>JAKKCX010000006.1:1800000-2136451 GCA_022023575.1 Geotrichum ghanense (nom. inval.) | reverse complement strand
TCTGACCACCCTCTGACCCCCTCTGACCCCCTCTGACCCCCTCTGACCCCCTCTGACCCCCTCTGACCCCCTCTGACCCCTCTGACCCCCTCTCACCCCCTCTGACCCCCTCTGTCCGCCTCATTACTTCTCTTACGCTCTCTGACCCACTCTGTCCCCCTCTGTACCACTCTGTCCCCCTCTGAACCCCTCTGACCCCCTCTGACCCCCTCTGACCCCCTCTGACCCCCTCTGACCCCCTCTGACCCCCTCTGACCCCCTCTGACCCCCTCTGACCCCCTCTGACCCCCTCTGACCCCCTCTGACCCCCTCTGACCCCCTCTGACCCCCTCTGACCCCCTCTGACCCCCTCTGACCCCCTCTGACCCCCTCTGACCCCCTCTGACCCCCTCTGACCCCCTCTGACCCCCTCTGACCCCCTCTGACCCCCTCTGACCCCCTCTGACCCCCTCTGACCCCCTCTGACCCCCTCTGACCCCCTCTGACCCCCTCTGTCCGCGACTGACCCCCTCTGACCCCCTCTGACCCCCTCTGACCCCCTCTGACCCCCTCTGACCCCCTCTGACCCCCTCTGACCCCCTCTGACCCCCTCTGACCCCCTCTGACCCCCTCTGACCCCCTCTGACCCCCTCTGACCCCCTCTGACCCCCTCTGACCCCCTCTGACCCCCTCTGACCCCCTCTGACCCCTCTGACCCCCTCTGACCCCCTCTGACCCCCTCTGACCCCCTCTGACCCCCTCTGACCCCCTCTGACCCCCTCTGACCCCCTCTGACCCCTCTGACCCCCTCTGACCCCCTCTGACCCCCTCTGACCCCCTCTGACCCCCTCTGACCCCCTCTGACCCCCTCTGACCCCCTCTGACCCCCTCTGACCCCCTCTGACCCCCTCTGACCCCCTCTGACCCCCTCTGACCCCCTCTGACCCCCTCTGACCCCCTCTGACCCCCTCTGACCCCCTCTGACCCCCTCTGACCCCCTCTGACCCCCTCTGACCCCCTCTGACCCCCTCTGACCCCCTCTGACCCCCTCTGACCCCCTCTGACCCCCTCTGACCCCCTCTGACCCCCTCTGACCCCCTCTGACCCCCTCTGACCCCCTCTGACCCCCTCTGACCCCCTCTGACCCCCTCTGACCCCCTCTGACCCCCTCTGACCCCCTCTGACCCCCTCTGACCCCCTCTGACCCCCTCTGACCCCCTCTGCATTTGTAATATTTAACTACTTCAAGAATTCTTCAAAATTGCATCAGCAGAATATAATCCGTTTTATACTTACAATCTAAAAATTTTAATGGTCAAATTTCTTGGTTATATGAAATATTTCACCTAACTGTGAAATATTTTTGTCAAACATATTTTATATTTATGTTTGTTATTTCTTTAACATACACTTGTAGATGAAAGTTAAAAGTTTTCAATTCATATAGTGTTTGTATACCAACATTTAATGTCATAAATCAGTTTTTTCTTTTGATATTAATAAAATTAGAACCCCTACGCAAGAGACCTTGATGGTACAATCCGTTTTTCACTTATAACACTTGAATAGCTAAAAACTAGATCAAGCATAGGACTTGTAGTGGATATAAAGTTTTCTTTGATTCCCAATATGATTTTTAACTCATTTGACGTCATCGGTATTGATAACTTACCACTAAATATCTCTTGCTTATATTTCCCCTTATGTAACGCAACTAAGTAATAGTACCAGCTCAGCAGAGTTACTAAATGTACACTTACAAAAATAGCGAAGCCAGTACATAATAATGGGATCTTTGATTTCAAGCTAAGCACTTGTCTAAATACGTTTGTTGCTGGGTACCACATAGTTGCTATAGAGTGTTACTAATGGGTTACATTACATCATAACAGGCTCGAGCGTAAGCAAGAAAGAAGGGGAAAAATTTTTAAGGTACACTTTTCGGTATATTTTCGTCACTGCCACTATAACTTATATGTACCTATATTATTGTATTTTCACCATACGAAGCAGAATCGGAAGACATGTATAAAACATTTAAATGTACTTAAGAAGAGGACTTAGTGTTTTTTTTTCTTCTTGCCAGCATATCATCTTAAATATTCAACCAATTTTTTAGTAAAACATTTTACACGCAATAATATTCTAAAAAATGACTGATTCGGTGTCAGGGAAGCGTACAGAACCGTCATTTAGCCCTGACATGGAAAACCAAAACACTAATGATACAGCAAGTCATGCAAGCGCTTTTTCCAAAAATTCCAGGACCACAGGACGTTCTCATGGCTTACGGAAAAGCACTTCTACTCCAGGTGTAATCCAGCCAATTCCCTCACTTCAACCAATACTAGAAGAACAACCAGAACTCTCAGATAGCGACGAGTCTCTTTTTGAAATCAAGGCTGTCTTAAGCAAATTGGATACCAAAGCGATCATCGACATACCCACACCTACAGAAGTTGACGAAAAAAACCAAGAAACTAGTTATTTCTCAAAACGTAGAAGATCTATAGTTCGAGATACTCTGAAGAAAAAAAAATCTCAATCTGCAGCTGCTGCATTGTTCATGAGAAACTTGGTTTTAAAATTTATCAAGTTTTCTCTGTTAACAAGATGTTTTTTTTACTGGATTCCTTTTGCATTGATTCTTTTCGTTCCTTTAGCTATAGGTGCTTGGGGGAGTCCTAGTGCTGAAATTGGGCACACTAGGCTCATGTGGCTTTTCATATGGTTTGAAGTTATATGGGCAGCTCTCTGGATCTCAAGAATATTTGCTGCTTGCGTTCCTACGATGTTTGCTTTCGTCGCTACAGTCGTAGCACCAGGTGTCAAAAAATACAAGTCAGTTTTGTATGCAATGCAAATGCCTTTGGCAATGGTAGTCTGGACGCTCATTGCGGTTTCTACTTTTTATCCTATAATGACTCGAGGTACAAACTATCCTGAAGGTAACAGAACAGGTATTCGAACTTGGCACATTACTGTCCAAAATATTTTGGTTGCATCTCTAATTTCCTGCATCGTCTATTTGGTTGAAAGACTTGTTATTCACTTGATTTCTGTTTCTTTTCATAAAACAAGATTTTCGGTAAGAATTTTAAGGAACAAAAAGTCTATCCGAACTTTAACTGAACTTTTATATTGTTCCTGCTTGGCATTTCCACCGTTTTGTCCTGAGTTTAGCGAGGAAGACATGAAGCTTCAAACAGGAAAGTTTTATATGTCTTCAATGGAAAAAAATTCAACTGAAATAGGTGGTAAAATTGAAAAATCTAAAGTTCCTGGCTGGATAAACGGACACAACGCACAAAAGTTTTTTGGTACTGTCAACTATATGGTCGATGTTACTACAAAAACCCTTGGTAAAGTTGCCCGGGGACAAATTGTAGATGGATACGATTTAAGAGCATGGGTAAAGTCAACAATTGCAGATGCCATTGATTCACCAGTTTTATCAGAAGTTCTGGCTAGAAGAATCTGGCTTTCTTTAGTTTTGGAAGATGCAGAAGTATTGACTTTAAACGATATCATTGCCATTTTAGGACCTGATAGAGTAAAAGATAGTCGAGATATTTACAACGTTTTGGACTTGGACGGCAACGGCGAACTAACTATGGAAGAGATGATGAGTGCTGTTCTCTCAATCTCAGAAGAAAGAAAATTCATCTATAACTCATTACGAAATGTTGATTCAGCAATTGACAAACTTAACAAAGTCTTGCTATTTATAGTCCTCATCATTGTCGTGGTTATTTTTGTTGGAATGCTGGCACCAAGTGCCAGTGCAGTACTCGCAACTGTTGGTACATCACTTCTAGCCTTTTCATTTGCATTTTCATCTTCTGCTCAAGAAATTATCTCATCTTTCATTTTTTTGTTTATTAAACACCCTCTTGACGTTGGTGATCGTGTACAAATTTTAGGAGAGGGATATATTGTTGCAGAGCTTTCTCTCCTTTTTACAGTTTTTACCCGTATTGCAGATAACGCGCAAGTACAAGCGCCTAATTCCGTGTTAAACACTCTTTGGATTGATAATTGGACAAGATCAGGTCCTCAAGTTTTTGGTGCTTCACTTACATTAGGCTTACCTGATACCACTCTTGAACAAGTCGAACAATTTGCAGAAGGATTGACCGCATATTGTGCTGAAAATCCAAAAGATTATGTACCAGATCCTTGGATTGGTTGTTCTGCTATTCCAGATCTAGATCGAGTCAGTATTGGTATTGCAGTAACATTTAATGATAACTTCTCAGACGGTGGAAAGTTTGTTAGCAGACGAGATCGCTTAGTTAAAGCTATTGGGCGTTTGATTAATGACTTGAAATTAGTTGTTCCGAGAAGAGAAGACTCGTCAACTGATCCAGGATTACCATTCAATCTTTCAGGATTAAATGTCGGTTCTTTAGATTATAAGCATCAATCACACAGCGAAGACCTTTCAGAAAATATGAACTCAAGTAAAGAGACTGGATTTAGAAGAGGTGCATTAGGATTTGGACCCCCCGTTGACATAGGCGATTCTTTGAAATTTGAGGAAGGAAATAATGCTCCTCTGATAAGAAGTTCAAAGGCTCCCAGTATCACATCGGGATCATTAAAAAATATCACTTTCGGCAGAAGAAGAAACTATGGTGATTATGGAACATAAAAATTGCAACTTCTTCAAGTGCAATACTATCATTTTATTATTTAAACCCTTATCCATAAATTTAAACATTCAATATTTTAGCAATTTTTTTTAAAAATATATGAAAATGATTTGGCTTGATATATTTGATTTACTGAAGCTTTTTGTAGTTTAAAATTCATATTAGTATGTAAACTTGTAACAGCAAAACTAGTACTTTTATGTAACCGAAATTGTTGTATAACAACATTTTCAATCTATGGATATAAATCAACAAGGATGATTAACGCTATTTGTTTTTGGTAGTTACACTAAGCTTAACCAAGTGCTCCATGAAAGGCTGAAGGCCAACATCTTCAGTCAAAATGACAGTAGATCCACCGCCATTGTTTGAAAAATTTCCAGGGCCAGCTGCTGATCTACTGGGATTTAACTTGGCCATTAAAAATCGGGCTTGAGAAGCATTGGCTTCAGTATCAATGAAACGAGGAAGAGGGAATCTATCTATCAATAATTCAGCTGCGTCAGTACGTGGCATTTGGAGCAAAGCTTTGAAATTGCCATATTCTTCTTTATCTTGATAACCTTCGCGTCTCCAAGCAGCTATATTTTCCCCGTGATAAATCAAAATGTGGAAAAATGTATCTAATAATAAAATCCTATCAGGAGAAACCGAGGTTGAATCTAGTAACACAGGCTCTCCTTCCGGGCTATTCAACTCATAGGCCGTTAACGTTGGCTGAATCATAATTGTAACATTGTTTGTATCTTCTTTAGTAATTTCATGACGATAAAATGCCGTTTCATCAGGAGAATTATTAAAAACTCTCAAAAATTGACTTCTTCTCAAATGAAACATGAATTGAGGAAAGTAATAGCTTAGTTGAGGAGAGAGTTTAAATGATGAAGTGTCTCCGCTCACATAGTCTCCAAAATGCGCAAATAGTTTAATAAGAACTATATCAATCCACCTTATCACCTCATCTGGACTAATAGACTCAGATTTAAACATGGAAATTCGAGCAATAGCAGCAGCAGCAGCTTCTTGGTCAAAAGATTGTTTTTGCAAATCAGATGCTGACTGCAGTGACAAGGCTCTAGCAACAGTAGTTACACGTAACCTATAGCCTCCAGCAGGATGCTGATAATAGGTGATGAACTGGAAATAAGCCTGTGGTGGAGCTTCGTTAGAATGAAGAGTAGGAAAATTGGTACTGACAACTTCATAATATAACGCGTATGTAGAAGATGGTGAGATTCCACATAATTTCCAAGAACTTGTTTTTCCAATTCCAATTTCAGTATCAGAAATAACCGTAGACTTGTTATTAAGACTGATAGCGGGACCAATAAGCCCTGATACCTTTAATTCTTTGGAAACTTTGACTTCCAAGTTGCCTCCAAAACCCATTGCTAAGAATCCTTCATCATCTTTATTAAAGACCCTCATGAAACTTTGTTTAAAAATGGAGGTAGAAAAGGCATCCGAAAGAACTATAACACCACCTGTACTGTTCGGTAGGTATCGCATTTCGTTTAGTCCTACCTGATCATAACATCCAGCAAATATATCAACAACTGAACCATTACGTGAAGCCCTTTTGCCTAATGACTCATAGTAAAGACAAGCAGATTTGTAGTGGGGAGCATTATTACTTTCAATATCATGATGAGATCTAATAGCTTCTCGTAAAGCTGGTGTCACAACAGTTCCAGGTCCAGTTGTGCACGGACCTCCAGCAAAAAGCATAATCCTGGCACCAGTATTAGGAAATGCAGTTTCAAGCAAGCTTATGGCAATGTTTAAAGCAACACCAGTGGCTCTCTTGGCTCGGAATTGATCTTTAACTGCAAAAGAGTCTTCCAGAAGCTGTTCTAAAACTTTAGTAAGTTCGAACTCAGCATCCTGAACAGGTAGAAGATACTTTGAAGCTGTAAGAAGTGCACTCTGATTGATGCTGCCTCCAACTCTTGTGTCTGATGTGAGGAAACCTAGTGTTTCTTGAATTTGCTTTGAAGTATAATTTTTTTGCCCATTAAACGAAACTGTCTTGTAGCAATTGCTGTATCCAAGTTCATGTAAATTTGCATGAGTTCCAAAAGAAACTAAACCAACCAGACACTCGGGAGGAAGTAAGCTTAGACTAACCAAAAGAGAATCTTTTAATGCTTGAAAATTTTCAGAATCTTGACAAGTATCGACAACAAAAAAGAACACAGGTGGAAATTTAGTTGGTTTCTGTAAAACATATTCGACTGTTGTATTTTCTGATCTGAGTTCTTGGGGTAGATTCTGAGGAGTTGCCGAGAGATAATGTGCCGGAAGTGGGGTCCTTTCTGAACATAATCGACAAGTCCAAGTTTTTGCAGTAAGGTCTAAAAGACTAACAGAGATTGTTAGTGAGTGTAGTTGAATTATTATCAAGGTGAACTTACCAATAGGGATTCAAAATAGCTTTACAAAGTTGGTTTCTGCACACATATGGTTCATAAGCAAGTGTTGCAAGATCAGGCTTGTTAAACAACGGAGTATATAAAGAAGCAACTGGCATCACCGATGCTTTGGCCTCTTTTGCTGTAGCTGGAATTACATTCCAAGTGAATCTTACACCGTCTTGTTCTTCAATACTCTCAAAATCCTTAGATCATTCTTGTTAGACTTTTAGTAAAGAAAATGAGCAGACCAATATTATACTTACCATTCCAATTGATGTATGCAACAAGTAACAAACTAAGATAAAATTGAAATATTATAATAAGCAACTGATAAAATCCGAAAGGCGAATAGTGATAGGTCTTATCTGCTGTATTTTATTTATTTTTCAAAATAGGTTTGTCAAGTATATCAACTCTTCAGGAGAAAAAAACAGCGTGTCGAATAGTATACAAATACATATCACGTGATCAATGTCTAACAATATCTATATCTCAATATTTATATTGATTTAACAGTTATAACTATTAAAGAGCGATGTAGCAGTTTTTTTAATAATAAATAAATACAAATTTCTTGACCTACTAAACGAATTTAGCAAAAACGTCTTTTGTATTTTTTGGGCAAGTTTCATTAATTTTTTTTAAAGACTGTGATGGCTTAGACGCAGATTACAAAACTACTGTTTAAAAGTGTGATTTTTATTTAGCTATTTTGATTTATACAATATAGTTACACAAATAAAAAATTTAAACAATTGAAACAAGTTCGGTCTATTAAATTTAAATTGGCTTCATTATAAGCAAAAACTAAAGAAAGTGTTTTTTTTAAGATCAAAGGTAGTCACGGGAAACTATATTTTGATTTTAATATAAACCATATAGTTGAAAAAAGTTGGCAGTAATTTTGACAGTTATTCTTTATATTTGTGTCTGATGGATACTGCCATAGATAAAAGCAACATTGACCTCATTTTATCATCATAAAATGCATGTTCTTTAGTACGCGATTTGTACGGAGGTACAGTAGGGAGTGGTCTGTGAATTCCATGTTTTTCTATCTCCCGTTGAATGTAAAAAGGTGTCGGAACCTGCATTGTTTGAATGAAAATCTAGTTGGTTTAATATGAGATGTCTAAAAGAATCGAGATATTCAATATTTATTTTAATGAGTTTATACCTGATTGTCATAACTAGTCTCTTGTTATGACAAACATTAATAAAAATGAAAACAACAAAGCTAGGAATCAATAATAAAGTATATACATTAAATACAAAAATATGGCTAATTACAATTTGTTGACAAAATTCAAGTCATCAAAATTTAACTGAACGGAACATTTCTAAAAACCTTTCCAAACTGATCAAATTCAATGAAATGCTTTGACAACAGGTTATTGAAAAAATCAATTTTAGAGCTATATCTGGGATTGTTTGTGATTGCATTACGCGTTTCTTCAATAACCTTATCAGAAATGCTTCCTTGATCCAAAAGAGATTCAAAAATAGAAGTAAACAAAAGTTCACGTTCTGGTTTGAAGCAGGCGCGAAGGAGAGCTAAGAAGTCGAATTGGTGCAATTGAGGAACAGGCGATGAGGGTTTCATTTGAGCTTCGAGAAGCTTATTCCATCTACCTACAATGTAAGATTCTTCAACATCAATATTTTCAAGAGAATTCAGAATAATTCTGCAAGAAACGGCATCCTCTGCAAGGTGATATATTTGATATGCTGAAATAATAGTAAAAACAATGTCACGATCAGCCCATGGCTGAACTGCTGAAAGAACAGTGTTAAGGAAAATAGGGGTAATATTAACTCTTGATTTGATGTAGAATTGAATCATATCTTTTAGTCGAGCTACAGCTTCAGTGGTAGGTTGTGGATAATACTCCATGAATGCTCTTAAGTAAAAGTTTACAGTTGCGTTAAACATCCATTCACCCATTGAAGGGGGAACGCTTGAAATATAACTTTTCCAAACACGCTCAAGAAGATCAAAATCCGAATTATTATGCCAAATACGTTGCATTAATCTAACGACTGTAGACGGGTGTGTTGTTGGCTTATAGGGAGTTTTACCTTCAACTCCATCAAAGAAAAATTTCAGAGCAGTAGGAATATATTCACAATCACCGACAAATCTGTCATGAATTCTGACTAAAGAATAGGTTTCTTCAGGATAAGTTCTGAGAACATTTTCGAAAAGTTCCAAAGCCTCTGAGATTTTATTTTCTTTTATAAGTGCACCGATCATGGCTTGTTCAATATTGCTACTAGATTGATCACCAGAAGATTTTGATTTCAAGTAGATTGACTCAATATCGGCGAAAGGAGCATCTACAGCTATCATAAGATCTATGATTGACCCAATCACTGCTGGGGACCATACAATTCTGTAGCATTGAGAAGCATTTAGATTTGATAGTTGAGTCCAGAGATCTAGACCCTCTTGAGGTACCTCCATTGTGGCAAAAGCAGTAAACAGATGAGTAGCACCCCAAAAACTGGACTTCACAACACCATTTTTCATATCTTCAGCAATAACCAGTAAGTAGCTTTTTATAGTCTCAGTGTCGACATTAATATTACGCTTTTGAGATTTATGTTTGTTCGCATCGCGCTTAGTTACCCTAACACTGGTGTGTAGTGTCTGCAATAGTCGGCCAATATCACCAGGGCTAAAAGGGTTTTCAGCCCTAAGCTTCATATAAATTTTCATAGACTGTTCAAGATCCATAAGCATGGTAGATGATCGAATTTGGCTCATTTTTGCGTAAGCGTTCAACTTGTCGTTGAAGACTCGAAGCTAATATTTGTTAATATGAGCTTTACATACAACCAAGTAAAGATATCAAAAATATACATACATCATCGTCAAATAAAGAATGTTTGACATTACGACGTCTTCCCTGCAACTGTTCCTTAGAAGCATAAGATGTAGTTTGGAACTGGCGAGAAGCATTTTGGTTTTGGTTCATTGGCGGAATCGCCGATGCCTGAGGCACCGCTCTTAAGGCACGCAGCGATACTTGTCGAGCAGATATTTTGGATAAAAGCATTTCTTTAGCAAATTCTAAAGTTATCCAGAACCTATCTTCAAGATTTGCAATTTAACGAGAGTGTGTTTTCCAATATTGAACAGGCACGCACTGAAAACCTGAAAACTATCTTACAGAATTCAATAAAGTATTTTTTTTCTCTCTGCAGTGAAGGGAAAAATTTTGTTTTTGCCTCTGTATTGAAATCACCCTAACCCTAGCGAAAAGTTCACTTCATCATTCTATATTACTTACTCTCCAAATAGGAATTTATTCTTGAGAAAACTGATCAACCAAACCAAATCATCATAATGAGTGCCCCAAATAACGCTGCGCTTTCGATTCAATATTCTCACACTCTTTGGTCACCTTCTGACACTGTAAAAGATGTGGCGGAAGTTCTAGGAATTACAAATTTGCCCGATGATGTTGCAAAAACGCTGGCTATGGAAGTTGAGTATAGGATTCACGAAGTGGTAGAGCAAGCAATGAAATCTATGCGCCATAGTAGACGAACCACATTAACTACTTCAGATATCAGTCATGCTTTACGTGTTTTAAATGTCGAAGTATGTAATTTCTTGTTAAGTTTTTATGAATAAGTGTAACTAATCTTTTAAACAGCCTCTCTATGGATATCAGACCAATCGCCCACTCACTTATAAAGAAGCTAAGGTAGGTCCAGGTCAAACCTTGTACTACATTGACGATGATGAGGTAGATTTCGAAAAGATCATTAATCAACCACTACCAAAAGTTCCTAGAGCAGTTAATTTCACAGCTCATTGGCTTGCTATTGAAGGTATTCAGCCTTCAATCCCTCAAAACCCGCTAGCCTCCGAAGTACGCGCTCTACCACCCCAAGTTCGTGGATCACAGAAAAGCCATTCAGCTTCAGCTCTGTCAACAGATGCAGATGTGAAGCCACTTGTTAAGCACGTTATTTCAAAAGAATTACAATTATATTTTGATCGTGTAGTCGAGGCGCTACTTACTGTTCCGTCGGAAGATGCAGATAGTACATCATCTTCTTTGAGAAACATCGCGTTAAATAGCTTGCGGAATGACCCAGGGCTGCACCAACTAGTTCCCTATATTGTTCAATTTGTACAAGAACAAATATCAGAGAATTTAAAAACCAATCTAGATGTTGTCAAAACAATGCTAGAGGTTATTCAAGCAATTATATCAAACGATACCATTCACGTCGAACCATATATTCATCAAATAATGCCTTGTCTTCTGACACCACTTCTTTCAAAAAAGGTTGGCACAGATCAGCATCAGCAAAGTTATGAAATTAGAGATTTTGCAGCCTCTCTTCTAAACAAAATTTGCGATACTTATAGCGATACATACTATTCGTTGAAACCGCGTGTTACTCGTACTTTACTCAAAGGGTTTATGGATCCCAATCGTTCAGTTCAGTCATGGTATGGGGCAATTTTGGGTATTCGCGGACTGGGGCCTGATGTGACAAGAGTAGTTATTTTAGGAAATGTCTCTGCTTGGTATGATGGTATCATGCCCAAAGTCAGCTCTGCAGAAGACAGAAATATTTTAAACAATGCCATTCTTGACTCATTAAGAGTATTGAAAAATCAAGCTCCTACTTTACTTGTTAAGGAAGACCCCACGCCTTTGACTGAAGATGAAGTTAAAAAATTAAAAAAACAGGTTGGAGAAAAAGTGTACGACTTATTGGAAAAGCAAGATGACTTTTTACCAATTGCTCGTGGTATCATTGTGTAATAAATCTTTAATATGTATTCTATTTGAATTCCACATATAGTTATTTTTGATACAATATGTGATATATTAAAAAAATGCTATTTGTTCTGTATGTCTGTATCATTGATTGTTATTGAAAGAATAGGATTCTTTTTTTTTTTTTATTAAAAAAAAGTGATCATCATTAATAGTAAGTAACTACATCTTATAGATGATAGATACATAAACTTGGGGTTGCATGCAGTAATAAAAATTAAAAAATTAAAAACAAAATAAATATTATATTAGACACCATTTTTGGCTGTGTCTTATACCATCTTTCTTCTGTAATTGAGAACACTGTCAAGCTCAACAATTAAGTTAGAACGTTCCGAAAGTTCTTTTTTTCGCTCAATTTCTCTTTCTCGTTCTTGTTTCATTCTTTCTATGCGCTCTTCTCGAGTTAACCCAGCTTGTTTTTGTCTAGCAAAACGATCTGGGGCTATACCTTCTAAAATTACAGTAGCTCCGCTTAATGTTGTAAACTCTGAAGACTGGCGGCGATGATGCATTGAAAAAAAATCGTTTCCATTAGAGGATGTTAAAGTTGTAGCAGAACTGGGACTAAAGAGCTCGGGAGAGAGAGGATCTTTGGAAGTTTGTAATTTAGTAGTAGGTAGGGGCAAAGTAGTAGAAACATACTCTTGCTTAAGAGATTCCCATGTATCTAATAGAGATCTTATATCATCGCCTAATAATGTGTAATTGGTGTAAGCAGATTCAGTTTTCGTGTCGTCATCACGAAGCATTTCAATTCGAGATTCGATATGTTGGAAACCTGAGTACAACTTCGAAAAAGATTTATGAGAGATATTTGCTATCTCGTCGTCTTCAGAAGATGAAGATGCCAGTGTAAATGTACGAGAATCTGGATGTAATGTGCGACAAAGTTGTGATGCTAATATTGAGTTGCTATCAAGCTGCTCTTCGACTAGGCTCCAACCTTTGGAAGTTATAGGCAACGACAGTAGACAACATATGTATGCTCTTCGCAAAAAATTCAATTTAAAAAATTCAGTTTTGAGCTTTTGTAATGGCGCATTTGCACCCTCGATACCATAAAAATCGTTTTTAGAAATGTTTAAAGCCTTTAAAATATACTCGGCACGAGAATTAGTGTTGGCTTCGTCAGTGTTGATTTCAAAATTTGAGCCAAATTCGCTGATAACAGAGAGATCTAATTCGTAAATATCTAAATATTTATCCAAGTCCATAGGCTCACAGAATGGGATGATATTTTGAATAGAATCCAAATAGCTTGTCATACTTAAATATAGACAAGAACTAATGCACGACCTCAGATGTTTTCCCTTTACAATATCTTCTCGTTTGGCTATTCTGCCAATAGGAACTTCAAAATGTGAATCAAGCCCCAATCCCAAATCAGGACGATACCCTCTTGACATGAGCTCAATTTCTTTGACCGTCTGTATAGTGCGTGATATTGTACCATCAAAACGTTTAGCCTGATCAACGAATTCTTCAACTGAAACCAAGATTCGTGCTCGCAAATTACGAATACTTTGTCTTCGCCCATATGAGTAGAGATACAAAAACGTAATAAAACCTAGAGCCAGCCAGGCAGTATGCTCTTGTTTAATTCTGTGATGTTTTAGTGCCCATGCTAGTATTACAATTAAAACCATCACACAACCACTACTAGTCTTCCATTTCCCAGCTGCTGACCCTGCACTGTTCAGCATTGATATAATACGTCTTATTTTAGTTCTAGAAACATTTTTTACCTGTCCAGCATGCTGTTTTCTTTGAGGTGAAATGTCTTTTGGTGTTCTGTATATAGATACAACGAATTGTTTATCTAGCAACTGGCTGGATACTAGTAAGTATCGAAATCTTTCTAAAAATTTGGTAGATTCCGTTACTGAAGGCTTCGAAGATAGGCCAATTTTGAACATGAATTGCGACCGTTGTTTTTGAATCAAACTTTCTCCGTCAATAGCGGACGAAGAAAGAACCAATGGCTCTAATTCCGTTTGACTTTTAATAGATCTATGACGACTTAATTTTGATACTCGTTGTAAAATAGATTGGCTTGTCCGCAGTATGGGCGACAGTTGAGGAAATCGTTGTGAAAACTCTTTTTGCTCAGAATTTTTAGTCTCATCTACTGGACAAAATTGATTTGGGCCGAAAGAAGAATGGGCCGAAGAACAGTAGCTATCCGAGTCCATGTCAGAGTCCTTCTCTTGTTCTATACCCCATCCCGACATGTCTGTTGCATTGTTAGTAGGTGCTTGTAATTTTTTTTAGACACGACGCGAAATAACATACTTTCATTTTCTAGATCGGATAGATAATACTGTGCTAACGGACCATCGGAGTATATGACTGGTTCAAAGGTTTTACTACTATCCATCTCTGAAACGACACTAATTAATCGAAATTAAATCACTTTTCTCACAAGAATTACTGAAAAGTTTGTTCAAAAACCGGAAACAACAGCAGCAACAACAACAACAACAAAAAAAAAGTTAAATAGAAAACGCAAGGTGTGGAAGTGGTGAAGGGACAAAACACAAAGGTGAATGGATATTCGTCAACAACAAAAAGCAAAAGGGGAAGAAAGGTTACAAAAGCATATATACAAAAGTTTGGGAGGAGAAGAGTTCGCCCAGATCCACACACACACATAAACAAAAAACCAAAAAAAAGCTTTTGAATCTTCCAAGAGATTTGCATATGAATTTATATCAACAAGTTTGGACAACTTAAAAGATCAAGTCTTCTCTATACTGTTTTTGATATATCCTGTAAGATTTTCACACACTAGTATTATCACCAAAGTGTGCGTGAGTCCTTGATTTCTGTTTAAGATCAAAAAGTGCAGTACATGTGACTAAATTTACAAGAATTTTTGATAACAATATATGAATGTCTAGTGCTTAATTTCAAGCTATAAATGTAAAAAGTTGGAGTTTGTTAAGATATCGCCAAAATCCGAGGATCGGAATGTACGCAAGTTGATATACTAACATATGATGGCCTGATACTGCTTTTGCCTGGAAATTGATATATTTTTTTATTTTGAAAGCAATTTATTGGCTTTCAAGAGTTCATTTACTAGCTAGTGATGATGTTTCGTGAATAATTAGGTCTGTATTATCAGACCATTTAGTAGAATGTTTTTCAAAGGTACTTTTTTTGTCTTTATATATAGTATTTTATACCGAGGCTTTATTCAATATATATATGATAGGCCAGCCGTCTTATACCAAATGTAGTAATCTACTTTGATCATAAATTGTAAAATAATATATATATATATCGTTTCTCTTCTATCTAAACTATCTAAAGATTTTTTAAACTTGAGCAACATTCATTTCAAAGTTATATGTTTTAACATGTTTAATTTTTTTAATTTTTTTTTTTTTCAATTTTTGAACGGTGTGGTGTGCTGTATGAATTTCTAACTCTTAATTCAAACAATGATTGAAATTTCGCCTCAAAGAATATATATATTTTCCACATCTTAAAAATTTAACCATCTTTAAAGATATAGCTACAATTTTTAGGAACAGCAATGGCACCCAAAAACAAAAAAATCAAAAAAGTACAGATAGAATCTCAATCTTATAACCCTCCTTCAAATTGTACTTACTCGTGGCCAATTTCATATCTTCAATATAAACCGAACTTATATCAGCAAGTTGATACAGTCATTGAAAATCAAATCTATACTTTTCCACGATTTCTTGACACTCAGCTCTGTAATGATCTGATAAGATGGTTTACAAGTTATCTTCCTATGAATGAGGGAAATGATTCGAATGATAAATCTAGAAGTGGTCCAGTACAGAATATCTCTACCGGTAAGAATATTGAATTCAGCACCACTAAAATGCCGCCGCGTAAGGATTATGCTGCTCGTGTCAACGATCGTGCGGTATTAGATGATCGTGTAGCAGCTCGGATTCTTTGGAACATTGTGAAATCAAAGCTGTTTCCAGCAGTTGATAGCCCAGAGTATGATGTGGATCCAGAACAATATAAAAAGCTTAAAGAGATCTTTGGTGCTTGTATCGGACTTTATGACAGGCTTCGAGTCTACAGATACCTCCCTGGTCATTACTTTGGGCAGCATTATGATGAAGCGGTAATAGCAGAAGTTGAAGATTTTAGGCAGCTCGAAACTCCAAAGCTTGTAAAAGGCACGACCAGATGGACTTTATTAATATATCTTACAGGTGAGGATAAAGGTGAAGTTGAAGGAGGTGAAACAGTATTTTATCCTGGGGTTGATGCGAGAGGGATTGGGAATGATGCTAGTGAAGTGGTTAAAGTAGAGCTGGAAAAAGGTATGATGTTGCTACACAAGCATGGCGATGATTGTTTGCTTCACGAAGGGTCACTTGTGAAAAAAGGTGTAAAATGGGTTTTAAGAAGTGATTTAATATTTCCCCTAGGATCTTAATAATTGTAAAAATAAAATAAAATAAAAACTACTTGCAACCATTAGTTTAGAAGAATATCATTAATTTCATTTTGTTTTGAGTTATTATGATAGTGATTTATTAATAATAATAATAATTTATTTGAGTAAAATAATTTCAACGCACATGGAGAAGGAATCTTCAAGAAAAAATCGAAACAATATGATGTTTCAACTGGTAAAAAATGAAAAATAAGTGGTGTGTGTGCTGGGAGTTTGTTTCTTCTTACTTCACTTTTGCAGTAAACGCCATCATACAACTTGGAAAATGGTACAACTTGATAACGATCGACCAATAGCTGGTTCAACTACTGTTGTGGAAGCTATTACATCCCAGACAAACGATTCAGGTACACTACATCTTGCAGCAGAAGCTCCTGAACGTCCTTCAGTTCGCTGGACAGACGATGTTATAGACAATGAACATATGAACAAGAAGAAATCTAAAGTATGTTGTATATTCCACAAGAACCGTCCATTTGGTGAGTCCAGTAGCGACGAGTCATCATCTTCGTCTGGATCAGATTCCGATTCAGATTCCGATTCAGGATCAAGGAATAATGGGCATAATCATCAGGATCATTGCGATCATAGCAAACAACGCCGAAGGAGGCGAGCTAAAAAGCTTGAGAGAGAACCTAGTCCAAATGCTTATGAACGTCAGCCCAAATATAATGTGAACAAAGAAAAGTCGACTCAGATCGACCCTGTTGAGCAGTCATAGCTGTTGTAAAAATGTATAAATACATGTCTAGGTCACTAGGTATGTAAGTTATATGATAAGAGCTACCAGTTTTTCATTTGCCCTTTATAGCAATGGCCAAAATGATCAAATTTGATTATTACAAACAGCGTTAATCCTAGATGTTTTTAATTTATTTTCTAAAGCATTGATACATGCTTATTTGTCTAAATTTTAGACTGTGGTGATATGCTGTAATCCAAACAAAATCCTTCTTTTTTTTATTATTATTTATTTTACTCTTTTTTTTCTTTTATCATGAGATTTAATTTTTATATCATGATGAAAATTAAAGATGAATAATACTTGGTGAAATTGCTATGCTTAGTATTTACCTTGCCTAATTGCCATGCAATTTTCAAACAATTATGATAGTGATGATATTGAAACTGAAAGGGTATATATATATATATTTTTTTTGTATAAGAATATTGAAATCATTTTATTAGTTAATTCATTTATATACTGAATATAGTCTTTATGTGTTTCTACCATATATCAATTAACTGCTAACATAATTTTTTGTTACACGTTGCGTCCAGAAACGAAACAAGCCCAATGTGGTGTAGTGTGATTTACCAGGGTCACCAGTTCCTGCATCGATACAGTGATATCACACTCTGTTTAATGATATAGTTTGCATGTCAAGCTAAATGTATCTTTAAAATAGTTTTCTATTTACTCCCAGCAAATCTTGTATATAGTGATATATGGGATATGGGTTAGCGAAATTGAATTTAGTTGAGGTGTATTTAGGACCTTCTACTGCTGGTGTCAAGGCTGATGATAATGCTAATATTGTTGACGATAGTTTAAATTTAGTAAAAGATAATGATGATTGTAAAATCATAGAAAGTACACTTTGATAGACTTGTATATACATTTTGAATATCGGCTTCTTTAAAGAGTCTACCGTTAGGCTAATGTTCCTTTTTGTTTAGCAAAATCTTTTTAACTTTTCTATTCCCTTGTCTTTTCTTCTCCTCTCCTCTTCCTATTCTTCCTCCTTCTTTTCCTTATCTTGATCCTTTATTATTATTATTATTATCATTATTATTAAAACGTTAACGAAACGACCTTCATCAGAAGCTAGCACTCAGTTAAGATATTGTCAAATTGACTAGGATCACGGTTTTGGTGTAAATTTAGAAGCTCTGCTCGGATGCGAATAACCATCCTCGCGTTCGCCTTTATTTGCAAGCCTTTCCAATTAAAAAAAAAAAAAAGCTGTTTACCTATCAACGCTTTCGTCATCTCCACGTTGTTTGAAAATTTGCATTTCTTCATTAACTATCTAAATACACTACCATCATAATGCCCGATAGTGACAAACCTGGCTCTTCTTCATCTTCGCCAAACCCCTCTGCATCACATTCCCCTGTTATTAATCCAGCTAGAAAAGCTTCTGCCCCAATTCTTTCTACTTTTCCCTCCAGCTCTTACAGAAAGCAAAACGTTTCAAGCCCACTTATAGCTGCTCATAATGGAACTCGATTATCTAGTCGGAAAAGTACACCAAGTCCGACACCATCTTCTAGTCGGAGCAACAGTTTTAATCGCAGCATACTTAAAGATGGACATCATTCTAGTCAAAAATTAGCTGCTAACGCATCAACTTCATCACAGCATTTCTCTTTACCGCCTCAGTTAAACCATTCACAGTCAGCGGATTATTTTTCAGCAAAAAACAACCGGAAAGGATTTAATATTTCTCCTTCTGTTACACCTTTCACCGATTCTGAAATATCTCGTAATCACTCCTCGAATAGCACACATTCCTTCCATAGCGATTCGATTTATTTACAGGGTTCAGCTCAAAGCTCGAGTCAAAAGAGATTACCGCTAGGTCTTCCAACGAATCCCCAAAGGTATTTAGTTTCACAGACTTCCGAGTTCGCTATCAACCCTGATATTTCCAATTCACAAAAATATAATCAATCTCAATCAGATCAAGAAAGCGAATCAAGCTCAGACGGTATTGATAATGAAGATCTCAAATTTGCTACCAAACATAATGAAAACTTGGTGTTGGAACTCAGTTTAGATGGTTTAATACGTTATGTGAGTAGCAATTGGGAATCTGTAGTGGGGTATGTAATCTTTCTGTTTCTAATTGTTTTCTACTTTACCTAACTTTATTTCCTTTATAGAACCCCAGTGTCGGAATTGATCAACCAACCAGTTTCTAGTATTGTAATTGGAGATGAAAATGACAAAGCAGTATTCTCAAGAGCAGCAGAAGTAATGAAAACCGATGGGTCTAGTTATAGAGTTAGGTTTATAACTCGTAGACCACATCACACAATATCCAATAATAGCACACATCAACTTTCTCTTCCTGGCTCGTTTCCTCAAAGCCCGTCTGGTTCCAACCCAGCATCGATAAACGCTTCATGTCCTGACCTTTCTTTATCAGATAGTAAAGATAACAAGAAAACGGGATCTAGGTCTCCTTTTATTACTGGGAATTTTTCTTCCTCAGATATTCCAGCTCAAGATTCACTTCCTTTAAGCAAATGGCACTCACAAACATCAAATATGACTGAAAATCCTTATTTAGGGGATGATTTTCTTGAAATGGAAGGTCAAGGTGTATTGATATATGACAATATCACAAGTGAACCAAGTCATGTAAGTATTACTTGATGTCTTTCTTTTATTTTATTTTTCTATTTTTTTTATTTTGAAAATTAACCGTGTTTTCTGGAACTAACGCTTAATAGAATATGTGGATACTCCGAAAATATGTACCTCCAAAGCCTCTAAGTGTTGACTTACCATTTAAGTTAGTTCATATTCTTGGTTTTGGAGTCAATATCTTGGTATCATTTTTAGAAAATCTTTCTGAATCAGTAATTGATGATTGTGATAGTGTTCCTGCACCGCCAGTTGAGCTTTGTCGCATTTGTGAACGTTATGTTCATACTTGGTGGTTTGAGAGGCATTCGGAGATTTGTTTAGTTGAGCATAAAGCACAAAGTGATTTAGACTCCGCCCAAGAGAATCTTGTGGACCAAAGAAACACTATAAGCCATTTGCTTGCTCTGCTTGATTCTAAAAGCCAATTCAGTCAACTGCCCGAATCAAATTCAGGCACACCCTCTCCAAACACATCTGTGGTTTCTATTTCATCATCAAAGTCATCATCAAATAATTCATCTTCAAGTCCAAAATTAGAATATCGAGGCATTCCTTTACCAATTGCAAGTCAATCTCCCTTGTCTGAAACTCCTTCTCCACCAAGATCACCAAGACTAGGTTCTGGTTTGGCCCCTATATCATCTTCTAAGCGAATGCTTTTAAAGTCTCTGAGTCATCCAAAACGTTCCCCAGTCAAGCTGTTGGAATTGTTGATTGAATTATGTGACCTTGCAGCAGATATTCATCGGCCTGAACTCAAGCCGTCATCTAATTCTGACACAGAAGGTCGAGTCCATTCTCCACAAAGTGAATCTCGTATTCATAGAGTCCTCAATTGGGTAAACCCAAATGTTGAAGATCCTGCTTTGGCTTTATTGTGTGAGGATACGGTGAAATATTCTCGTGAGAAGGTTTCTGCAGCTCTTCGGTTTGGGAATACTATTACATATTTTGAAACTATAAGAACCGAATGTGAATTCATGGTTTCAGCTGCAATCGAGGATACAGTTAACAAGGCAACACAACAGAGAGAAAAAAATATAATTGATTCGCTTGAAGAAAACAGTACAGAAATTGAAGGTGATAATGAGGGAACTGGTGATGAAACTGATATTGATGATGGAGCTAGTTTATTCTCTGAATCTTATCTTAACACAGAATCATTACCATCTATTTCAAGACACACATTTCGACGATTGGATGGCTCTATTGGAAGTAGCGATGATCCAAGATCTAATGCTCAACGCTCACTTACCCCGCGATCTCTTTTGTCTGAATCCATCAACTCTGTGTCTTCTAACACCCGTTCCCTTTCTAATAGTACCCAGAAGTCCGATATCAATTCTATTGATCCTAGTGAAAGTTTAGATTTTAACATTAATGATCTTGACCTAAATGCTGAAACTTACAATCGACTACAGAAGAAAAAAAGTTTCTCGAATTTGTCAACATATTCATCATCATCAATAGGAACAGCAGGGTTAACCAGTATACAAAAGAATAGACTTCATGCTCCTGATATACCTTCGCCTTCTACACCACTTTCCTCTCCTTTAATTTTTCCTCATGAAGCTGGCTTTCCTATAGACCCTATGCATCACAGAAGACAGTCCTCTAATACGGATATGTCTCGTGCCCCCGTTTCCCCCTTGCTAACTTCTTCAGGATTCCTTCCAAAACCTGTACAACCTAGTATTAAAGATTACGAAGTAGTCACTGCAATTAGCAAAGGTGCATTTGGAAGTGTTTATCTTGCTAAGAAAAAAAATACTGGTGAATATTTTGCAATAAAAGTTCTAAAGAAAGCTGATATGATTGCTAAAAATCAAGTAATGAATGTACGAGCTGAACGCGCTATAATGATGTCTCAAGCCGATAGTCCATTTGTTGCCAAACTATATTTTACATTCCAAAGCAAAAACTATTTGTATTTAGTTATGGAATATTTGAATGGTGGTGATTGTGCTGTTTTGGTAAAACTTCTTGGGGGTCTCCCAGAAGACTGGGCCAAAAAGTATATTGCAGAAGTTGTTTTGGGTGTTGAGGATTTACACAGAAAGGGTATAGTTCACAGAGATCTCAAACCTGATAATTTATTAATTAACCAGGAGGGACACCTGAAATTAACAGATTTTGGGTTGTCACGTATGGGATTGGTTGGTAGGCATACATATAATTCTATTTCTGAAGGAGTAGAAAGTGGGGGTAGTTCAGGATTGCAATCTAAATCTCACAGTTTTTCTGAAGGTGCTAGACCAGGTAGTACTTCTAGTGCCAGCTCAATTACAGGCTCATCCAACCCGTTACTGGACACCTCTATTAGCTTGGTTCCTGGGTATTTCAATTTTTCGAAGTCAAATCCACGGCTTACAAGATCTGATTCGAACAGCAGTGCAACTGGAGAAGCAATGTTTACTAATTCTGCTATATTTAATCAGAATAAATGTTCAACTGGAGAAGATGGAAGCTTTTCATCTAATTCTAGTGATGCAGGTATATCTACACCACCCAATGGCGACTTATCTAGTAAAAATATTCCATTGTTTGATCCAAATGACACTTCGAAAAAGTTTGTTGGAACACCTGATTATCTTGCTCCAGAAACAATACGTGGTGACGGTCAAGATGAGATGTCAGATTGGTGGTCTACTGGTTGTATTTTATTTGAATTTTTGTACGGATATCCTCCTTTTAACGCAGAAACACCGGAACTAGTATTTGAAAAAATACTTAACCGTGATATTCAATGGCCTGAATTATCGGATAGCTTTAAAAATGAAAGTGAACCTACTTTTTCTCCTGAAGCTAAGGACCTAATAGATAAACTTTTGTGTATGGATCAGAATAAAAGAATTGGGGCTAAAAACGGTGCTGAAGATATTAAGAATCACCCATTTTTTGACGGAATTGACTGGGATACGCTATGGGATCAAGAAGCATCTTTTATTCCAGTGGTAGAAGATCCTGAAAGTACAGATTACTTTGACTCAAGAGGGGCGGATTTACAAGCATTTCCTGAGGATACAAACCCGCTTGGAAATGATGATGACAAAAGTGAAGATAGCGATGACGAATCTATCTCAAGTCGCTCTAGCCCAGCTGGAAGTATGGATTCATCTGCACATATATCATCAAGCTCTAGAAAAGTTCCTAAACTTCCATTACATATACCTCCACACGTTCGAGAAAATAGATCCAGGCGATCATCTGAGCCTAATACTCAAGATGATTTTGGTAGCTTTTCGTTTAAAAATTTACCAATGCTTGATAAGGCTAATAAAGATACTCTAACAAGGATCAAGACAGAAAATTTGGAGCAGAGAAATAACATGGAGTCTAAAAGACCAAGAGGTTTATCCATCTCAGCCTCAGCAGGAATATATAAACGGCCTGAATCCCCATCCGCAACAAGTATAACAAGACACCCCTCACCTGTTCGAGGTTCACCAGGTGGTTCATTCAACTCTGGAAGATCATCAATTTCTTTATCACCTATAATAACTACTGCATCAATCTCTTCTGGTCCTTCAAGTAGCGCGTCTAGTGTTGCATCTCCTCACAGGAAAATGCTGCCAGTCAAATCTCGCCCAAGCGTATCTGTTGCTACAGTATCAACATCACCATTATCAATAGATTGCCCAAAGCCAAAAGTTTCTACTGGATCAGGGTTCATTGTTTCTTCTCCAAGTCAAATTTGTAACCCTACTGTATCATCCCCAGAAATGTATACTTCGCTTTCAGGACAAATGAGTTCTAAGTCTCAGACCCTAGATTTTACTAATTACTCTGGATCGCGGAGATTATCAAACATCGAGTCGAGTCCAGATTTGGGTGAACAGTTCAAAAAAATGCCAGTGAGTAATAAATATCATAAAGTATTTGACCCATCCCCTTCCAACTCGGATACCGAGGATGCTCGCAGTAGTGCATTATTGCGAATACAGCGAAAACGCAATATTTCTCGTGGAAACACAGCATATGGATTTAACTCTCCTTCTTATCGTCCTTTAATTGTGTTAGTCTGTGAAAACAATCCGGTTTGGAGATACTCAATTGAGACATTATTGAAAGGGTTAAATTGTCGATTTGTCACTGTTGCAGATCCGGAGGAAACAATTCGTTACGCAACTGGAGATGTTAAATTTGATATTATTTTTACTGAATTCAGACTAAACAAAACGAATGGAGCTGACATTGCTCGTATTGTCCATAGCACTTCAAGTTCTAATACAGATACCCCTGTGGTATGTGTAACAAATTTTGTTCCTGAAGCTATCAATTGTAAGTCTCAACATTTTGCAGAGATTTTGTCTAAACCAATTACTCATGACAAACTCTGTGATGTACTTGAGCGCCACTGCTCTTGGAAACCTAAGGGAGAAAAGCCAGTTTCTAGGACAATTATGGATCGCAAAGGGAGTATTGACAGTATGAAGTCAGATATAAAAAAGAAAACAGCAGAAGAAGAACCTGTAAACAGATCACAAAGCATGGATATTGGTGTTCCTAGTCGGCATACAAGTAAGTGGTAATTCATTTTTTAGTATATGAACTATTATAAAAGTTGTTTTTACTATTTTTATTTTACCATTTTCCAATTTTCCAGTTTTTATTTTTATTTATTTATTTATTCTTTTGAGTCTTGAATCTTGAATCTTGAATTTTGAATCTTGAGTCTTGAATTTTGGATCTTAGATCTTGAATAATGAATACTGAACACTAAACATTTTTGCATCAAGCTCTCAATTAAATTTTTGTACAAAATTACATAGAATAAGTGGATTTCAAAAAAATTTATTAGTTTCTGGAGCCATATTGATTTTTGGGTGTATTAATACTTTTTTTTTTTTTTTTTTTTTTTTTTTTTTTTTTTCGTTCTGATAATTAAGCATATAAATTGTAAATGAAAATTTTTGAAATATAATTGATTAAATACTTGATTTATTTCAATTAGTGTAACTGCACATTGCGAAAAAAAAAAAAAAAAAAAAAAAAAAAAAATTCAAATAATTTTATTGAATTTTTAATCAAATTGTAATAGGCTATAAAACAAAGCTGTACTTGAAATTATCCAGGTTCCAAGTATAAAATTCTAATTTTGGTCAAAACAACATAATTAAAAGTATTTTTTTCATAAGCAATTCCTTTAAATCTTTTAAAAAATATTTTATTAATGAGCTTCCAAACTAAGAGGGGGTCAACTGTATTTATATAATACTTTGAAATAATTTTTCTGGTGTATACAATAAAGAACTGTCATATTAGAAATACTAATAATCCTAAATTTGGCTTGGGTGATGATGTAATTAGACTGAATTCAATATTTTAAGTGTAAATTACTATTTTTTTTTTTTTTCAACAAGCATATAAAAATTCAACCACCATATTATTCAAACAATTTTAACTTAGCACAGTTATCAAACATTTGAATAAGATATAAAACAATATAGAGGCCCAAAAAAAGTAGTTGATTTAATATTATACTCTATTGATCTAATTGTTCCTGAATAAAAATTGATTATAATATTTATTCTAATCTTATTATAGAATATCCAAAATTAAAAATATTTTGCAAGATTGATTAAGTATATGAGCATTTGAAAGCATCGATTGTTTTGATACAAATTATTTTTAATCTCTAGTAATACATAATATTTTGCAACAAATTCTGATGTAAAGTTAGTAGATGATGAAAATTTTGTATACCATCTAAATTATTTTTCATATCAGCCTATTAACATTCTTAATGTCTAAGCATTATTTTGATTTTATTTATGAGGAGAGATTATGTGTTTTAATGACAATAAATCATTAGATAAATGGTCAATCAATTCTACTTTTACAAAATTTGAAAAAAATATTAATTAGAATTTTAAAAAGATTTGGTCAACTTTTATAAACTCAATAACAATTTTTTATATCTTAAATATAGAAGGCTTTGAGACCAACCTAACTATTATATTTTGTAAATGTGTGATGAGAAATTTGAAAAAAAAATTACATTTACAAAACTAAATCTAAAATTATATTATTTATTTCTAAATTTTTCTGATTAATTTACACCTAAAAATCACAAAAAAGCATACCATTTCATTTTTACTATTTTTTATCATTAAAAACAAAATTGAACAATTTGATGTAATCTTATTTCATCTAGATAATTCAACACAGTTTATTTTTATGAGACCGACAATTTTACTTAAAAATCTACTTTTATTCCAAGTTGCGTTTAATTTAGAAACACATTTGATAATGCTTCGCTTATCATCAAATTTTAGATAGTTTAATAAAACAAGATCTTAAAAGCCTTGTAAATAATCAAGAATTTAATGAACATTAGAATTCGTATATAAACTATTTTTTTTTGTCTATTATACTATTTCATGAATTCATTACTGCAGCATACGCTAAAGACCAAGTTCTGGACATTCCATCGTCTAGCCATTTAGTTTCAAAATTTGGCTGAGCAAAAAATTCGTAGCTGGTACTAGGATCGTAAAGAGCTAGATTTTGATAAAGAATTCCCTTCCAACCGTCATCAATATCATTAATAATACATCCAAGCTTGCAATCCCATTCTTCCTTGACATACTTGGGACCACGCATATAAGACGATACAGACGTGATAGGAATCATATGAATACCGTGTTTGCATTCAGTGCGTGCTGAAAACCATGTTGCATAGTCAATCTTATTTTCAAATAAAATGCCAGAAACTTTATTGCCAATAATTGGTTCCGGCATAGTACAGTTGTCTTCACAATAATACATATATGTGTTCATGGAACGTCTCAATACAGCCAACATAAGATTTCCACGAGCCTCCATGGCACTGTCTCCAATAGTTCTACCCCACAATTTCATGCCATAAGCAAAATGAAAATCTTCAGAAGAAGATTCTTGATCTTTACCATCTGCACTTGGCATTATTCCTTTAGCCCAGGAGTGTCCAGCGTACCAGTCAAAAGATCTCCAACGAGGAAAGTATTTATCGTCAGTTGATGGATTGGCCACATCTCGAACTAAATTGTTGACGAACTCCTTATTTTCTTGTATCCAGTTTCCTCCTAAATCCTTGTCACACTGACCGATTACCGCTGCCGCATGAATAAAATAGCCCAAATGAAAATTATGATCGTTGTAAAATGAGTTTCCAAAGTCCTGTAAAGCATCACCACTTAATCCAGCGACGGAAATCAAACCCTTCCAAGTTGTATCGTAAACTAAAGGGAACTGTTGCTGATTTTTGGCAAATCTAGAATAGGCTTCTTTCAATTTTTCAAGTCCCTGTCTAGCAAGATCATCATTACCTAAAATATACTTACACACAAAAACAATTTGTGCATATTTGTCCAATTTTTTCCCTGAAAAGTACATGGAGTTCAAATTACTTTCATTAACAACATCGCCAGATTGCAGTTCTTGAGTAGCAACTGATTGGATCAAGTTTTTAATATCAGGTTTTAAAACTCTACTACAGTTTTTAAAGGAGCAGTAAGGCAAAAATCCAATATAATTTGGCAAATCTTCTGCCATCTCAATAACAGTAGAAATATAACCAGTGAGCACACCCATATTAGTAGAGTCCAGCTGAATGTTGGTTTTCTTTTGAGCCATCTGAGGAGTTAAGGCTGCTTCCTGATGTGGAGCTACAAATACCAAAGGTTTTGCATCTAAACACTCACCTTCAGCTTCGTATTGAATACGATAGACACCCTTTGCTCCATTATCAATGATATCACCAGTTAAGGATGCTCCGGTAAGGTACCTTCCAGCACAGAAATCATATGTTTGTTCTGTTCCTTCAGGTGCTTCAGCGATTTGAACTACGTATCGTGGTCCAGATATATTTGAAACGAAACTGTTATTGTCGGTAAGATAAAATGATGGAACTTCTACCCCGTCTGGGATAGTAACATACATGACCCATTTGACTTGATTAAAAAGCGTTAAAACATATTTTAACATTTTGGGGTGAGGAGGCATTTGCGTTTCAACATTTGCAAATCCAACTTGAGATAAAATTTTAGGTCTTAGTCCTTCATAAATACCAGTGACCATTCCCATTCCTTGTACCAAATTGATAATCAGTCTTTCCTGGCCACCGCACGTATTAGATGTAAGAATGGTTTTAACCGAAAAGTCGCTAGCATCTTCAATTCCTAAATTTGTATTGCCTTCGTCAAACTCAGTAGCACTAAAGACAATTGATTGAATTCCTACTGGACTAAAAAAAAATTGTGCTGGCTTGACATTAGGATCAGGACCATAAACAAATTGCTCTTTGCGAGTGTGTGAAACAGCCATTCCATGAAATTTATCAGTTTGAGACCACCACAAGCAGTATGGTTGACACCAAGTTTGCAGCGTCTGGTTTTCTATTAACATATTCGTATAAAATTTGTTGGTTTCAATAGGACGGCCATTGTTGGATGTAGGAGGTTTGGCTGGATGCTCTTGTCTGTGAAAAATTGACAACGGTTCATCAGTAGAGACCGGTATAAATGGATTTCCATTGAACCCTGACATGATTAGCTACTTATATAAATGATTCGTGAATTAATTGCTAGTATATGAAATGAGCAAATGTGTCCTTGTATGAAGAAAACAAAAGGTTGAGATAGGTTTAAAATTCAAAAACATTTTGGTATGAAGGAGATAATCCTAGTAGGGCGTATACTAGACTTACAGAAGCAGATGTTGTTCGGGTCTTATCCGAAATCTGCATCCCCAACCCTATCAGAGTTGTCAAAGATATAATTTTGGTCAAGCGAAGATTCCAATGACTTTAGAGTTTTTGAGTTGATGGTCTTTGGTTTTAATAGAGCTTTACAGAGGAGCTTTTTGGGTACAAATATATGTTTTTTGAAACCATGCTTCTGACGAACTTTTGAAGTCATCTTAGGATCAATAATGATGAAAAAAAATATAACATATTAAGATTGTTAATTTTTAAAGATCTGATAGTAAATAATCACATTTTCTGGTTTGAATTATTTCAATAATTTTATTTGGATCAGATAAAACAAATCTTATCCAGCTATATTTTGTATATATATCTTTTTATTTAAGAAAAAAAGTTATGTGAAATTCAAGATAAATTGGGGGGGTTTTTTATTACTAAATAAGAACCTAAAAGTAATTTTCGACTTTTGCAGTGGTAGCTTAAAACCTTGAGTTATTGAATCATTCAAATGGATTCTATATATTTAAATACATAAGAATTGTTTGTTAATAAATAATTCTAGTTGTAAACACTGTTCATTTCAATTTTTTATTTTTTATTTATTTATTGAGTCAAGTTTTGAGAAATCAAGAAATATTAAAATCTTCCTAATAGAAAATATTTTAACTTCACATTTCTGTGTTTTTAATTTGATTTCATTCTCTTAACGTGCCCTTACTTATGATCTTTTATGTCACATTTAGCATTTTCAAGATTTAAGTACAGTCAAACATGATTTATAGGTGTTTGCTTTCAAATAATTAATAATTTTTTTGCATTTGTACTTTGTATTTTGTATTTTGTATTTTGCATTTTGATTCATTTATTGATTTATTTATTTATTTATTTATTTTTTTTTTTTTTTTTGATATTATACTCAATACTTACTGTTGATAGTAAAGAAAAACATATACACGTACACAAATTTTGAGGATATTTATATCAAAATGGATTGCTTTGTTGTTTTTCATTAGGTATTTGTAAAATTTACTTTCATCAAGTGCCACTTCAGCTCTACTGACATTGAATCAAATACAAATTAAGTATTTTACTGTATAGCAGTATCCCTGATCTTGTAAAAAAGTAAGCTTAGTTTCTTCCCGTCCAGTAATAAAACCGATGAAAAAAAATTGCTTTTCAAACGAAAAGTGTATTCAGAGTTCTCTATTTTTTACCTGATTCTATCAAGCAACTATTGAAAACTTTAACTTCCCTCAAAATATATATTTATAAGATATATGTGTGAGTTTTTCTATACCTTCCTAAAGAAGTATAAATTCTCTAAAAGCTAAATTTAAGTTCTTTTTCTTTGAGTCGGTTTGTTCGGTGCTTTTTAATTTTTTTCGAGACTCCAAAATAGTGAGCTTCTGGCATGATTACTGAGTGATATTTGTTTTTTTTATCTCCGATAAACAACCCTGAATGTATTGAGAGATAGTCAATCAATAGAAATAAGTATATAACCCCGCTGTGTTCCATTTATTGAAAATTATTTAAATTAAAAATCATCATACTTTTCTACATAATTTTTCATTTTTGTGACCATGAACAGTGAACGACAAAACATTTCTCAGCAAAAAATGTCTTTAGAAAAAATATGCACAGCTTCAAATACTCATAGAGCACTAAATACTAATACGCCAGAGCACGAAGTGTACATTAAACCTGTCTCTTCTACAAGCAGTATCACAGAATATGTTAAAAATTTAGACGCTATGATCGCAAACCTCAATCAGCTTCGAAATAACTCTGGTGTGCCAAGTAATAAACCTATTTACCAAGATTATGGTGAAAATATTCAACAACTTGCAAATCATACAAGACAATCTTCAACAACAACAGTATACAAAATATCAGTTTTAGTTGAACCCAAAAAGCAGCAATAGAGCTGCAGACAGCCCCCAATAATAAAACTCCGTGACGCCTGTATTAATCTTTGAAAGATCATACAACCACCTGGATTAAATGAAGAAGACCAGCAGTTTAAAAGACAATTGTAATTATAAACAAAGATTTTAATTGAGTACATTATTTCTCTGTGATTATAGTTTTCAATTAAACGACATGTTTGCTCAAAACCAATGTGCATATCAAGTATTCACCAATGGCAATGAATATCAAACGGACAGAAATAACCATATTCAAACCTGAATTTCATCAGAGAGCCTGACAATCTTTATAGGGTCTTCAAGAATTTTTTTTTCAATTTTTTTTCAGACAGAATTATATGCATATTTAACATTGATGAATTTCTTGCGAGTTCTAGTACCTATCAAAGTTGATACCTAAAACTGTTATGTTGAACTATTCTATAAATTTTCCCGTTACTAAATCAGAATGATAGCCAACTTAACTCCGTTTAGATCCTGCGTGTAAGTTGGTACAGTATTTAGGTCTAGAAAGTGTAAAGTTTACTATTTTTTGTTCCACATCTTATTACATACCATATTTTTCTAATAATTAAAACATAACCACTTTCCTTCTGTTAAAGAAGTATTGCCCAATTGTCCATCTATATCACGAAAAAAAAAAAAAAAAAAAAAAAAAAAAACAAAAAACCTAAAACCGTGGGCACAGTAAGTGATTATTCTTATAATGCCAGTGATAATTTCACAAGTGCTAATTGCGCACTTTCAAAGCTTTAGATCCTCTGATGGTTAATAAAATCAGGAGGCTATTAACAAACTAGTTATCACATAGCTTAATTTTAACTTTTATCGTTTTCAATGATTATTACTTTATCAAGTTAAATTTTACTATGGATTGAAATTTTTGTATTTTTATACGATTTTAGTAAACCTGACTTTATTTACATTTATTTTATCAAATACTTTATTGTCTTATATATTATGGTATGAATATTAGCCTATAGTCAACTTTATGTGAGAGGAAATAGCTATTTACGTTTTATACATTCATTTGCACGCTATTAGACTATCTAGCACATTGTGCTTCTAAGCAGTTTAAATATTACCTGAAATACATTCTAAAGTTAATAGTAAATCAGCGCCTAATTTACTGTTTTAAAATTTAAAGCTCTTTGATTTCTATTTCTTAGTTTTATTCATATAACTCTGGCCTGATTTTATTAAATATTTTGTTTCATTATTGTATTCATATCAGGTTTGAAAATCTTTAAATAACTAACTTTCTATAAACATGAAGATTATAGACTTTTTTATTTTTATTATTTTTATTTTATTTTTTTTTTATTTTCATTTTATTTTTATTTTTATTTTTTTTGGATAATATCATGATGATCTTCTGTCAGTAACTGTTCTTTTATATGTTCAAATTGGTGATTTACAAACAAGCATTACCTATTTTGTAAGTCTAGACTGTTAAATACAAGTAAGGTAATAAAACCGTCGTAACCACGTGAAAATCAATAACGTTGCTTAAACTCTAAGCGTTTTTCTATTGTATTAAGCGGCTATAGGCTATAATACAATACCTTTTTACTGTTCAAAGATTGATCCTGTGAAAGCCAAAAATAATAATAATGTATGAAGATAGTCAATATTGTATTTATGAAAATTTCAGTTTGGTCTGCTATTCATTTGGGAAGGCAATAACGTTGATGTTATAAAAAAAACCCAAGGTTTGTATATCTACTGTTAAGTTGATGCCTTGTTTATTTCGAGAAATGAATAGCGGTGAGCAATCAATAAAGCGTACGGATTCTACAAACAGTAGAGATTGAACTTATTTCAAGACATGATTGATTATTAGAATGCAAACGTATTTTGTTTTTGTTTTTTTTTCACCGTTCTGCCGACTTTCTAGAATTTGGCATTGCGTATTTAGCTAGAAGATATGCTCAAAACATTCTGATATTTGATTATCGACTTCAAAGATAACGGTTTTTTCTACTAAAGACCGTGGAAATTCAGGACGCAAAAAAAATATTATGATACTACGTACTACTCCAAGCAAAGCGCCATAGCAATGTTTCAAAAAGCATAGGTACACTATTTTATAACTTTAAGGGTATATCAGTCAATAGATGGATATTGCCCAATTTCATCATTTGCTTTTAAAAAAGCTAGATAGAATGAAAATAAAAAAAAAATTCTCAAAAAAACCTTTGTACATTCAGAAAATAGAGATTTTTTTTTTCAAGCTATTTTTTTTTGTTTTGTTTAACATTGTAGTATTTATCAAATTGAATATTTTTATATATCATGACATTTTATTTTATTTTGAAATTAAAAAAAAAAAAAAAAAAAAAACAAAAGGTAAGCAAATACAAGTTTTTTTTTTTTTTTTTTTTTTTTTTTAAAAAAAAAAAGGGGGATTCAAAATTAAAATGTTGCAATTTTACAAGAAGCTGAATATATCATCATGAGTTTGATTCATAAAAATAAAATATTATGGTACTTGTCGCAAATGAATCATGTACAATTACAAAATCACAAACTATTTATAATTTTTCATATGATATACTAAATAAAAGATGTCAATTATTTAAATGCTAAACTACTTTCTTCCAAAACCACGTTTAAAGTAACTCTTAGAAACAAAAATCAAACACCCAATCAATCTAAAAATCGCCATTATTGCTGTTAGAATAATGATTATAAAAAAGTAATATTTGGTTCGTTCAGTTGTACCAGTAAATCCAATCTGAGTGACACTTTGCGAAGTCAAAACAAGAGCTAAAACGGCATTACAAAATAACCAAAAAATAATCAAGTTCGTTCTGAATGACTTGTTTTCATCTTCTGTGTCAGGCTTACTCTTGGACGCATGTTCTGCAGGTTTATAAGGCTGTAGAGCACGCTGAACAACCTTTTTAAATTGTAAATCAATGTCTTCTTGTGGTCGTTCAATTTCTTCCACAATTTCTCCCTTACCATCACCAGCTTTGGTAGAATTAGCAGCTGGTAGAGCATCTGCTTTATCTGAGCCTTTAGTACCCCAGGAAACATCGTGCCAATTACAGAACGCATACACATTTACTACATTAGTGAAACTTGGCATGATAAATGTGTATTGAGGAAGAGAGTGCAAGAGATGGCCAACATCAAGATAAAGAAGCGCAGATATAATATAAAGACCATAAGTTGAAGCAAGAGCAACCACAACAAGAAAACCAGCAGATTGTGCTAATCCAACAATTCCTCCATCATTTCCTTGAAAAGGATTTGGATTTGATTGAAACGCTCTTACTGACAAATAAAATGCAATAACAAGAGCATAAGTTTGCATAACTCCGTAAATAACGAAAAGAATTGTGAACTGTTTGCGAGACCCTTTTGGTCTATTACCAAGTGAGAGGAAAAACGAAATGATCAAAAACATAATGTAAAGAAATTTTACAATTAACGCAATACCAGTTGAGACGTCGGCGTTAGGAAACGGAAATGGACGAATGTAATTGGCATCTCCTTCAGTAGGTTCTGGCTTTGTTGGATCCTCTTGTTTATTTGGATTACCAGCAAGCTCCATAATAACTGTAGTAGTTAAATAGAATGCTGCAAGTGAAAACCAGGTCAGCAAGATGTTTACAAAGTTGTAAAGAAGTTGTAAATGAAGGAAGATAGTTCGGAAAGGATTGTGAGCAGTTCTGTAAATCTGTCCAAAGTGCATCATAGAGTATAATGTAGCTGCAAAAGATCCGTTTAGCCATCTTCGACGCTGAGAGATAAACTCATCGATTTGCTCTGGTACATCCGTTTCAGCTTTAGATGCTTTTACATATTCAAGATGCCATGATTCATTTTTTTTGAAGGTTATTTCAAAACACAAAATTCTATCTTCTGCAAGAAACATATTTCTTCTAAAAATACCCATTCCATGTAAACCTTTATCTCCCAGTCGATCAGCTAAAGAATGATCTCCTAAAAAGTACTGATCCAAAGGTCTTCCCAAAAGAGCTCTATATCTATAAGCGGAGAATGCTCCTGGTAACACAGAAATAAATCCAAACGAGGATTCAAGAGGTTTATCCAAAATATTAGAAATCTTGTATTCAAAATTTTGTGCTGCAACAAGAGGATTTTTTAACAAGTGCATGCGTTTCCCTAGCATAGCATGAATCTCACCACAAGCTCCACCAAGTTTTTCATTGTTATAAAATGCTCTCCACAAGTGAACTAACGACCGAGAAGCAGGCTTTGTTCCAGCATCGATAAGCACACAAATATTGGGATTGAGAATTCTAGCAAACCCATTGAATAGCCACCTATGAGAGTTGATTTTCTTTGCGTTTTCTTGTTTTAAACACAAAATATACTGAATTGGTGGAATGGTGTTTTTGGCTTCACCTGAAGGTCGGAGCAGCTCAAGATCTGGAGAGACACAGACCTGAGAAGTATATTCGAAAATATGTGCAGTTGTTGTGTCCTCGTTGATTGACTTTTTCATTACTCCATCCTGGTAAATACCCATAGTAGCTAATGTATCCAAAACGTCTTTTCGACAAGGTTCGAGTCCGTCCATAACAATTGTTACCACAATCTTTTTCCATGGGGGGATATCACCCTTGGCCCAAAAAGTAGATTTTCTATCTGCACATAAATTGTGGACATTTTTCATAATGCCATAAAGTGTACGAGCAGTCAAAACCTTATCTTCTGAATAATAGGTAACAGCAACCAAAATTTCAGTTTCTCTTCCATAGTCTTTAGCTCTAAGTGTATATCCATGGGATTCGTTAAAATCATCTGGATCAACAGTAGCAGCGGTATATCTGAGGTGTGTGAATTCAGTAGATCCGCTCTCCACATCAAGCATTTTAGGTTCAACACAAGCTTTGACGGCAGATGGTACAGGATACTCTGCTGTAAAAATACCATTTACTAAATTGACTTGACGCTTTGCATAGTTTTCATTAGTAGGTGGCTGTTGTCGAACTTTCCAACTTTCATGAATCAAATCAGTATTTACTGATCCGGGACGCTGTGGGTCCGGCATAGCCAATGGTGGCTGTAGATCTCCAGGAACATACTCAGTGTCGTGAGAGTCGTAAGGATAATAAGAATCCTGTAATGCTGTAGCACTTTGAACTCCAGGGAGGCCTTGAGCATAAGATATAGGGACATCTTCTTCGTACTCAGCACTCGACTCAGTATATGGTGTATACTGGCCGGCCTGTTGACGACGTGAAGATTTTCTTCGCTGGGTGATTCTGCGAAAAATTCCCATTGCACCAGTTTGATTGTCATCATCATCATCAACTGGATAAGGTGTTTTAGGCTGCGAATTTTGAGGAGGAGCGGTATATCCAGCAGGATAATCAGTTAACGGCACTGAATCATCATATTCTCCATTATATGGATCATTTCCAAGCTGGCCGTAAGGGCTGTCGTGATTATAGTATGTTTCTACGGGATTTATTGATTGTAATGAGCTTCGGCTATTAGAGTAATAAGGATCACTGAATGGAGAGTTAATCTGAGAGGCAGCATGAATCCCTAAAGATTCTGGCTGGGTAATATCTGCAGTGTTTTCTGGTTGTTGTGTTGGATTCCGGTTGTTATCGCTGATACTGTGTTGATTGTTTTGACTCGAGTTATTGTCATTGGAGGATGGGTTATACCCAGTGTCTTCATTGCGATTGCTGTTATTCATTGTGTGCTGAAGAATTTAGGTTGAAGTTTATTCAAAAGTACAGACATGTAATGAAGGCAAAAACGGTTTGAATATCAAATGAAGATGAAGATGAAGATGAAAATGAAAATGAAAAATAAATTTAAAAGTAAAAGTATAGCAGCTATGTTTGATGCAAAACAGTTATCATGGATGCTGAGATGTAGAATTGTTCAAGTTGTGTAATTTTTAGTGAAACTCGCTTATTTATTGTTTTTAATTTTTAATTTTCAATTTTTTTTTATATATATTTATACTTAATATTCTTTTTATTTATTTATATTTTTTACATATAGTGTTCTCAACCACTGCATTCCAAAATTAGAATCCATTATATAACGATACTGCATATAAGTAGAGAACAATTTATGCCGTGGAACTCAGCCAACATTTAAACCTTTAGCGATATTTTTAAATAGAGATTTCATTCTGGATATTATTATAAAAAGGTTTGTTTACTTTTCAGGTCCGCCTTTTATAACGCCAACCACACAAAATATATATATATACAGTTTTCATATTGTAAACACATTATTTCCTAGCAATCTTCATAATAAGGAAGAATCATAATAATCTGAATAAAAAATATAAGAAACTACTTTTAATGAAATGTATATATATATATATATATATATATATAAACACTTTTGAATGATTGTAATAATATTACAGTAAAAATTAATACTGTTATCAGATCCTACATGAAAAACTCGCCAAAATGCCACCTTGCAGACAAAGAAGTGATTGGCAAGCCTTCTCAAATACTAACATTGTCTTACAAAAACAATGCCCGATTCAAACTCATATACTGGGTAGCATCTTCATGGGAGGCATTTGGCTGCTCTAGTTGAAATTCAATCAAAAACTGCAAAGCTTTAGACATCCATTGTCCACCCTTAACACCATATAACTTCGACAGCTCCTTGCCATTCAAAATTGGCTTCAATGACCATGCATTCTGGAGACTGTACTCATATACTTTGCTAAATAGCAAATCGTATTTTTTAATGAACCCACTCCATTCCAATTCCGACTCTGAATCCACAATATCCTTGAACAATGCATATGTAAAGTGCAACTCCCAAGTTTCACCAGCACTTCTAACCAACAGCCCCAAGTCTTTGCGAGAAATAATACTAATGTTCTCGGAGCTAAGGTTCTTCAAATCATTTTGATGGAAACCAATCACCTTGGATACAATGACTGCATCATTTGTGGAAAGTTTCAGCCCATCCCGGATGATTTTATTAGCTGCAGGTATAGGTTTCTTCTTTTCATCAACACCCACAATGCCCTCCCAAGGATTCAATGCAACGCAAAGCCAGAGCCATAGTCTTAGCTGATCTGATTGAGGGGATTTGATAAAATTGGATATATATTCTGGTGAATTTGAGACAATGAACTGGATTGCCTTAAGAGACTTCTCGACATTACTTGAAGGAAGCTCAAAGTTGACAGCCTTGGGATAAAATGAATCCAGTAAGTAAAAGATTGCATGATATAAGTTAGTTACTTCTATGAGAGCCAAGCAAGTCTGAGGTCTGGAAGAAGTTAAAGCCTTGGTCATCTCAATGCCTACACGTTCACGGCTGATTTTTTTCATGAGCGCCGATTCAATGCGCGGGTCTCTCATTGCTTCTAAGCATTCTTCTTCAATTTTAAAGCCAAACGTACTTGCAAAGCGCATTAATCTCAAAACCCGTAAAGGGTCTTCGTTAAATGTATCGAAAGGTTGTAGAGGGGTTCGAAGAACACCGTTTTGGAGATCTTGGATACCGCACTGAGTGAAATCCTCCACTTTACTATCTTGCAAATTGAAGAATAACGCATTCAACGTAGCATCTCTTCTAAATGCGTCTTCTTCAGCAGTACCAAAAGCTGCTTTAGGAATTCTACTGTCTTCGGCGTAAACCTCACTTCGTAAGTTGACAAAGTCAATTTCTTGGTCATAGAGTTTAGTTGTTGCTGTCTCAAGATGCTTACTTTTTTCCGGATTGCGTTCTATTTTGTGAATATTTCTTGGTTCAATATGAAATTCTTGTGCATGTTGAGAAATGTATTCATTTAATCCTTCGGCAAATTCTAGACCCGTGATCAGATTCACTGCAATATCAAGATCATGACTTTCTTTACCTAAAAGTTTATCTCGAACCCAACCTCCAGTGATTCTTGTAACTAATTTTTCTTTATTGTTTGGATTTACTTCATCGTAGTGCTGACAGTATTTGATCAAAAGAGATTTGATTTTGCTTTCCGAGTCACTAAGTTGAACAGAATGGATCTCTCCTGGTTTTTGAAAATTTTCTTCCAAAACTGAATGAAGAAAATCACTGTAATTGCGTGACATTTTTAGACTTGAAATCGAAGATAATGTTAACGATTTAGTATTGATTATATGTTGACTTTTAGAAGTTGATGTTAAACGAGTTGAGTAGGCGAGTTTTGATGTGAATCGCAAAAGCATTCTTGCACGAAAATTGAGTATTGAAAAAAAAAAAATCAAAAAAAAAAAAAAAAAAAATTGACGAAATTTCTTGGGAATTGCCTACTGAGATGGAAAACCAATACTCCTTTCTTTTCCATGACTAGTTTTCCTAACTATATCTTTGGATTTTGAATACAACGATTGATTTAGTGGTAATGATTGTAAAGTAGACTCTAAGGAAGAAAGAAAAAAAATTTAATGTTAGCAAAAAGGCTTGTTGAAGTAAAAATGATTTTAAAAGGTTAAAACAGCACGAACATAATAAATTAAAAAAAAAATGGTGATGATAAAAATATCAATTGATTTGAATCAATATTTCAACAACATTTGCATCAATTTACTTTGCAATCATCAAACAATTGAAAATCTTGCCATTTTTTTTTTTTAATTCTTCAACTATTAAAAAATATTGTGATTATCATGACACCTTTAATGAATCAAGTCAATATGGTTGAGATTTTTTTTTTTAAGAAAAAAAAAAATCAATAAAAACCGACAAGAAAATCATCTACAATAACTTGTGACATTGAGCTGTTATAATTTAAAAGAGGTTGATGTCAAGAGTAAACAGTTCGTTCATTACAAAAGTGTTTTATTTTACCTTGAAACATGCCAATATGTCTAGAAAAAAAGAGTCGATAGTTAAAGTTTCAATTGACAGTCAAGTGTTTTGAACATGTATCTTTATTATTATACGCTGATTTGAAAACCAATATAAAGCAATTGATATTTGGACAGATAATAATGACAATAATAATAATAACAAAAGATTCATGATTATTGAAAAAGTTAATGATGGCCAACAAGTTTATTCTCAGTCAAAAAGTTTGCCAAGAAACCTATTTCTTGAACAGAACGAGTTATATTTACATGACTTATTTTCTATATTTCGTTTGTTCTTGGTGCAAGTGAATCGTATTGCACATTATATAGGGAGAGTACTCTATCAATAATAGTTGGCAAATCTTTCTATAAAGCTCATCTTTGGCAAGATTTATAGGAGTTTCCACACTGGATGATGTCATTATGGCTAATTGCAACTGGTATTATTGAAGAAAGTAATAAAGCAAAGAAGAAAAAAAGATATTGTCATTACTGAACCACTCAGGGTCTTTTCAGTGTCACCTATCCGTCAAATACTAAAGTTTTGACTATCCTACAACATCAAAGCTTTTCCATGGCATTATCATAATGCAAAAAGATTGAAAATGATGATTACAACTTTTCAGCATTTTAGTTTTTATGGGGTTATATATCAAAACGAAAATAAAAACTAGTATTTCAGAAGACAATGTGATGCAAAACTATTTTCTTTGTAGTCTTTATAGACATTTTGCTGCGATTTGTATGCATATATATTGAAATTCAATTGCGTACAAAAAAATTCAAAAAATTCAAAAAATTCAAAAAAAAAAAAAGTTAAATAATTGAACAAGTCCACCTGATCTTTCACATTTTATTTCATTTCATTCTTATTTAAGTTACGACGAATGATACATGCTGGTGTCAAAAATTCCAAACTAGCTCTTTCTTAGTGTATACAAGAGGAGAAGACTGAATGGAGTAGCAACCATAAGTATGTAGCTCATGGAAGATGGTGTGTACATATAAATACCCTCAAATCTCCCCCCATCATGATTGAATATTGAAATACATCTTTTTATCTACTTTTTACCTTCAGCTTGCTTTGAATTAACATACTATTATCAATTTTTTTGTCATTTATTTTATTATTATTATTATTATTATTATTATCATTTGAAATCATGTCTGCAGTCCCTAGAAACGTTGATAACATTCACAGATACACCAACAGATTCAGTAAGACTGGTGATGCACCCCGCAGTTTCAATCGTGGAAACAAAACACCGACGTTGGTCAATTCTCAAAATGTGTCCGATGACGAGGATGAAATGGAAATCAGTTTGTACCAGGATAAACTAAAGAATTTAAAAGAAAAGGCAGAAAGAGAAAATTATGGTGACGCTGAAGATCAACAATTGATTGCACAATTGCAATCTGACTTGGATGAAAAAATCACCCTTAGAGCAGAAACAATTTATCACCGACTTTTCTCTGTGCTTGAAAGTGACCGTACACGAAGAGTCAATGAAATTATGGAAAGTTCTTTGAAAGGAATTGTTTATAGACTTTCTTCTAAATACGATCCTGACCGCTATAGTTTAGTTGATCTCAAGTTGCTTCACAAGGCAATCTCTGGAGCCAGAACTGAGGTTGAGTTCACAGAGGCTTTGAAAGGTTTTGTTTTAGAAGCTGCTCTGAATATTGACGAATCTTTTGATTTTATTACGACCGAAACACTACCGCTACTCCAAAGAAAATTCTTGGACACATCTGGTGATGTTTCTCCCAATAATAGGGCCAGCGCACTCACCGGCTATGCTCTTTTGCAGTACTTTATTCATGTAGACAATGGAGACTATGGACTGGAAGAGAGAATCGATGAGCTTCTTGGTGTTGCAACAGAGTCAAGCGTTGCAAAAAGCAACAATGTCACTTCAGCCGCATTGCTGGGAATTGCGCTGTTGGTTTCTGCAACAAACAGTAGAAACTTTTCCATTAAGGAAATCATTCCAGATATTGTAGAGCTTCTTAAAGATGACGACGTTGAAGTTCGTAAAACTACTGGAAAGCTACTTGCTCTGTTTTACGAACTGTACGATTTCTCTGAACAAGGAGACGGTACTGAGAATGAACAAGAATTTGGCGGATTTGCCTATACTATTCCCACTGTCGAAAATAATTATGTTGTCAGTTTGTTGGATGACTTGATTAACGAAAATATTAAATCAGTTCCTAAAAGAGAAAAAGGTGAAAACCGTTCAGTATTTCGCAAAGTTCTTGTTACAATTCAGGCTAGATTAGTACCTCTTGAACCTCGTCAAGCAGAGTATGCCAATATTTCTGCTGGAGATTATGCTTCTAAGGTCATTTCTCACTTACATTTTAACAACAGTAAGGCACTTCCAATTAACAGCTGGCATCAACTTTTCTTGTGTAATGCCCTCAAGTGGGCTTATGGTAGCGGACTCCAAAATCAAATTGCCAATAACGACTTGATAAGTGCTGCTATTATTGAAGCTGCTACTGAAACCTATAATTTCAGCTCTGAAGGTGATTATGCGACACCCAGTCAGGTAAAAGAGAGTATTATAGGTGAGAACCCGAAAACTAGAACATCTAGCTCTAAAGCTACCGACAAGGAGATCAAGGCAAATAGAGATATCAAAGTCCAAGACTTTGTAGGAGGTGACTATTAGCTACTCCATTTCATAACAATTTTATAAAATATTAATATAAATTTTATCATCACAATCGCTGGCAAAAACTTTTTTGGGTAGTCTGAATTTTATGGCTTTTGTATTATGTATGCCATAAATGTATTGTTGTAGTGGAGACTTGGAGGTGTCCTCCATTATAAATCTGGTTACACGAATAGCAAGGGTGGGCTTTGTATCTGTTATTTTAATATTCTACACACAAATCACATCAAGTCTATAATATTTTAGCTAATAATTTCACGTGACTTATTGATTTCCGTTCGCCACTATATAATTACAAATCCTAAAGAGAGGCTGAAAATTGACCAAATCGCGAAATTTTTTTGCTTGTCAACCTTTGCACTCTCACCAACAGTACAATTGTATATCATCATGTCCGTTATTGAAATTCAAAGCGATGCTCAGTTTACCGATTTGACAACATCGGTTGACGCTTCTACGCTTATTGTCATCTACTTCAACACTCCTTGGGCCGCACCTTGTACTCAAATGAATAGCGTATTCCAATCGCTTGCTGAAGTTCACACAAACGCCAAGTTCATTTCTGTTAACGCAGACGACTTCCCGGATATTTCAGAGTCTTTTGATGTTTCTGCGGTTCCTTATTTTGTATTGGTGCGAGATTCAACCATTTTGAAAGAGCTCTCTGGAGCAGACCCTAAGCAACTGGCCACTTCAATTCAAGATGCACTGGAACCTGGTTCTGGAGTTGAGAAACAGAGAGAAAGCTCTACAAGTGCTGGTACTGCTACAACTGCCACTGCATCACCTGTTACAGAGCAAAAGGAAGAAGAAGAATCTGAAGCAGAGTTGAATTCAAGATTAGCCAAGCTAGTTAGTGCTGCTCCAGTAATGTTGTTTATGAAAGGTACACCAGCAGCCCCTCAGTGTGGATTTTCTCGTCAACTAGTTGCTTTGCTAAGAGAAAAGCAAGTTCGTTTTGGATTTTTTGATATTTTAAAGGATAATTCAGTCAGACAAGGTCTCAAGGCATTTTCAGACTGGCCAACTTTCCCCCAGCTTTATATTAATGGAGAACTACAGGGTGGTTTAGATATCATTAGAGAGTCAGTACAAGAAGATCCTGAATTTTTTACAACTGCTCTGAGTGAAGGCGCTTCTGCTTAGTTGCATATATAAGAGAAAGGAGAAATTTGGTTTCATTTGGTTCATAAGGTTATATATAGTAAACTCATAATTCAATAATATAGTAAAAATGTATCATGTTTTTTTTTGGTAATATAATTGAATGACCTATTTGTGTAATAGACCTTTAATTTATTTATTCTTTTATTTGTTCAAACTCATTTTAGAATTATTCTTTTCTCTCGTTATATATATATATATATACTCTAGATGAAATAAAAATGAAAAAATAAAAATTTCATGATATTCGTTCATAAAAATTAAAATATTTAGTATAGTTATATACTACAATTATTAATAAAAAAATTAAAAAAATTAAAAAAAAAATGAAAATTAAAAAAAAAAAATAAATAAATAAAAAAAAATTAAAAAAATAAATAAATAAATAAAAATTAAAAAAAAAATTATAAAGACATCCCAGCATAGTCCTAACGGTATTTAAAGAATGATTTTAACGTAGATGAGTGGTTTTCATTTTTTAGCAAAAGATGTTTGTGCTCCAGGTGTTGGAGGATTTATACCATGTTTTCGATCTAAAATTTCGCATAACTCGTTTTCAAGATCCGTACCAAAATCAGAATCAGAATCTAAATCAATATCAGTATTTTGCGTTTTATTTTGAATGGCAGTATTTACTGTTTTAGAAGGTGATGGCTTGTGAATTTTAAAAGATGGCTGATTATTAAAAACATTTACTCTGGGGATATCATGTAATGAAGATTTTGATAAAGGTTTCGACTCTGAAGACGATTCTGTTTTTGATGGCTGCGCAGAGAATTTTTTGGCGTACTCCATGGCCTTCGTTTTAAATGCATTTCCCTTATTTATTAAGCCAGTATAAAAGTCTTTGTATAGCAAAAGCTGCTCAATTGATACAGAACCAATTTTGGATTCTTCTACTTTTTGTTTTAATTTCTCTTCTAATTGTAATTTTTGCTGTTTCATTTCAATACTAGGTTTTTTCATGGACTGGAAAAATTTGAGGTTTGAGAAAGTCGTACTTGACGGCTTACCTGCGTTTAGCAACCCATTGCGAACTCCTCTAACATCCAATTCACAAGCTATCTTTGTACTCTGAGTGCTACCCATTCCGCCATATTTGTATGTATTAGACGTTAAAATATCAGAATCACACTGCGGTTCTACACATGACAAGACATCACTTAAACTCAAGTTTTTATTTGTTGTCAAGTAATTCTCAAAAATTGTCCCAGATAACACTTGCTGGTCACCTCTATTTGATGCCCAATCAGCTACTATTTCGTCAACAATTTTTTCTTCATCTGTAGTCTCATTACTATTTTTATCTTTGGCACTAAGATAAACAACTTTTCCAACTGCTCTGAATATATCAAGGTGACTATCACGTCTAAGCATTTGTAAATAAAATTCTTTTTCTTTGCTTGTAGCTTGTGAAGAATTATTTTTTGAGCGCCCTGTTGCCCAAAATTGAAATGACATGATCGCAGATCGAATATCGCCATAGTTGGATATCACTTCAATTGCTTTAGTTATCTCTTGACTAGAAATATTCTTAAATATTTCTTTCTCATACTGTTGTATTTCTTTCAAAGTCTTAGATATCAGTGTTTTAGCAACCGTATTGAATTTAATACGTTTAACTGAATTGTTTTTCAGAATTTTATCCCATATTAAACGTTCTGTAACTAATGAGTCAGTATTTCTATAGTTGAAATTTTCATCATTGCTTGACACCTCAACCTCAGTTATAACAAGAATTGCGCCAGGATTATGATCTTGAGAATATAAGTTGCTTTGATGTATCCAGGAATATAATGCTTTATTAAATAATTCTTTTGTGTCTGAATGTGATAAATTAGGTAAATCATCTATCATCACAAAACAATTTTTGTTGGACTGATATCGAGCAGCCGATAAAAACTCATTAAAAGATGACGGTAAACTTATATCTTCCGTACGTTCAGGAGATTCCCATTCTAAAAGCGTCTTCTTTGTGTGGGCTTCATAATGTGATTTCAAAATATTTCGTGACGTAATTTCTTTTGCAAGAGTTCTTACAGAAGTTGACTTGGAAGCACCTGCTGGTCCAGTCAGAATCAAAAGTTTTATAGTTGGATCGTCTGATGTCATATTTTCCAATGATGACTTTACATCTGCCAATTTTTTTGAGTGTATTGCAACAGATCGTGAAGTTTTCGGTGCGTACTTATTGACCCATTGATACTCATCTGAGTTTTCTAATGATTCTTTAATTGATTCTGAACTCATTTTGTGAAATGACGGCATGCTATTAGTTTTTTTTGCTGGACTTGGGACGCTAAATGATGGACCAGCTGACAATGTGATCTTTTTCTGTATTGACCCTCCTTGTGAAGAAGTTTTCTTCTTAAAAACACTGCCCTTAGACATTGCAGCACCATTGCTTTTAGATACCTCTGAAGAAGAAGTTGTTGGAACATCGAACCCGCTTGCAAATGACTGTGCATCAACAGCTCGTAACTTTTTTTTCTTAGTTGGGGGCTGCTCAGTGCCAATGCTTGAACTTACAGTGCGTTTTGGAGCAGTTAACCTCCTGCTCATTCTGGCTGGCAGACCGATAACCTGAAAAAAATGTAAATAGTGACTTACTTTTTAAGTCGCTCTCAGCGAAACAGACTTACCGAGCGTCGGCGATTTGATGGATAAAAGATGATTTAGGTGTAGTAGGTAAGTTGTGTGGATTCTTTGTTAGTACTTTTTGGTGAAATTAAAGTGTAGTAAATATACGTTAGTGTTAAGTAATATCTTTTACATAGTATGTATTATGTAAAACTATGAAAAATTAAAATAGCTTAGATAACAGTTTATTAGGAAATATGACAATGACTTCTGTGTCCAATATATCATATAATGAAGGACTAAAGCTGAATATTAACCTATAATATTCAAAAAATTGCTCTGTTTCAACGAAATTAATAATATTCTACAAAAATCAATACCAATTTTTTATATATCTAAAGAAATATTGGAAACTTCCTGTCTCTCTTTAAGTTTTGAAGCCGACTTAAGAATTTGGATTTTATCTACTTGCAGATGGATATACCCGAGTTCTTATATTGATATATGCATATTTTAGCTTCCCATTAGTACTAAAAATTACAATCAGTATTTATATTCAATACAATTTTAGTGCCACTCAAACATATATACAGGTTTTTTTATTGGTATTTATTTTAAAAAAAAAATCAAAAAATCTTTTATTATTTAATAATATACCTTTACTTCCAATTGTGATAAATTCACCTTATAAATATTAAGAAAAAACTTGTAATTATGCAAATAAAAATATTTTGGGAAATGCAATGAATGTTGAAATTATTTAGTTCCAGAGATCCATATCATCTTCATATGCATCAGACTCAATACCAGTTACGCTGCTTCCTTGCATATTTTCATCCCTATATTCCTCCTCCTCATCTTCAGCAACATTTATTGGGGGAGGTGGGGTGTAAGACGATACGAAAGCATTTGTGTCTGCCTCCTCACAGAGTGCAATTAGAGATTCTTTGTCCAACTCTCTAAAAGCTTGAGATCGGACAATTTGACCCCAGTGACGGAAACAGTGTAAAGCAGCATTACGCCTGATTACCTCTTCTTCAGCTTCGAATGCTCGTTGCCAAACTACAACAGCGTTGTTATCAGAAATGCCTTCTTTTGAAATTGATTCAATACAAAGTGACCGCAGCCTAGGAAGTTCATATAAATTGGCTAAAACGAGCAATCCAGATGTTTCTTCGACAGTACATGTATCAATTGAGTCACAGTACATAAATTCAATGAGCTTGCGCACCCAAGCAACAGGTTCAGGAATGTGTAGCTTTCTACAGTGATATTCATTCATTTGACTCGACATTATGCGTTTGAAATGTGGCCATCTAGCAAATAAAACCATCATATGGACTTTGATAGGTTCGGATATTTTGAAAGTCGGTAAATTACTAGATGCTGGAGCAATTGGAGAATCCCCTTCAGGTGAAGGAATATCTGTGGAGTTCTGGCGCGCAGCGACCATAAGATCATCTGTTCTACTTCTATCTAGACTTAATGAAGAAGGTTTTCTAGTCAATTGCTGACTTGGAGAATCCAATCCTATACTTTCACTTCTACCAGCAACATCATATCTCTCTAATTGAATATTTCCCGCTTCCTCAATGAATGAATTGGATACTGTGTGAAATAAAGGAGGTCTTACATCACCTTCAACTGCTGTTATTTCAAAATCACAGAGTTCAGATCTTTTGAAAAATTCAAACATGTCAGAAGCAATAGTTCCTGCCGCTGATAAAACACCTTTCCTTGATTTTTCGGATTCCATGTATCCAAATTCAGTAAGATCAAGAGTAAATATATCCGACATTCGCCCATCATCTAAAGCTGTTCCAGGCTGACCAAGCAAAATAAGTTTAGACTTGAGATTCAGCATATGATGCCAGGTATATCCGTCAAAATATTTACTACAATCGCTTATAATACTTCGAATCTTCAGAGTATCGAGATCCAAAGCTGATATGCTTGTTTCGACATTTCTAATTGCCGACCCAGCTGTAACAACATCTAGCATGGTGCCGGTTACTCCATCACCATACATATGAATACCTTGAGCAGGCAAGGATGACTTAATGGGGTCTTCCATCGGTATTATGGAGACATTTCCTATAGCGTCTGTTTCAAGATCATACCAAGAAAGCTCAGATATACGATCCATTTCTGCCGTCAGTCCTCCAAAGGCCCAAATCTTATTATTGTACATGGCAATAGTATGACCATACCTAGGTACAAACTCAATTGGACCATTCCATTTGCGAGTATCGAAATCAAACCAATAAAGATCTTTTGCTACATCTTTCCCATTCAGTAATCCACCACTAATGTACATGCGTTTACCATCTTTCGAAAGACAAGAAGCATGGCGCGTTCTTGGAGGTGGAATAGTATCAACGGTTTGCTGATATACCCATTCATTATTAAAAAGATCATAATAATATAAATCATTTGTACAAGGGTCTTCTTCACTTTCGCCACCAAATACAACTATATGTGAATCTTTGGCAACTGCAGTATGACCTGAGAGTGCAAGGTACGGCTTGTCCTCGAACTTATTTTGTGTGGGGAAATTTGTCCACACATCTGTTTCAAGATCCAGAATATGAACAACACTATCCACTAAAAATAGACGTATTAGAAATTTTTTCATATAGTTAAAGATCAATTATACTTACATTCGTCAGTGTACTTGTCAAACCCGCCAAAAAGAAACACTTTTTCACTGTGTGTTATCGCAACTGCTGAGTTAACTCTTGGGCTTGGAATAACACCTAATTAAATTTCAAGTTAGCATCTACTACTGAAAATTAGACACAGATTACGATATATACCTTTCGCTTTGTTAATAATAGGAAGTGTGTGTTTTTCTAACCGTTTTTCAGCAAGAGGAAGATAAAGTGTGCGAGACATTTCTCCTTTGACTGTAGTATAAACTTTAGAGTCTAATAACAGTTGAAAATACGTTTTAGCAAAGATTTGCCCAGTACTAAGCAATAAAAAAGCAGGTGAATTGAAGCAGGAAATATATCAAAAGTTCGAGTATTGGGTAGAAAAATTGATGATGTGATGGTAAAAGTGATAAAACAGTAAGAGTATCGGATAATTGTAAAAAATCTATTTTCAAAGTCGAAAACTGACAGTTACCATATCTTACTGTTAACTCCAATGGTTCTAAGCAAAACTTATGTTTCTTCCAGTCGCGCCACAGTCAATGCTAAGTAGGCGTTCTAATTTCGAATTTATAGTCTTCGTTAGAAAGAAAGTATTTCCTTGGGTACTTAACTCTCGCTATTAAATTATGGGCAAGGGTAAATTTATTAATCATTAGTAAGATATTAGGAAATTTCGAAACGCGAAAACACGAAAACGCGAGGATTTGATCATTTTAGAAGCTTTTTTCATGCTGTTAAAAACTAAAATTCATTTATCACTGACGCGTATTGAAAGATGTAGTTACCACAGAAGTTATATATTTTCATCTTAATTGATAGGAATTTATCTGGCATCTGTCTTCATCTTCAATAGGTTATATCATAATTTATTTGTTGCATATATGATTTTAGTTAATACTTCAATGATAATATATATATATACATATTTACTAATTGTAAACAGTGTACCCTGAGATATTGTAGGCCAATACTTTCAAGGTATTATTTGCACAATAACTAGAAAAGATCTATAAATTCATCGTATAGAATATCTAAGTTATTTATTTGCAGTCAATTGTTTAATAGTTAGGTATATTGTAGAAGTGATCCAATAGTGCAATTGCTGGCTGTTTTGAAGTCAGTAATTTTGCTAATGTCAGTGTGTGTACAACTTTTTTAAATTTGCAACGCGAAAACTTTCCTTCCTCCTTCGAAACACTTAACGCGATTCTAAAATTATTTTACATTCGCATTTGTTTATTTTTTGAGAATGACAGCCGACCCAGGTATAGTTTGCGATAATAGTGTCGCTGAAATATCTATGAATTTTGATCAAAAATCCTATGGCAAAACATTGAGAAAGAAACGGAAATATTCAACCAAGTCTGACAGCCAGAAGGTGACAAAAGTAAGAATTTTCGAGTTTTTTATAAAATAATTTGTGTGCTGCTGTGTACTAACTCGGAATACCATCATAGTCTATACGTCTTTCAAAAGGTGACATGTTGAAGGGTTCTGATGTTTCAACATATACTGATGCTGACGACTCTCCTTTAAAAAGTGAACTGATTTCTAGCGTTGAAAGTAGAGAGTCAGCTAAACATCTAAATGAATCTATGATAAATGGAAATTATGTATGCGAAAATATTTATGTTGACAGTTTTCTGATTTGCAATTGTTAACATATAAATAGGAAAAAGACGAAAAAGATAGCAGTTTACAATCTGGCGACCAAGCAATTAGAACAAGCTCAGCCAATAAATCATTAGATCTGAATTCAAAGCCAGCAGACCAACCAAGCAGTGAATCTACGGTATCAAATAATTCAACCAAAGCAACTTCAAAAAAAACTGGACCTAGACAGAAGGTTGATAATAGTGCTAGTTCTAAAAAACCTCGTGGAACACTTCGGCAATCTACTCTACGGCTCAAGCCGGCAGCACCAAAGCGGGTTGAAGTTGTTAAACCTCCTCAGTTTGTGAAGGTGGTTTCGAAGCTTTCTAATCAAATGATATGGGAAAAGATGATGATTCGCGAATATCTACTCAAGTTTGAATCAGTTGGAAGACCACCATCTCGTTTTTTTCCCTTATTAGATGATCCTTCAGGCGAGTGGGACGACCGATTTTATAAAAGTATTATTGTCAGTTGTTTGAAAATAATTCTCAACAGAGACAACAAAGAAAACCAGCTTGCACCATTTGAAGATGTACGTTCTTATCTTAAAGAGATTGAAAAAACTACAGCAGATATGAATAAAGTCTACTTATTATTAGACGAATTTATGTGTTATTTCAATTTAATTGAAAAATCCCTACTATCAAATTTATCTGACTCTCAAGATAACGTTGAAGTTCACTTTCATCAACTTCGTCTCATAACAAGCTTGATGGTTGCAACTTGCGGAACTGATGTAATTCGAAATGAGTTCCAGGAATATGCTTCTTACAAAAAACAAAGCAGTATTCAAATGCAGAAATCAATTTCAAAAGCTCAGGAATCATTCAAAAAATCTATTTCTCCTATCATAGAAAGCAGAAAATCTATATCTGAAACGTCGAATGCGCCCAAAAACAATGGCACACAAAAGTACAAAACCAAGAAAGAGCAATTAAGTGATTTATCTGCCAGAGAAGCTATTTTGCGTAGCTCAAAGCAAAAGAAGATAGAGAAGGCCAGAAGAATTCATCAATATAACTTGGAAAGATACAATCCTAGAACTGCCCCTCTTGGAATAGATTTTTTTGGTAATGTTTATTGGAAATTTGTGACTCGATCGATTGAAGATACTGATAATCACTGGGGAAATTGTATCATAGTGGAAAAAAATCCATACTTGACTGATATGTTTGAATCTCCTCGTTCAAGAAAACATAAACAAGAATTATCTGAGACACAGGAGAAAGTGTCGAATACAGGATTGAAGAAATATTTAAACCAGCCAATATGTCCTGGAAATGGGGAGCTTTTTTATCTTTCAATTACTTCAGACAATCTTAGCCAGCTCATAAGCTGGCTTAATTATCAAAAGAAACTCTACATTTCCCACATAAGTGGTGCGAAAAAAAGTCCTTTACTTCACACTCTATGTATAAGCAACCCCCAAAATTTTGAAGAGCTCTATACTTCTTTAAATGAAATTTTTAATACTTACAGGTCTTTAGGGTACATTTAGGACAATTGAGGAATGTAAATTCAAGAGTTGTTGATATCTATAAAATGTTGACCAACAATTCTAATCCCACCAAATGACCTAAGTTTGTCAACATAGTGATAATATAATATTTAATTTCATGCTTTATCGAATAGTTGTTAACATGATAGTTTATTTACTTATCAAATCAATAGATATCAACCAGTTGTTTATCAATTTAATCATCAGAGTATCTCAGCTTATTGAATCAGTCTAAGGATTTTGAATTTTTTTTTTTACAGAACAGAATGTTTTGAAAAGATATGCATTTTAAAAATATTAAATTAAATAATAGTCTCAATTTTTTTGCAATGTGAGAAGTTGATGCCTTGCTTTTTTATCATAAGTGGCCAGACAGAAGTCACCATTAAAGTCTGAGTGAACACCTTTATGGTTCATATAGTAGCTTATACCACGTTTTATAAGATCTTCCAGTGTAAATATACTAAAGTCTAGACTAGGAACATAAAGTACATTCTTCATTGTCCATGTAAGCTGTCTTCTATTAATTGGATCAATTATTACAACTGGCACAATTCCTATACCTTCTATTGAAAATATTTTATCATCGACAGATAGATTTCCTGACGCTTTTTTAAAAGAAGTAAACTCTTTTATATTATTTGTAGTGTGGTAGACAAATGCGCTTGTAAACATCCAAAGTTTATATCCTCTTGGATGATCTGAAGGCCAGTTGGAATCAGTTGGAAGTTTAGGTAGTTTCTCAAAAAATTTTGGACGTACTCTTTCTTTCACAGTCTTCTTTCGTCTATACCGTTTACCTTGGTTCAGGCCTAAAATTACAGGACACTCTGACATTAGATGTCCTTCAGAATGACACATGTAACAAACTTTCGCATTATTATTTTTCATGTTATCTTTCGAGGGTGTTAGTATAGTCATATCCTGGCATACTTTATTTTCATTTTTAGATTTTGTACGCGGTGACACCTCATCTAAAGCCAATAAATGTATCTGAGGTGGAAGCGAAATTTGAGAATGATAACCATCAGGCTGGTTTATAGGAGATAATTGCTCTAAACATGACCATAATGATCTAGTTCCGGGAGCTGTGATTTGGCTTAAAGGAAGACCGTCTTTGACGTTTTCTGCAATTTCTGCGAGTTTTTTCTTTTCTTTTGATGTAACAGCCAAGTCATTAACCATAGCTTCTTATCAAAATTATTTTATAACTAATGTTTGATTTGAAGTGTATAGAATAAGTTGCACATGCTTGACTGGGAGTAGTGATAATGTAAAATCTAAAATAAGAAAGCAACTTAGTATTTGTAAACTATTGTGATGTGAACAATATTATGAAAACTGGAGTCCCAACTACAATCTCGCCTCAAACTTAGCTTTTATGTGTTTCGCTTTCGGGGTCAAGGGAATAAGATTTTTGTTAAGTGAAAGGTGAAAATCAAAAAGATTTTATATATGTAACTATGTATATTTCTTTAGTTTAAAAGTTACATAGACCTAAGTCTATGTTCATTATCTTTCTGCAACATACAAAACAGAAATCGAATAAACCCATTGACGGATATTACCATATAATCCGACAAGCTCATATCCCTGTGGAGGAATTAATTCATGACCACTACCTCCTTGAGGATTGCCATAAACTTCACTTCTTCTGGTATTAGTGATAATTTGAATTCCATCTATCCAAGCACCAGAGCGTACATAAAAGCCTACTACACGTTCACCCATTTGCAATTTGAATTCTTTTCTTGAGCCACCTCTTTTGCCAAATAAAACAGGATCATGGTGAGCATAAATGTACTCCACTCCATCAAGAGAACGACCTGAATAAATATTAATAGCAATTGGATCCGGTGGCAAAATTGTAACAGAAGCATCACCACTATCATTTCCTAATGATGCGGATCTAAATCCTGTAAGAACACCTCTGTTTCGACCAAATGTATCATGAACAACATCTTTTTGTGTCAATTTAACAAAATCATCAACTGTAATTTGACCCCCACCACAAGCCAAAATTTCCAATTTCATTACTTTGTCACGACCTCTATATGCTGAAGGTAACTGCGATCGTAAATCATCCTCAAACAAAAATAGATTTGGCTCTGGTTTGTTAGGATACTCAAGATGGCCTCTGCATTGACCATCTACATGAATCTCAATCAAGTATACTCCAGTCACTGCACTCACAAATGCACCATTTTCAACTGGATATAATCCAGGCGTGCAATTAAACACGCGATTTTCGTATGGTGTGCGGAACGCAGGATGAGCCCGAAATCTAAGTATATCCAATCTATGCCAACCACACTCGCTTTCTGGTAGACATAAATGAAGTCCTTGATGGTGGTCTCTGGTAAGATATCCTTCTCGTGTCATGAAAGATCTATTCCAAGTTATATAGTCACGCAGCATAACACCGGAAGGTTGGTGAGGGCATCCCAGCAAGTGTCCAATTTCGTGCATAAAAGCGCCCATTCCAATATTGAGGGCCTCGAAACTTGATCCAGATTGATTTGCATCGTTTGCAACCTCATTGGTATCGGTTTTGGTTTCATCCATAAAGCAAGGAACAACTTCCTCAAGACATGAGGGCCATGAGTGTATCAAATGAGAACCAAAAATTGCTAATCTCAAATGCCCGGCTCCTCCACCCAAAGCTGCATGAGCTACTGTGAGATTCAATTTCTTGTCCCAGTGTGCATCTACAAAGATACAAGCAACCATTACATCTTCACCCTCATCATCAAAAGGAAACCCGTGTCTATTTAAAGCTTCTAATGCAATTCCGTACAAGCCACCAGTATCATTACCATTGGGATTCTGCTGGGCGCGGTTGGGATCACGAATTTCTGCCACTGTTTTCTGAGATCTTACAATGTGAATCTTAGCAGTTGATCTCAACCCTTTTCCGTCTCTATTGGAAAGTGTGTCCTTTGAATATTCCTCATGTAGTCTAAAAGTTCTATGCCCGAATCCATTTCTACTCATTTGTTCGTCTGTGAAAGCAGACATCATATATCCAGCCATTCTTATTTTCCTGATACACAAGTCTAGATCATTTCCTTCTCTCTCGCGTTTATATCTAGGAGAATCAAATGTACCTTTGGAATCCGATCCCAGAATCACAGCAAGATGAAGAGGGGGGTTCTGAAGTAAAGGGATATAGTGAATTGTGATCTTACTTGAAACTCGATCCCCATTAAAACCTTCATATTCAACTCTCAAATTATTTATACCTGGATTGAGATGAACAAGAGCTTTAAAATAGCTATCAGAAACAGGCCATCGTTGCGAAGGAAAGGATGAATTGTGATGATAAACAACAACTGAGGCATCAAATTGAGTGTTAGCTGGACCAGCACCACCATGCATCAAAAAGATCCTTTCATGTACAGTTTCGCCATCCTGAATATTGTGGAAACGAGGAGCATATGCGTTGGCTGAAGACTGCGATGGATTGTATTGATAAACTTGTTGATTATTGCCATATTCTGGTCTAGACGATTGATTGATAGGAGGAGGTGTTGGAGAAGGACTAACATTAGTGCTATCGTCCTTCTTCTTCTTAAAATGTGAGAACATCATCTTGAATAAGTATGTTAAAGCTAAGTCTCTTGTGAACTGGAGGGTGTAAAAAGAATAGTTGCTAAAAAAAAAAATGGGACTTAACAAGCTGATTCCATTGCATTCTTATAATTTAACTTCGTCCCAAGTCTGGCTGGCCGAGTGTTTTAAATTTTAAACCCAGCTAAAAATAGTTAGGATATGTAGATATAACTCTTCTTATTGTAAAGAGAGTTATGTGACATTTCGAAACTACAGCTATACACTTATATGAAAGTTTAGGTGCGAGATTTGGACACTTCATATCGGTATATGTTCATAGTAGTTGAATTTCGTTTGTGTTTGTTTTTTTCTGTTTTCTTTCGGGTACAACATTACTCAGCCTGCAAAAGATGTAATCATCTTTTGTACAAGAAATTGACAATTGCTTACGCTAATATCTATATATACAAAATAGATTACAGCTATATTCTGTTTGCCTACTGTGAGTGCAAGCTGGTCTGATTGAAAATCTGCCCATGTCCACACTTTTACCACACACACACAGTTCACTATGATTTAAAAAACGAGTAAATATCAGAATTAGGTATATTATAGAACGTAGTCGTGGCAAGTAAACTCTATTTCTGTAGGATCCTTATTTTGAATAGTTCCAAATACTATTTCCTAAGCTATTCTAAATTCTTCACTTCCGTTCATTATACTTACACTGACGATCTTGCTCAGTTGTGATGGTAATTTGTTAAGGTATGTACTATTTTTATTCATTAAACCACTTCTCTTGACTCAATTGTTCTTTAAAGAAGTTCAATTTATTTATCTATTCATTTTTTTTTATTTATATTTGGCAGAATTTAAATATTAACCAGACATTCAAGAGTTGCAAAATCATGTCGCAATACGGAGCTTACCAGGAAGGATACTACCAGCAAACCCAGGAGGCACCAGGTCACACCGGGTCACCAGTACAGCAACAAGCTACACATCATTCAAAGAGAAGGCATTATCCAACACCTCAGTATGACTTTTCCAATTCCACCCCTACTCCTCCTAATTATTATCCTGGGGCACCTGGATATGGTCTTCAGCAGTCAAACTCCACCCCTGGGCAAGAAGTTTTCACGCCCGCTGCAGGCTACAATGCTTCTCCTTCAGGATCTACCAGCTATATTCAACCTCAGGCTGATTCGCTTTCTTCCAATTTCGGTGCTATGAATTTAGGATATGGACAACAAAGTCAGTCTATGGCACCTAGACTCAACCAATTATACAATATTGATCTTCTTGCAGCCATTCCACCTCCCATTTCAGATTTGGATCTTCCACCTCCTCCCATTATTCTTCCCCCAACTGCTACTGATTCTAGAAATTTGGAAGCAAATGCAAGCTCAGAATTTGTTAGATCAACTCTTAACGTTGTTCCTACAACTAGCTCTCTTCTTAAAAAATCCAAGCTTCCCTTTTCTCTAGTTTTCCGACCTTACACTTCTTTAAAGAATGATGATGCTCCAATTCCTGTTACTCAAGATACGCTAGTTTGTAGATGTGACAGATGTAGGGCCTATATCAATCCTTTTGTTAAATTTAGTCATCAAGGTGATGAATGGTTTTGCAACATTTGTGACAAATCCAACAAAGTCCCTCCAAATTTCAATATGGATTTTTCAAATAGAATGCAGCCTGAATTCTACTCTAGAACTGAAGTTAAATATGGTGTTTGTGAATTCATTGCTCCTCCCGAATATCTAGTTCGTCCTCCTCAAGCCCCTACCTATGTGTTTTTGATTGAGGTCAGTGCACAAGCAGTCGAAAGTGGCCTTGTTGCAACCGCTGCTAAAGCCATTCAAGAATCTTTGGATCAAATTCCCAACAAGAACGACCTCACGAAAGTTGCATTTATTGGTGTTGATTCATCTTTGCATTACTTTCATCTTCCTTCTACTCCAGATGGAGAACCATCCATTGCTGTTGTGGCTGATCTTGAGGATCCGTTCCTTCCATTGCCCCATGGTATTCTTGTTAAACTTAGCGAATGTCGTGCCTCAATTGATTTGTTTTTGTCAAGATTGGGTGAAATGTTTGCTAACAACACCAATACCAACAATGCTCTTGGGTCTGCACTTCGTTCAGCTCACAAGCTTATCAGTAATATTGGTGGTAAAGTAATTTGTTTAAGTTCAAATCTTCCTAATGTTGGACATGCCAAATTGTCAGTTCGGGAAAGTAAGAAATTCCTTGGTACTTCCAAGGAATCGTCTCTATTTCAGCCAGCTTCATCGTTTTATAAGAGTTTTGCGATTGATTGTAATCAAAACCAAGTTACCATTGACATGTTTTTGTTTGGCAATGGATATCAAGATGTTGTATCTTTGAGTAGTCTTCCTCATTTTACTGCTGGTCAAACATATTTTTATCCAGGCTGGAACGGCAAAAATAGCGAGGATGTTATCAAATTTACAAATGAGTTTAAGAAACATTTGTCTATGGAAATTAGTATGGAGGCAGTTTTAAAAGTGAGAGCTTCTTCCGGTATCCAAATTAAAGGATATCACGGAAACTTTTTTAGCAGGACTGAGGAGTTATGCTCATTTCCCACTCTGCCAAGAGATCAAGGTTATTCAGTTGATCTCACTTTATCCGACACTATCAAGAAGCCTTGGGTATCAGTTCAAATCTGCATTTTATTGACCACTTGTGATGAGGAAAGACGACTGAGAGTTATTACATTATCTATTCCTACAAGCTCCAATTTGACAGACATCTATGCCTCTGCAGATCAGTTAGCCATTACAGCTCAGCTAACGCATGCTGCTGTCGAAAAGGCTGTGAGCTCTGGTTTAGACTCTGCTAGAGAATATCTTCAGGGAAGACTAATGGAAATACTTCACACTTATAAAAAAGAGCTTCTTGCTACTAATACTGGCACAATGTCATCTCTTCATTTTTCGGCCAATTTACGTATGCTGCCACTGCTAGTGAATGCTCTCCTGAAAAATCTTGGATTCAAGAAAAACTTTCAGATTCCATTTGATTTGCGGGCTGCTACTCTTGCTTTGTTGTCAACCATGCCTTTAAAGTATTTGATTAAATTCATTTATCCTGATTTATTCAGTTTATATGATATGCCTGAGGAAGCTGGGCTACCTAAAGATGGCAGCGATGAAATTGTTTTGCCTCCAAAGCTCAATTTGATTAGTGAACGAATTGTACCTCATGGTCTTTATCTGATTAATGATGGTCAGAAGATGTTTATTTGGGTGGGCCGAGATGTTGTACCACAGCTTTGTCTTGATGCATTTGGAGTGGATTCGATTAAAGATGTTCCAGAAGGAAAGGTGGATTTCCCAGAATCCGACAGTGAGTTAAACAAAAAGATCAGGAATATTATTGCTTCTATTCGTAATACTACTGATTCTATTACTTATCCTAGTTTATTCATTGTTAAAGATTCCGGGGACCCTTCAATGAGATTCTGGGCGCTTTCTAATTTGATAGAGGACAGAAATGATGACAACTTAAGTTACTACCAGTTTTTAACTTCTATTAGAGATAAGTTGAATACCTAGATTCATTTAATGAAACCATAGTATATACAAAAAACTCAATAAAAGAACATTGTTATGTTTGAAGGCAATATATTTATTTAACAAGTGATTTTTTATTTATTTCTTTTATTTGTTATTTTGTAAACATTTTTAGTACTACTATTTCTTTAGAATATTATCATTTCATAAATAATAACATGTAATGAATCAACTTTTTATTGGCTTTTATTCTTCTTTTCCTTTTTTTTAAAAAAATTCTAGACTCAATTTTTACGATTGAAAATAGTAGTGATTTTTTTTTTTTTTCAGTATATTCGATATTGTTATGTTTGTTTGTATCCTTCATGATAGCATGAAATTTCAGTTACTCACACTTGCATAAGGTGGGAATATGAAAAATACTGTTTCTCGTAGAAAAGCACTTAATAGGAATTATAGGTTTGTGTACGTTTACAGTACCACTATTAGTGTAGAATTATCTATACAGGTTATAATTTTCATGGGACGGCGTGACTAAGCGTATTATAATGGGAATTAATATAATGTCCTGCTCATACGCCCAATAGGCAAACTTACCCGTCAAAGGTGAGTCGAAATGAAACAAGACATTAAGATATCTAGTTTATCTTCTAGTAATGAGAAATGGCAAAGTAGAGTAAAATGAAATGCATCGGATCATTTAAGGGTATCTGAAATTTCTCCACCTTGATCTTTTCTGCGGAGTTTCATGCTTGAGAAATGATGTGGGTATAGTACACTAAAGAAATAGTATACAAACAAGTTCCAAGTAGAACAAGCGATTTTTTTTTTGATATTTTTTTTTGGTACTAATACCAAACAAACAAGTGCGAATCGTTGATTTTCTTGGTACGTGGGTGAATTGAGTAGATTCAAACAAAGCATATAGCCTCGCAGCCAGTCAAACTCAGAAATGGTTATTTAATTGTTGTTTCTTCTTCTTTTCAAACCACAGATCACTTCTGCTTGTTCCCAAGTTTACAATTTTAGGGCAACCATCCCTATCCTTTTCAAGCATGGTGCACTCATAACAATAGTATGCTTCTGATACTCCGTTTCCGCCACAAAGAATACACTTTGAACCTAGATTTCCAAACGAACACTCGTCGCACACCTTTACAAGTGTTGTAGGTCGGACATATGAATCGCATACCGGGCATCGATCCTCACACTTTTCACAGAGCAGTCCAGTAGTTGTACCAGGATGCTTAAGACAGGGTTGTAAATCAGGATTATGGCGAGACATTCTTTTTTTATTCAGTCGTTGGGTATTTGGGATCTATATATGTGTGTGGCTATGTTTGAAAAGACTTGATCTTTGGATTTAATAGTCTATGTGAGACTTTGAATGTAGCGCTTTTGAACTGATTTATTTATTTTTTTTATTTTTTTTTCGTTTCCTTAATGAAAATTTTTGTAAGATTGGCCACAATGTTGTTTTTGACAAAGTAGATCAAGGCAATTAGTTGGAAAAACGGCTCCAAGATGTGTAGAACAGAGAAGTAATTGATGCTTTTAACAAAGAAACTTGATGTTGAATTTTTTGCCATGAGGGTTAGGTTATCTCACATGTTTTGTTTTTCAATATCTTCTTCTTATGTAATTTAGAGTGAGTGTGTTAGGCAATTCGCATTTTTATACATTTACTAAGAGGATATAAAGACTCAAGAGGCAATGCTGTTGAATAATGAAATGTTAAACGGTATTGAAAATCATAGGAAATCACCACGAGTTTGAAACTTGACCAGTATGTTCTAGTTTTAATAGAATGTTGAAGAATTTTTCGAAGTTTACTCGTATATTTTGAATATAACTGTATTTTTTGCCAGGTTCTGTGAAATACCAAGCGCATGAAGTTTATGACTAGTTTCAATTTGTAGCGCAATATGGGCCGTTCTCATTTTTAATTGTTTGGATATATATATATATATACCGAGTTTTAAGATAGATATATGCACTAAAGTTTTTTGTTATTGAACTTGAAAATTTATGGGATAGTTATGGAGCATGTTCAGATTTTGAGCTATGAAAAGGTATCATAAAAATTGGCATTTGTAATAAATATTAATTGTCAACATTTTAACATGAAATGATACCACTTGATTTCAAAACTCTCCTATTAACAATTAATGAGCTTTCGGTAATCACAAATATTACCATAGTACAAATGAAGATAAAAAGAACAAAAATAATAAATAAATAAAATAATTAACTGCGTACATAACTCATAATAACCTCTTTTTTTTTTTTTCTAGCTTTAAAGGTTTTATGATTCTTCAAAATGTCTAAAAGATATGTTAATAAAATCTAATTAGTTTGTTCTTTTCTGTAACGTAAAACAACTTCTCTTATAGGTATGAAGGAAAAGTTAACATTTAATAGTCAAATGCTTATAAACGTTAAATTAGCTAAAACTAGATGGCAGAAATGTTGAATTGTAAACAAAATTCAGAAATTACTTACATATCAACTGATGATGAGATTGAATATAGAACCTTTTTTTTTTCAGCCCACTACACTGCAATTTGAGTTTAATGTTGAGAAGTGTAAATGTAAATACTTTTGATAAATAAACAAAAACCAATCCAACTATGTAAATCCTTCCGATAAAGCTGTTCTTTAGTTATATACTTTTGTTGTCTTCTTTCCTTCTTCTTTTATTTATTTATTTTTTTTTTTTTTTTTTTTTTTTTTTTGATATAAAGAAAACGCGAATTACAAAGATTAGTTAAATATATTTATCATGAAAATTAATACAAGTAATAGAGCAATTATTAACAAAGCATGTTTTTTTCTTGGTTTTAGTTTTATTTTATATATATTATTATTTTATTTTATTTTATTTATATTATTTGATTTTATTTTATTATTTTATTTTATTATTTTATTATATTATTAGTTTATTTATTTTATTTTACTCATGAAAAAATAATCGTTATAGAGAAATCTATTTGTCAAAATTAAAATCACTTTTTTTTTATAAAAATAATTAAAACAATAAATCAATTATTAAAGTAAAAAAATTAAAATTAAAATAAAATAATAAACAACATGAATTAAAACAATATAAATACATTTTTCAAATAACAAAATTCATCGTAATAAAATAAAATAAAAAGATCATATATATATATACACGCTTATGTCATTTCAAAAAAGCATGTTTCAGTAAAAACCTCCACTAGACGCACCAGGATTAGGGGTGGTAATGATGTATTCACTGGAAAAATTAGAATCAAATACCATAGATGGCTCAGCCTCGTTAATGGCATTCATACTAGTATCCAAAGCAGAAGCACCTAAACTAGCATCAAATGTACTACCATTACTTGAAGACAACATCAAACTTTCTAATTCTGCATTTGTAGTGTTGATGGAATTGTATATGTCAACAGGAAGTTGTTCAACATTCATGGACAAAGAGAGCGAACCTGGTTGTGAGACATCTGGAACTGAAGAGAGAATCTGTGTGGAACTTGGTGCGACACTGGATGTATGAACGTAATCTCCCTGTGGAATGGTAGAGTTGTAAGCAGCACTCCAGCTGAATGAACGGGTGTCCACATTTTTAGACCTTTTTGATTCTCTGCTAATTTCCTTGCTCTCAGCCATGCTCAAGCTTCTTTTCATACCACTAACATCGTCATTAGAAGAATAGTTTACAAAGTTTGGTGTTAATGGAGATGATGGGCTAGCAGATGTAGAATTGGTATGTGTGAGGGAATTTGTAGAGTTTCTACGAGAAAACTCATTGAAGTTCTTGGTCTTTGATGAATGTGATCTGGGAGTATTGGAATTTGAAGTGATGTGAAGGCCATCTGAGCTATTTTGTGAAGAGGTTGCGGGAGAAATCATTGTGGATGGAATGCATTCCATGATTGGGGAAGGCACTGTGTGGCTAATTGAAGAAGGTGATGGGTATGGTTGCTGAGTAATAGGAACAGACATGTTCATCATGATAGGAGCCTGGCCAGTTAGCTGAGTTGATGTAGGATATTGTGAGTTTTGTGCAACAGGATATGTAGTCTGTGGTAAAGCAATGCCAGAATGAGAAGTTCTTGGTGACACTGCCGAATCGGATCTTTTGTGAGAATTAGATGTAATGCTATTAGTTGTGTTTGTGTGCCGAGTCTTAGACCGTAATTGGTTTTCACTAACCTGGCTAGTAAATGTCAGGACGGTGTTCATGGCCATGAGGTGATCAAAGATAGTTTCCATGCCACCTAACGTTTCTCTGACTGCATCAACATTGTTGGAGTCAAGCTCTTTCCGACTTTTTTGAAACAGAGCGCCCAAGTCATTTCGGTATCCTTGGGTTAAAAAGTTTGAACAACGGACCATTTCTGTTACAGTTTCATCAATTGACTCGTTGTCACCATGAGGAGGTTTCATAAAGTCAAAAAACTTCAACGGCTCTTGCTTCTCTTCACTTTCAGCTTGTTGACTTTCAGACTTGATTTGGACGTAGCCGTTTGTCACTGACAAGTTTTTAGATCGCTTCATAAACCGAGTGCACCAACCCTTAGGAATTAGCTCCAAGTCTGCTGAAGAAGGTGGGGAGTCTTCAAGTTTAGTTGGACTGCTTTTATGTTGTAAATATAATGCAACAATAGCTCTCAGGGAAGTTGCTTTAATGTGCTCATTTTGTTGAATGAGAGCTACAATCATATTTTCCAACACCATTTCCTCACCGGCTGTGATTTTCTTCGTGCGTTCCAAATATAATTCTCTTGGAATACTACCATTAAGTCTTCGTTTCAGAGTATTTGGTGAAATACCTGTACAACTGGCAGCTTTCCGTCGGGAATAATTGCATTCTTGAACAAGTCTGATAGCTTCTTGAATGTTGAGTTCCTTTTGACTGGATTGACTGCTTGACATTATGGAGGTTGACATGATTTTAGGACTAATTGTGATTAAAGCCTTTTGTTTGTGTTTTGTTTGATTATAATTCTTGACCAGTGACAATTATGTGGATGGACAAGTCAGTATAATTGAAAGGGAGAAAAATATAAATAAATAAAAGAAGTAAAAATAAATGATGGATGAACTCAGACAGTTAAGAGATAATTAAAATAAGATCAAGTTATGTTTAATCAATAACTATATAGACAGACTTTAATATATCAAAGGAATTGTTTCGTTTCGTTTTGTTTTTTTTTTAATATATTCTTAGAATAATGAATACAAAAACAAGATATATATAATTAATGAAAGCGGAAAATGTGGAATATTTATACAAGATGATAAGCGTTTTTTTTTTCCTGTTATTTATTTTTGAAGGTAAACTTTAAGTAAGAAAAACCAAAGAAAGAAAGGGAAGAAAAAAAAAACAAATGTTATTTTCATAGACTGAAAGAGAGAGAGGAGAATTGAGAGTTAAAAGTGTAATTGATGAATATAGAAAAGAAATAATCATTTACTATCAAAATAAATTTATTTTGGAGAAAAAAAAAAAAAAAAAAAAAAAAAGAAAAGAAAAGAAATAAAAAATAATACTTATATCGCAAATTAAGGTTTCTATATTTTTGATATTTCTTTTATTCATAGTCATATGTTATGTAAGAAATTGCGTTTGGATGACGTCATAAGGACAAAAGAGCAATCACAAAAAAAAAACATATATATGTAAATATAATGATAAAAAATAAAACCAAAAGCTGATGAAATTAACAAAAACAATAATAATAGAAAAGTATATATTTATATATATTCTAGTACTAGTTGAATAAGTAAATGGTATTTTCCAACTGATATGGATGAAAAATAAAATAAAATAAAAATCAAGTACGAAGGTATACAAAATAAAAATAAAATAAAATAAAATAAAAAACAGAATTCAGGGCTCAGTGCGGCAGTGCAGCGACCGCCCGCCAACGTCGCACAAACATCATGTTGTAAAAAATAAAACAAAACTAAATGAGGTAAATCTTACTCGGGTCTTTCGGTCATGTCGGTGCTCTCGGTGCCCTCGGTTTTCTCGGTGCCATTAAAAAACCACATGCCAAGGGCATCAAAACAAAATGTTACGTTAGATTGTGACCGAGCTGCTGCCCACCCGGGACATGCGTCTCAGACTTTTTTATTTATTTATTTATTTATTTATTTATTTATTTATTTATTTTTGAATTTATTTTTTTTACAAGCTCTTAGCCTACTAGAACACTGCGGAACTTTTGAGTACCAGTACCAATATTAGTACCAGTACCAGAACCGAAACGTATAAAATGTGTAACTATTTGTTTTGTTTCGTTTTCGTGTCGGAGCCGACGATATTTTTGCATATTTAATTTTTTCTTAGAGAGGTCCGTTGAAGAAAAACCAACAGAACAGAACGGTTGATGCAGCAAGTTATGAACATTTAAAAGAAAGCAAAATATTTGTGATTTTCATTTTCTCCCCAAAAGCTCATGACCTTAATAATGAAAAAGCCGTGGATTGCTTTTAGATCAGTCTGGATGCTTTTATATTTATGGGACTGATTTATATATACTGTTTTTAGTGCAAGATAATAAAAAAAACGTTGAAGTGGTAAGGAGTAAGGTTTATTTTTACCCTCGGTATTGTCGGCCATGGGAGTTTTTTCACTATTATTATTATTATTATTATTATTATTATTATTATTATTATTATTATTATTATTATTATTATTATTATTATTATTATTATTATTATTATTATTACTATTACTATTACTACTATTATTACTATTATTATTACCATTATTATTATTTTTTTAGCTAAATTTATTTTCTCCTTTAGCATAAACAAAAGTCACAAGCTATATAGAATTTTACTTTTTCTTCAATAGCATATAATTTCAATCCAAGCTCGTTGAAAATTTTTAAAGAAACAAAATATTTTGAATTTTATAGGTTTTACAAATTTTATAAATTTTATTTTTACTTGTTCCACATGAAAACTTACTTCTCTTGACCTTGCGGGGACAGGTGAAATCAACATACCATTAAAAGATAAGTCCCAAGAATCACCTACTTAAAAAAAAAAAAAACACGCCAGCACTTGTTTAACAACATTATTTGAAAGCCAGCTACTTTAAGCGAGCAACCTTCAATGGTATATACAGTAATATTAATAAAAAAAAACCTGATTACTGCAAAAAGTTTTGTCATCTGCTTATTCTCCTTTATTTTATTTTTCATTTCATATGGCTTTGTTCCGTTCTGCTGTCTTTTCCCTCCTCCTCAAGTGGGCTGGAATAGCATTGAATAGCTCGGAACGGTTGATTACACGAATGGATGATTTTTGAGCCACTCTGTGTTTTCAGTACTCGAGATACAGGTACACATGTATCATCAGTTTCTTGCGATCTACTCACTGAGTTGCTACTTATTACGCCATTAAGAATTATAGCGATGCAGCTCTGTAGGTACAAACTATAGAATTTAATGCAGGACTCCGGTTTTGAAATACCTCATAAAGTCCGATTGCTGCAATTTAAGACTTTTAAGGAAAATAAGTTTAAATCAGAGTAAGATCAAATAAAAATAAAATAAAAGTCTTAAGTTGCTAATGAAACGGAACTTTTGAGCAGTCAAGGAAACAAAATAACCACTTTACAATACATTTGGTTTTCAAGTGTAACAAATCTTGTTTGTTTTTCTTCTTCGTAATCAATACCGTTGTTGTACATTTATTCAATATTGTTTTGTTTTCTTTTGTTATGTTTAGTTTTTTCTCCCTTAACACCATTACAAACTATTAGAGTATACTGTAAAAACAGTGTTTAAATTTTCTTGCTATTATTGATATTGATTGATATTATGATTATTATTATTATTATTATTATTATTATTATTATTATTATTATTATTATTATTATTATTATTATTATTATTATTATTATCAATTAATATGATGAAAATGAAATTTTCCATTTTATTCTACAAACTTCTACACTTGGCCCATTATTTTGATCCACGGCCATACTAATAAACTACGGATAAAATAGTAAACAAAATGCATTAATACACTAAAGTAGAAAATTCCTACGAGTAATAATATTAATAATAATAAAAGACTTTTTTGAATGGCGATTTTACGTCATTACTTGATTCAAGACTCCAACATGAGCAATCAGAGAAACGAAAATAACTGTTTGTTATAGTAATATTATCTAGAATATAATGAATAGACTCGAGTAAAAAAGCAAAAAGTGGAAAAAGGAGAAGAACATAATAGTGATTCGCAGAAACATTTACAGTTGCTGGATCCGGAACACTATAAGTGCCCGTTTACACTACAACACAAGTAGCTTTTATTTTATCTTGTCAAAAGATCAAACGGCAGTGTTGCTAATAGTTTAAGAACAATTTGATAAATATATTTGTTTCTAAATATTGATACTTTAAATTTAATTATTTCGGCGTGGTTTTTCTAGAAAATAGAATCAAGATATTTCTTTAATTTTAAATTCAATCTATATTATTGATGTAAATATATTCAATTCATATTTTATTTCATATTGTACAGTAATAAAAATAATAATAAAAATAAAAAGTTAAATTCGATATAGTATTTGACTGTACTAGAATCAGATTTTTTATATATAATAAAAAACTTTGTTCAAAAGCTTAAATTTTATTTTTTTTTTTTAGAAAAAAAACTTTATTTTGACAAGAGTCACAAATGGAAACATCAAAAAATGGAACAAAACATGTACAACAATAATCAAAGGCTAGAAATATGAAATGGAAGAAAGAAAATCCTTGATATCAGATTCATGGAAATTTTTAATGATTCATCAAGTATTGACTATTAATATGAAAAGAAAAGAAAAAAATAATAATGATAATAATAATAATCAAAAGTTTCTTGTCACAAACTGCCAAATTTAATTATTTAGTTTTTTTTTTTTTTTTTTTTTTAAAAAAAAAACGCCAATTCAGTTTATAAAAAATTGACAAATATTCCAAGCAAACGTTAAAAAGATTATAAATAAGAATTAAAAAGTGAAAATAAAAAGACTCTAGACTTACTTGTTTGATTTCCCGTCGGTCTCAAACAAAAACATATTGGCAAGATTTTTGAAGCAGAATTGATAATACAATATTCAAATATTTCTATTCTTCATGAGACCTTGATATAAATTTTTTTTTTGATGAATATCGTTATATTTTAAATTAATATAGATTATAAGCCTGAAAAGAACAAGAAAAAAAAACTATAATAAAAGTACAAAGTCAAATAAAAGAATATATGAAAAGATGGCATGAAAAGTATATTTTCACATTTAACTGATGTAGAAATTGTATTGTAATCTAGAAATGTAGGCTTTTTTTATACACTTTATTAACAGTTCAGTTTGTTGCAGTGTTTTTGTAAAAATAAAATAAAATAAAATAAAAAAGTGTATGCTTTTTCTTTGAAAATTTCCAATCATCTCCATTCATTTGATTTTAAATATACAATGCCTCATTATTTTTACTATTTTTAAAAATATATATAACAATAAGTAGTTGAGAAGAAAGAAATAAAAAAAGGAGAGATTTGTTTTAATTGTTTTTTTTTTTTTTTTTTTTTTTTTTTTTTTTTTCAAATGCAAGCTTATTTTTTTTTTCCAATTGTTAAAACCTCTTGATTTAAAGAGAAACCAAATCAAATTATATGATATATACGCAATGAAAAACATATATAACAGCAGTTGAACCAGTGTCTTGTTCCACTAAACTTTGAGTAGATATATATAGTGTTGCAAATTATTTTCTCTTATGTCTATGCCTAATTTTTGTAAAAGGATTGTCCCAGATGTTTGGCAAGCGAAACCCTATTGTTTCCCTTCTTAGATCAATCTCAGAGAGTTTGGTATCTTTGTGTGTTAGGGCATTTAAAGCTTAGTTATCTTAATACGCAAACTAGTAAGAAAAAAGAAAGGGCTTTTCATTAATTTATTATCAAATTTCTCAGTAATCACTTGACAGCAGGATTTATTCACCCCATATAATATAAGAAAGCATTTTTTTTTTTTTTTTTTTTTTTTGAATGTATTTTTAATTTTATTTCATTTTAGTTAAAAGTTTGATTTGGAATCTTCTGAAATAAAAATAAAATCATGAACTACAAGATAGGTACCAATCTTGAATCTAAGATACTGTTTCGATTAGATACTTGTATATTGATCAAGTAAATGGTATCTACGATGTTATTGTATCAATAAATTAATTTTGGTTGAGTCTAACTTTTTTTTAATTAAATAAATATAAAGTGTTTAGTTACAAATATACATATTTAGATCTCGCCTACACTTAAGCTTGTAGGTTGGAAATCATTGTTTGTCGACATTTTATCGTAACGAAGATGAACCTTTGTTGAAAGTTTTACTTTCTATAATAATAATGATCTTTCCCAGTATCAATCCCATTCATGGGATTTAAGGGCTTGAAAAATATATATAACTTCTCTCAAAGTATCATAAAATATACAATACTAATAGTGGTAGTGATAAATAACAAATGATCAAAAATTCTATAGAATATGAATTGGTAATATATCTTCTTCTTCTTTTTTCTTTAATAATTTATCAACTAACCTATTAGATACCAAATTTTGAAAGGAAAAAAAAATTCATAAAATTTCATTGTTACATCTTTGTTTTTTAATTTAATGTTTCCATATAAACACTCAAAACAACTTTCTAAAGCTACTTAAATCTGTATTTTAATGTTTACGAGTATTAGAGGGGAACTCAAATGAAAGGATGTCCATGTGGACAGAATATTAAACTTATTTTGCGAAGAGCAACGTCTGTTCTTAATGAGCTCTCTTTCTCTATATCTCTCTCTATCTCTTTCTAAAAAACCAACTGGGTATTCTTAACGTCAGGGGAGAAATAAGTACCCATGACTATAATGTATAAGATCTCTGAGTACATATCAGCGAAACTCTAACAACACAAGGAGTTAAAGATACGGACATCAAATGATTTACAACTGGTAGTTTTTAGTGCAAGAATCACGAAACAGGTATAAGACAATGAAACATGAAATTGAACTCTGTATTAAATTAAATCCTATTTCAAAAGTTCACGTAGTATTGGCTCCGGGGCTTTAACTAAATGAAACTATATACTTTGAGTTACAAAGTAAAAATCAGGCTGCTGAACTCAATTCTATGCTCTGTACGATCGTAGGCCGTGGGAAACGCTATAGGTGTTTCGGAGGCTATTTTTTTTTCTCCCCATCAGATTCTCATTTATATTACACTTTTAAATAAAGTCCTATAAGGCCTTCAAAAGACTACATACAGAACATCATCAAAGATATACATCTTCCACATATATAGCAAGACTTTTAATCAAGACAAACAAGTCTTTTCATTTGCCACTGAATGTAACATGGCTACTATTAGGTTTTTGCTAGCTATCAACATATCCACTTGGACGATTCTGATTACCTCCCTCGGAACCCAGGCGGTGTCAAGCAATCGGCGCTTTTGTCGCAGAATCCTTTCGTCCCCTCATTCAACAAAATATCGAGAATACTATAAGATGAAAAGTTAATATATATATATATATATATATATATATGCACGTAGAAATAAAACAGTAATACATATACCAACATTAGTTGTACCGCTTAGCCTAGCTGCCATGACTCGATCGGGCTGGGTATGTACCGAACCTTATTCACAAAGGTTTTGTGACTATCTCTTGGCCCGCCCCAACCCGCCGAGGATAGTCTGACACAAACCCGAGTCCGGTGGTACCGTACCAAAAATGATCCGATGAAACCGAACATTCCGTCGGAACTTTAATTCATTTTAGGCAGACCGAAGCTTTCGTATTGTTGCATACTGTTAACTTGGTTGCTACTTTGCCCACCCGAAGCCCCGCATCAAACCGTGCTATATAGAACTTTTTTTTTGTTTCACCACCTACCTGCCACTTTCAAGCTGGAATTTAATTTGTTAAGCATGTGAATAACTTTTTGTAAACCACTAATAAATTATAAGTATTAAATATTAAATATTAAATGTCAAATATTAAATATGATGCTAACAAAAACTACGTCACTTTTCAGACCTGATGCTACTTTTGTGTTTTTGTAACAAACCTGATGTTACGTCATTCGTTGCATCATGGCTTTGTAAGCTGCAAACGTCCAAAAACTGTACCTGCTTCTTCTCTTAGAATGACACGGTTTTTTTTTTCAGATATGGTATAGCCTAACCAAATTAGACTGCACGCTTGCATATATATAAATAAATATATATATATATATATATATATATATATTCAAGGTCTGTATGACATCATAATAAACACAAAATCCATGATAGCTCTTCGGGTTAATTATATGCTAATGATATCCTATATTAGTCTCATAGAATATACTAGTTCTTGTTTAATACGTAACAGACCCTTTTTTAGTACTACAAGGAAAGGGCCCAGAATACTATTTTCGCAAAATAAATGGGCAATACTGATGTCAACAGCAATCTTTGTACCTGATCGGCGGTTGCAAATACGGGGATATTTTGATTTTTTTGGGAGACAAGATGAAATTAAATTAAACAATAATCGTTTAGAACTGCATTTGAAAATATATATATATATATATATACATCAACAATTGAATCAATTGAATTTTCCGGAGCCCTAAGCTCAACTGTATACAATTTGAATGCAAATACATTTCTGTGATAAAGACTTTTGATATATTCTGACAGTAGTAGTAACATGAAGTGATCCACTAAAAACTGGTTTGAAACTGAAAAAATTGCTATTAACAAACTGTTGCTTGAGCTTTTAATCGGTGGAGTGGTGGATTTTTACTAGTTTGCAGTCTTGGAAATGATATGATGTAAATATTGGTGCCATCTATTGCCTTGATATGTAAATACATCGACGGAATAGCAATTCAAGATGTTTTGTTCATAATAATGTTTGTTTCTATAGCTGTTTTGTATCCAATTCGTTCTTGTGCGTAAACTATGACGTATAGTCTATTCAAGGGCAAACACTAGCTAAGGAATAGTGCTGCATATACGTTTTTAGTGACTGGGATTTCATCTCAGGGTACTCTCCACATGATTTATTAAACTTTGTTAAGAAAGTGTAACTCTTACCGTTCTGTACTAATGCCAGCATATGTGATAATCACTCGGACCTCGGATGATTCATGCTTAAAGATCATTTCGTGCAATATAACGCGGTTTTGTGACGTTCAAACATGCAGGTATCCTAATATCTGAAAAGAAATATTGCTATATTGGCTTGCAGTATTTGACTAAAATTCTACTTCATGTACACTATCAAATGAAGGGTTCAAGCTTATATTGTAGAAAAAAAACCCTAGTTCTATTAGAAAACATCTCATATAAAGAAAACACTCATATTCAATATTAAACGTCATGATACACCTATAACTATCTTTTAATATTGTTAATGAAAGAAAATATATCCAACTTACTCGATTGATTTGTGTTTAATATTTCAAGTTACTATATAGTTGAGCTACTAGTGGTAGTGATATTGTTATTTTCCCTTCAACATTAATAATATTGGCTGACATTGCTATTTCAAATTTTGCATACAAGTTATATCATTTAAATTGTTATTCCATTGTGATAAATTTCAATTAGGGCTTTTTTTTGGGGGGAGAGTGAAGAGGTGTAGTCAAGTAATTGTAGAAATGATTAAATCTTATGGAATAGAATCTCACACATGAAATCTCGACATTATAATAATAATAATTAAGAAAAGACTTTTAATAAATAAATGGTGTTTTTTATTTTGATTAAAGTTGATTAAGGGGCCTTTACAGCTGTTTTAAACTTCACACAACTATTTCAAAGATGATCATGCACAAAGGGCTTATCTTGACCTGTAAGGTTTAAAACTTTGACTCTTTTTTTTTTTTTTGGACTTTTTCTCATCAAAAATTGACAACCTTGTTGACTGAAATACAAATAATTTTGAGATAGGTTTTTTTTCATTATAATGCAGTGTCTTGCAACAAACTATGGCTTTAGACATTTGAGAGTGGGGAAAAAGATTTTGAAAGACTTTGTTGTTACAAAATTATTTTAGTTTTTAATATTTCAAACCTATATATGAAAATGATGATGTTTTTGATTTACAAAAAGATTGCAATTTTGTTATGAATCTTTCATATTTGAAAATACATTTTAGTCAAATATTAACCGTTTTACAAATTTGATATTGTTGAACCTTTGGAGCTGTGAGTTGAGAAAGTAAAAAAAAAAAAAAAAAAAAAAAAAAAAAAAAAAAAAAAATAATACAAAAAGTTGGTGAATTTGAAAATATATCATATTGAAAACCAATTAAAACAGTACTACTTGCTGTTCCAACTGTTCTATTGCATGCTCTTTTCCGAATACAAAGTTTTATAGTTGTAAGATAATATCTGTGGTTAAATCTAAAATATATATTATGCAATCTTAAGTTGTTTTTTTTTCTGTATATTCAAACAACAAGAAAAAATCAATATCCCGAAACTTTCTCTTAAAATTTTATCTATAATCCTCATTTAAATGTTGGTTTTTTTATTTAGATTTTGTAGATATATAATTGAGATTTTCCAGTTTTCAAAAAATTTTGTGGTTATTCTTAGAAATTAATATTAGCACTGAAGTAAACGTCATTTTTCAGAAGCAAAATTGAATCATGGAATTCTTAATAACATCATAACCAACTCAACTGATACGTACATTATTTTACTATCCACTTTATATAGTTGAGCAAGATATAGAACAACAATACTGACAACACTTTAAAACTTAAAAAAAAAATATATTTTATATAGTAGTCTATCGCAATGAGTGGGCTGAAGTGAGCAAGAAGTCTGTTAACCTCTGAAACAAAAACATTTCTAATAGTTAACAGCTAAATAATAGAAAAGATAATTAAAAATGGCGACATTAGAGTTACTTTGTCTTGGTGCCATACGTTAGGTTTTAACACTTACGGGCTCTAGAATCCTAGATGCTTGACAGTTTGAAAAAGTTGATGATTAAATTGAATATTCTAGAAAACTGAAAAAGATGGGCACCAGTCAATAACTATCAAACATCTAATACCATTCTGTTTAAAAAAAATCAATTTTTTAAACCATTTCATGCTCTACGAATTTTTTATTTTTCTATTTTTTTCGTCTAATTCACAAGATTAATATGAGTTCATGAGATATCTTTCAAAATAGACTTATATAATTAATATTGAAGAAAACGAAACAACACAATCATACCGGAAATCATCAAACACACTTTCCAAATAAAGTGATTTATTTGAAATCCCGAAATTTATTTTGCTAATTTATCAGTTCTATTCAATAAACTTTGACAAGTTTTTTGAAAATAAAAATAAAACCAGTGAGAATTTGTAAACATGTAATTCGGATCGATAAATATATATATATATATATAATTCTATCAGTCTGTGTTGTATCGATGTTATATTTTGCTCTCTGAAAAATCCTAAAACTCAACAATATTTCTTATTTAATTCTTTGAGCCACTCTTGAGAAGTTTTTTTTTTCTTTTGTTCAAAAAAAAAATGTATGATTGAGTGACAACTGTAATCTTGAGAATGCACGGAAAAATATTTAGCTATTGAACAAAGCTTTAACTCATGAATACCAAATAGTCTTTCCAACGTTTTAAGAAACGGCAATAACTGCAAAACTACTGGATAACTATTAATTATTGAAAACAAAGATTGCTTTAAATTTTAAGAATAGCAATGTTTTGGTAAAGTAAAATGAAAATTAAATTCAAAAATGAGAATAAAAATGAAAATGAAAATTAATAGCATAGCCTAGAAATACAGCTATAAAATGTTATATTATTATCTATTTTTTTTTTGATATGCTAGTAAGAAACAAACTGAATCCGAGACAATTCTAGAGCTGATATCTTGTAAATAAAAATAAAATGGTAATAATAAATTTTAGTAATAATATTCAAAGAAAAATATCAACTAAAGTCTGTGAGTATAGTTAAGCATAGCTGTAGTTACAAGTTATGTTTGTAGTTTCGAGGTTTGTCATATATAAATATATTTAGCAAGAATAATTAAAAAAAAAATATTAGAAATATATTCCTATTACGGACTAGATTCCAATTTAGTATTCTTAAAATGATGGTCTTGAATAATAGTAAATAATATGTAAAATCCCGAAACTCTTTTGTTTGTCAAATCAAGAGTATGAAATCTGCTGATTATTTTTTAATTACATTTAATATGACTTCAAATACAGTATATTGTAGTAGTTAGGCAATATTGCCCTATGATCATAGTGTTACAGTTTGACTCCAATCAACTCCAATGCACCCCCAAAGTAACTACTACTATTTCAACCGAGTTTTCGCAAACCAACATAAGACCTAATTAGGAAACTTAATAATCAAATTTGTGTGCGTTTTAGTAGCTCTCTCAACTATTTTTTTAATTTGTCAAAATGTAAAATATTGGAAAGTCTAAACGCACCAATAAACCCACTAATAGTTGTTAATTTGATTTACTAAAATATCTAACAAAAAAAATTGATCTGATACGAATTTACTTCCTACATTCCAATTAAGTCTCCTATCTAACTTTATTGTATCGTCGCTACTATTACTACATTTCACTATTCGTATTCAATTAGTTTTACCTCGTCTGGGTTTATTCACTTGTTGATACTATCTGTAATGATAAATTGTTGTGTTTAAAGGAAATCCCAAATCTTTTTGATGGCCAAAAGTGGTTTATATAAATTAATACGACAAATTATTGACTAGTAAAATTCATTCAATTACGAATATACAGATATTTTACAAAATAGTTCATTAATTAAACACAACCATTATCCATATATTTATGTTCAAGAGAGATTTCAGTTAAGCTGATTGATTAAATAGTAATAAAAATATTTATAGCAAAATAAACGAATTACTTTTGAGCACAGCTTCAAACTGTTTTCAGATTTCAGTTTTTTTTTTTTTTTTTTTTTTTTTCAATACATTTAATCTTTACACATGAGTTTAATCCATAAAATTTTGTACTGGTTTTCCTAGTTTACAATAAGACGGCTTTGTACAAAATTCAAAGCTTTAAAAACTTGAATATTTTTCTCTTTTTCTAAAAAAATATGCTAATTTTTTTTTACTAGTCTAATAAATATTCATCTTGAATTGTAAATTTTCAAGTCTTTGAATTTCGTTTTTTTATAAGATATCTTATATATAATGAATTAAATTTACATGAAAATAACCCATTCACTAATTAGAAGTATTTAACTTTTATTCATTCCAAATAAGTCAACTACCAAGATTTAATTTCATAATATAAATCGTTGAAATAATTTTCATCTAATACAACAAATCTCATTATCCTTAAATTCTTTGTCATGGTCTTTGAAATTATCCATATCAAGTGATGTTTTGACAGTTATTATTCTATATAACAGTGAGGAATGTTAACATCTTTCAGAACCAGTAAAGAACTTATTCTATTTTTATTGAAGAAACTCAGTTCTACCATGTGTTACTGTAATAACTTTTACTAATTTCATTTTTCACCCAAATCTCTAGGTAATTGATAATCAAAATGTTAGTATAACTTTTATATGTGATACAAAAAAAAAAAAAAAAAAAAAAAAAAAACATACTTGTTTCTAGGTAAATTAATTTTGGGGAAAGTTGGTTAACCTGTGAATTTTTAATGGTTTTTCAATATCGCCTTCAGGATCTTCAAGCTTACGTTTGATATTTGTGCTACTCACGATGTTGGTTTTTTTATCAGTTTCTTCACTAATATCTTCACTGACTTCTCGATTGAATAAAGGATCATCTAAATCGTAGATAATTTCCGAGAATCCTGAATCAAACATGTCTCCAAAATCATCATGTGATATAATATTGTTCTCACTTTGAGATTTTTTGTAGATGCGATATGCGTAAAAAACCTCCCTTACGATCTCGTCAGCCCTACTCAAATGAGAAATCGAGTGAGCTCCATTATACCGAAGTGAATTCTTTGTGCTTTCGTAAACTTCTAGTAATTTCTCTTTCGGAATATCAGTATTGTAATTTTTTAAAAGCAAAATCATTTCTTCATCATTTGGTGCAAAACTGACTTCGCTATTACAATCCATCAAACTAAAGTTACTTGTTAAATTGATATCAACCAACGCTCTAGTATGCCTTTTAGTCTGACTGTGTACTTCATTGGACTGTGAATGAAACAAACTATAATGATTCATATGTAAACTATTCGTCTCTGTGGTAGGATAGTTATTAACTATGCTGGATATGCTCATATGTGAATTGGTCTGTTGCGCTGTGTCATTAGAACTGCATGCGTTATGCTCTATACTTGCTGTGATTGAACTGTTTTTTCGTGGTTCATTGGCAGCGTTTTCCATAATGATGTGAAAGCAATTTAAACTGTCGGTTTTTTGCTTGGTTAAACAAAAGTATTTGTGTTTAATTGTTACTGGCTCCAATTAATTTTGTTCTATTCATACAGAACGACAATATAGTGGTTGTTGTATAACAGACAATACTAACATTGTTACGTTCATTCGTCTTGGGCATATACTTAGTGGATTTCACAATGTACTAATCACGTATCAAGCTCTAATTATTGTTTATTATACTTGGATCTGATATGGCCAAATTTTTGCATGTTGAAGAAAGTATATTTGCGTGAGAAGAAAGAAAAAAAGTACAAATACTTGATAATAATAATATCAATAGCTAAGAGTAGTAATATTCTCCTCCAATAAAATCTCAATATTTTTACATTTGTGTAGTAATATACACAAAAGACTTTATATCATATTATAGTGATTTTTTTCATTCATTATTTGATCAACATGTTAATTTTGTCAAGTATTTGTACGTACTTTTTTTTTCTGTTTCTGGTGTGATTTATTCTAAAAGTGTTGATAGTATATCTCTTTCCATCTACTAAGGTTACTGGTGTGAAATATTTATGTTTATAAACGGGTTTCTATATCACTTTCACTGTACAGAACCAAATTATCTCTAAATTGGACAGTCACTATATCTTTATATCTCACGTTAATCCTCCCCATAGCGATATTTTAAACAGCCAGCCGTACACAAGAGGATCAGCCCAGCATATACACAGGCACCGGCCATGAACTGGATATTTTTTTTCTTCTATACACCTTCTGGCCATTTCTCCTTTATTTTTCAATTTATATATATTTATATATATATATATATATATATATATACTAGCATTTTCTATCACCTTAAAACAAACGACTCTTGTTCTTTGCGCTTTGCACAATGGTGGCCAAACGAGTCTCGGTCGGGGCACGTAGTGAAGCATCGCTCACACCGAACAATGCGCCTACGGGTTCTCGCACAAGTTTCAAGCAGGAACCCAGAGGGTCCCCTACTTCAGTCTCAGTCCCGCAAAACCTCAAACTGCTGGTCCCTGGACCAAAATATGAATGTAAACCTGAATCTCAGCATTCACAAGATGATAACCTGGCCCTCTCATCAAGCTCCAGCCAGCATTATGGTGATTTTCACGCTGTCAACCATGACAGCAGTTGCGACACCAGTCTTTCAGGCAGTTTGAATAATGCCAATTTAGAGTTTGGTGAAACCCCTGCCCCAGTGAGTGCTTCAGGATCTGTAGCCAATTTCGCGATTCCAACTAGGTCCTCCTCTTCCTCTCTCTTTACCTTTTCCTTTCCACGCAAGCACTCACAGCCAGCCTTAGCTTCAGCTTCTAAATCGCGATCGAATTTTTCCCACGACTCTACCGACGGCTCTTCCGATACTTCTTTGCTGCAAAACTTGCATGCTATTTCGGATTACACTCGAACTTTGCCGCCGCATCAGTTACGCACAAACAGACACACCAGATCGCTCTCTGAACGGTTTTCTGCCACTTTTAAAGCCTATAGATCATCCTCTACGTCTTCTATAAGGACACAATCAGCACACCGCTCTCTTCCACACACATCCCATGCGTACTTCAACTCGGCCATGTCGGAAAAACTAACACTCGCTACTCACATTGCCAGACCTGATTCAGCCACTCAGTCGTCCTCGAACTCGTCCTCGGTTACACATTTATCTTCGCACACAACTCCGAAAGTCACTACGCCAACGTGCCCATCATCACCAAGACTTCCTGTAAAAGAAACAAATCACGTCAGCATTGATATCAACCCGGTTACTGGCAGAAAGATTCTAAATACATACGAAATTCTCAAGCAAATTGGCTGTGGACAACATGGTAAGGTTAAATTGGCTCGACATAACGAAACCAACGAACTTGTGGTAAGTTTGGTCCCGATGTTAAAATAATGATTTTTCTCGCTCTCTAATCTAAATTTTAATTAATATATAGGCTATTAAGATTGTCGATCGTACAGGTCGTCCGAAACTAGGTAGGCGGCCTGGAACATCTCATGAAGAAAAGGTTCGAAGGGAGATTGCTATTATGAAAAAGTGTTTGCATCCAAACATTGTAGAGTTGAGAGAGGTACTGGATGATACTAAATCAAACAAGATATATCTCGTTTTGGAGTATCTTGAGGGTGGAGAAATCAAATGGCAGAGCGCAGAAAGTAAACCATTAATGACACAAGACCAGGCTCGCGAAATAGCAAGAGACGTCCTTTCTGGTTTGGAATACTTACACTTCCAAGGAATAATACACAGAGATATCAAACCGGCAAATTTACTTAGAGATAAAGATGGTAGAGTCAAGATTTCTGATTTTGGTGTAAGCTACGCATCTTCTTTAGACTATCCTGATGATGAGTTGGAACTGGCCAAAACTGCAGGTACCCCCGCATTTTTTGCACCAGAATTATGCGTTTCTAACCTCAATGACCCTTGCAGACCTCCAATCACTAGTAAGATAGATATATGGGCATATGGTGTAACACTCTACTGTTTATTGTTTGGTAAAGTTCCGTTTATTGCAGAGAGTGAGTTTGAATTGTTTGATGTAATCGTTAAACAACCTCTTACTTTTCCAGACGAAGAGTTACCATCGGATAAGAAACCCAAACGTAAATTATCAGATAACTTTCCCTCCATGTTTTACAATAAAAACGAAGAAACCTCCGAAACTTCAAATGAATCAATAATTAATGAATCACCTACAAACGATGCTGAAAAGAACTCCAGGAGTATTGATCCAACTTTGGACAGTGTTAAAGACTTATTACGGCATATATTAGAAAAGGATCCCTCAAAACGATATGACATTAGTGACATAAAGCATCATGAGTGGATTCTTTCCGGGCTTAATTCACAAGAGAAAGAAGAATTTTTAAAAGTAAACAATGATGAAGAACGTATTGAAGTCACAAATGAAGAGGTCCAAAAGGCTGTGTACGGAATTGCTGGTCGAATAAAAAAGCATCTCTCTCGGCTAGGTTCTCAGGCATTACATTTTACAGGCATTAGAAGAAAAGGGTCCACCTCGTCTAACTCATCCTTCAACCAAAATTCCTCTAATAACACATCTCGATCCAATTCAGTAGACCCACCAAGAACAGTGAGGTCAAGACAAAATAGCAGAGAGAGTGTGATGAGGATTAGACGATATGCTAGCAACTCAGCTACATCTGAACGTGATTCTTTGGTACCTCCCAGATCTGGAATTCAATCTGGTGGCAATTCCGAGCATGTGTTTAGTGGACCTGATAAAGAGCTCTTAAATAATTTCCTCAGCCAAAACAGCAGTAATACAAGTCTTAGTAGCTCTTTATCATCTGAGACATTCATGTCGAGCCCAAGAACCACATGGAAATCCACATTTATAACCAGAGATCAAGATGAATCCAAAAATTCAGCACACAGTTCAGCTATTCCTATCAAAACGCGATCTCAACGAGCGGCTAGTTTAGCTTCTTCTAATGACAAACAATATTCAAGCGATTCCATGTTACTACCAGAAATAAATTTGGTATCGGCTACTTCTCACATGACATTAAATCCAGCAGGATCTAAGTCAAGCAATCAAAATATTACTAGCCTGCTTAAAGACTCAGAATTCCTATTAAACAGTCCATTAGCGGCTTCACCAACTGATCATTGCATAAAAGAACCTGGCACTTCCAGGGTCTCAAGCTGTACTCCTCGGCAAAATTTACAGTCTCCAAGATCTCCCCCATCACCTCTAGCTATGGCCCCGTTAGGTTCGCCCTTGTGTGGATCTGTTTTTAGTGATGCACAATTAACATATGAACCAGATGCATATTTCACGCGTAGTCCGGCCCCTATTTCACAACGTCTTAATTCAAACTCTTGTGGAAGCCTTGAATCTTGTGATTCAATAAACTCCTCTTCCTCATCATCATCTTCTACGAGCGATGAATTAATACTTAATGTTGGCTCACGTCCCAACAATGGTGGTTTATCTATTGTTGCACAAAGGCTAACACGCATTTCGGATGGTAATTTGCGTGCTTCATCTGCACCAATATCTCGATCAGCCACTACTAACACAGTTGCAAAACCTATGGAACCTTTACCTCCAAGCGTTACTGGTTTATTACCGAAACGCAGAGATAGCAAGAACACCACTAGCACTGGAGGAAGACAAGCAAACCGGGCGCCTAATAGAATTCGCAGTAAGAGTGTGGCAATTGGAATGATTCAGCACAAAAGAGAAAAGGAAGCTCAAGAAAATTAAATGGTTATAACTAATATGTGCATCGGTACGAATTGATTAATTGGCTAGTGAGATTTATATCTCGCTTTATTTTAATAATGCAGAATAATTGTTATTAATAAGTATGAAATCTTTCATCTACATGAAGATGAAAACGGAATGAAAATAAATTAATTGAGTTGTAATTGTTTTTGTTTTTTTTGTTTCTGTGCCTTATTTGTTCAAGTTATATTTTAAAAGATAAAAAATGAACGTATCTAGGTAATTTTACAAATATTGTTGTATTATATTTGATCAAATATGTATACAAAATAAAAAAAAATGACAATGATAACAGGTTACAAATAAATATTGATGAACGAAAATAAAATAAAAGGAAATTTATATTTTTGAGATTATTTTTTTCTTTAAATCAAGTATATATATATATATATATATTATAAAATCTCGACTACAAATTTACCATTTGGGAAGTTTTTTTTTTTTTTACCTAAATAGGTTCAACCATATTTTATTATTTTTTTTTTTTTTTTCTTAAAAATGAAATAAAATGAAATAAAATAAAATAAATTTTGAAATTTAAAAGATCTTTAATAAATATTAACAAAAAAAAATTGCATGTTATTGATGAATAGCTAGTAAAACAGTTAGAAAATAATGAAATTTACAACAGTTATATATATTTTTGAGTTTGTATGAGACTAGGATTTATGATTCATATATAATGAAGTTCGTTCTTTCATGATTTATATACAACACTTGAATATGAACAGTATGATACTTTTATCTATCAATATAAAAACAATTTGAACTACAAAGTTTTCGAAAAACCTTTTGAATATGCTATCTTTAAAATCATGAAACAATCGATTAACCGTACAAGTTATTATTTATATTGAATTTACAACACTAATAATAAGAAAAAAGACTTAAGCATCTTTTTCTTCTTCAGCAAGGTAATGAAGATAAGTACCCAACGTCTTAGTTCCTTCAATATAGTTAGGAATGTTGATTTTTTCGTTAGTAGAGTGAGCACCATCATCACCCCGACCAACAGGAAGTAGAATGACACTAGTATTAAGAATATCTTGGAAGCTCAAGGTGATAGGAATTGAGCCACCTTCACGAGTGTAGTCAGGTTCAACATTCCAGACCTTCTTAGTAGCTCTAGCAGCAGCTCTGAAACTCCAGTTTCGGGGATCAGAAACCCAGTATGCACCATCATGTATTAACTCAGCCTTAAGCTTGTTCTTGCTTCCCAATTTTTCAAACTCTTGTTCGACATACTTGATAACAATCTCATCCAACTTAGCAGATTCTATGTTAGGAACAGTTCTAATTGAGAATTTACCAACAACTTTAGCAGGAATGACAGTTTTGGCACCAGCAGAATAGAATGCACCTTCAACACCATGGATGGACAATGATGGGTTTCTCCAACGTGCTTGAAGAGCCTCCTTGACGTTGTCTTGAATAATAGTCTTGGATCCAATGTTGTTAGAGAACTCGTCCAAGGTAAAGTTAATCTTGTCATAGAGCCCGTCTTCTTCAGGAGTGAGAGGAGCAACCATCTCTTGAATACCGGGGATGAGAATCTCACCTCTGGGAGAAACCAATTTGGCAAACAAGTGAGAAAGATCAATCATTGGCTCGTGAACAACACCACCGAAAAGACCAGAGTGCAAGTCTGCAGCAGGTCCTTCAATGGTGATAGAGTAGTAGTTACAACCTCTGACTCCGTAAGTGAGAACAGGTTGCTTAGTTCCAAGCCAGTAATTATCAGAGATACAGACAGCATCTACACCCTTGAAGTAGGCATCTTTTTCCTTCTCAATAAGTTCTTCTAATCCGAGAGATCCAGACTCCTCCATACCTTCAAAACAGAAAACCAAGTTAACAGGTATGTCAATACCAAGTTCCTTGTGAGCCTGAAGGATATTCAACCAACAGACAACAGGTCCCTTATCATCAGTAGAGCCACGACCATATAAAGCATCATCCTTTTCAACCAGGGTAAAAGGATCAGAGTTCCAACCATCTTCAAGTTGGGCGGGTTGAACATCGTAATGACCATAGATAAGAATGTTTTTCTTAGCAGGGTCATTACCGTATCTACCAACAACAATAGGAGGAAGCTTCAAGTCGGTGGTACCCTCTTGAATTCCAAGCTCCTTTAACTCAATGTCGGTGGCACCAAGTTCTGTAAGCTGCTTAACAAGCCAATTGCCCATCTAAATATGTAATCACGTTAGAAATCAGCAAAAGAGCGTGATGTGTGGGAAAACCTACTTTGACAACTTCTGGACGGTGCTCTGCATCTGCGGAGACGGAAGGAATGGCAACAGCCTCAGCAAGACCTATTTCCCTGCTATTAGTTTCTAGTTCACAACTTGTAGCCGGTGTTGACAAGATACGTACGAGAGATAAAGCTTGATTTTAGCTCATCGACTCTATAGCCATCTATGTTAGCAAGGCAATTGAAAGCCACGCAGAGAATCAACTAGACCATACTTTTCGAAGAACTTGGAGATAGTTTCGTCAGACATGATAAATTGATGATGCGGATAGATGAGATAACTGATGTAGTTTGAAGAAGGTGATAAGAAAGAAGAAGGAAAGTTTTTTGTGAACAATGTGGGAAATAGTAAAAAAAAAAATGCCGTGTATTGTGGACTCCATTCATTCAAGTACGCTTAACAACGGGATTTCGTACGTTAACGGCAATAAGAAGCGTTGACGATATAGATTCTAAGAAGTAGACCAAAGGGTATTACTGCAGACGTCATTATTGAACCTTCTAGATTCTGTATAATGAATATCACAACATGTTTCTGAAAGCTTTATAGGTTTTGGCGTAGATTTGATAAACCTTTAGGTATACGAATGTCATGGAGATTCAATAGACAGGGCTAGGTTTTGACGACAGGCCAGCCCCAGACAGACAGGCATTGAATGCATTTTTCAGCTTTCTTTCTATGAGATTCATATTGATACATCTCATTTGATTCTCACTCACTCTCAAACTTATACATCACACAGCATACCACCATCACACGATTTTTTATTTTTATTTTCATTTTTCATTTTATTTGTCGGTAAACTTCATTATAGCTAAATAACAACTATCATTTATCATTTAATCCTGAATTATTATTTTCGAAAGCACATTTTTAACATCTTAGAGCATTTTATTATCATTATCATTTTTTTTTTTTCAAGCGTTAGGCATCAATCTTGCCATTTAATCAAATCAAACTCATCACGACCTTCAATGTCAGCTACCTCGACAGAAAACTCATCTTCAGCTGTGTAAGAATCTCCAGGTGTCTTATTTTCATGCTCCTTGATTGTTTGCTCCAATACAGATACTAATATGCACAGTGTATCTATTTCTCCTCTCTCAAAATCAGTTTCTTCTGCCTCAAACATTCAGGTCGATCCAAATGGCAAAAAAGTCGTCTCTCCATCTATTGGGTCTCGAATTCTCCCGCATTCATGGACCTATTGGTTCATGCACCGCTCGCCTAATGAAAAAGTTACGGACTACTTAGCCTCTACTCATCAAGACCAATCTTTCACCACTGTCGAGGAGTTTTGGTCGATATATGCGCATCTGAAACCTGTCAGCGAACTTCCTTTCATTTCAGATCACTTGCTGTTTTGGCAAAATGTTAAGCCAATTTGGGAAGATCCTGTAAATTCTCTAGGAGGTAAATGGGTTGTTTGGTTTCCTCGAGGTCTTAAGCCTCCAGCGGTTGCTAATGCTTCACATCCATTCAATGTTCCTATGGGGCAAATTGGTAAGCAAGGGGGACTAGATACGCAGGAAGAAGTAGAGAGCGCACGCCAAAAGGTATTGTTGCTTTGGGAAAAGGTTGTCCTTGCAATTGTTGGCGGGTCATTTGGTTTTACCAATGATGTTGTTGGGTTGACGTTGAGTGTGCGTGAAGATGAAGATATTTTGAGCATTTGGACACGGCCTTCTTGCAATCATGAAACCGAACGCGGGTCGCCCAAGTTTAGGGAAGCTCTTGGAAATCTATTAGATCTTCCAAAAAGTAGAATAACTTTTAGAATGCATTCTGCAAGTCTTAAGCGAGAGCAGCAGAGTAAGTTAAATCACGACAAAGATGGGGTATTAGGCTCTCACGACAGTTACCGGCCGAAATCTTATCAAACACCTCGATATCAACTACCCCAGCACAGATCAGATCATTCGTCTATGCACAAAGTTAGTACTCGTTCCAATCATGGTGCTCATAACCGATCCGAAGATAATCGGGCACAGTTTTTGCTTGGAAGTTCCAAGGCAAATAGCTCAGAAGATTCAAACAGTTCGACTAAGCATAGAAATACTTATTCAAATGGAGGGTCACCTAAAAGTTTTAAAACCTCTGCCAAATCCGATTCTATATGGTAAATATAAGGTTACATATTGATTCAATTTAAATTACTATTTGTTTCTATTGAATCGGTTAAAAGTGATTAATTTAAAAGACTTGCAGTTGTAAATTTATGAACCCAAAATATTTCGGTAATATGCGTGTAAGCTGGATAAATATTTCAGATTAAGAATACAAAATTATAGCTTTTTCTATCCTTGATTTTATCATGAATTATCATGATAAAAACTTGAAATTATTTTCTAGTTCATTTTGAAAGGGATTGTTTCTGGAAATAATCTAATAGAGGATCTATAATAGATTAGATGCCACCGTTTTAAAATCCACCATTACGATATATATACACAAGATCCAATTGAACAATTTCTTAGATTCAAAAGATAAATTTTATTTATTAGTATTTAAAAGTACAACAAACACAAGTAATTCTTTAAGCTTAAAAAAATCACCGAAAAAAAAAAAGGTTTTAAGATTGATACTGGGTTAAGAAACATGATGCTAAAGACTTGCATACATATAGCTTAAGTCCTAATTAATGATCACTTACAATACTCAACCAATGGATTTTATAAGTACTTGAAAGTCAGCAAAAAAAAAACAATTGATATTGTATTAATATTTAATATCAAAGTTCAAAAGGTTTTAAAAATTTATTATCATTTTTACAAAATGCTTAACGTTTAGAACAAAAGAATTTGGTGATTAGTAGTATACTGATAAGTAAAGAAAAATTTACCCTACCCAGATTATTTGCAAGGCCACACTTGTAGTCAACACCAAAAAAAAAAAAAAAAATTCCATCCACTCACAGAATCAGAAATTTTTCATCCCACCACAGTTTTCTCCCTTTTCCTTGTATATTCTCTTTGCATTCACCCACACCTGCAGAAGATTGTACGTTTGGATATTGAAACAGCATATTAATAGACCCAGAGAATCTTTGCATTTATTGGTAATTACAGCAGCAAATTAAAGAATAATATTTTGTTGAGGTTTAAACCAAGGGAAAAGGGCCAAACGTGAATTTTTTTTAAAAAAAGAATGGCTTCTCAAATTGCATGGATCGCTAGATCGGGGTTATTCCGTCCAGCAAGAGCAACAGGACTTATTAGACAGTTCTCGACATCTTATATTGCAAGATCAAGTAATGAAACTTCCACAGGCGACCAAACAGGATCAGAAAACGTACAAGGAAATAACTCTCAGAAGCGCCAGCGCGTTAGACCAACTGCTACAGTTAAGACTCTCAGCAAACAAGAGCTTGACGAACAAGCAGTTTTGGCAGAATTGAAATCTTTGCAGATTGTTCCTCTGGGTCAACAACTGGACCCTAATGAACTTGAGAAGCAAGATGATACACTTAAACAACGACGCAAGATGGCTAAGGCTGCGGTTCAAATGAAAAGAGTTAAACCCTCTTCCCCGTCTTTGAGATGGTACAGAACTCCTATATATCCTTATTTGCACAAGGGAAAGCCTATCAAAGAACTTACAGTTCCTCGTAAGAAGCATTCAGGTCGTAACAATCAGGGTCGAATCACGATTCGTCACCAAGGTGGTGGCCATAAGCAACGTGTTAGATTGCTTGATTTTCACCGTAATGCTATGGGACCACAAACCGTTGTGCGTATTGAATACGATCCTGGTCGTTCAGGCCATATTGCACTTTTGGAGCATAAAAAAACAGGAGCACTATCTTATATTCTAGCATGTGAAGGTTTGCGTGCAGGAGATGTTGTTCAATCATTCCGTTCTGGTATTCCACAAGACATTATTGACTCTATGGGAGGTACTCTGGATACTGCCATGTTGTCGGTACACACTGCTCAGCGAGGAAACTGTCTGCCATTGCGATTGATTCCTTTGGGAACTGTTGTTCACAACATTGGAATCACAGCCAATGGGCCAGGTAAGTTGTGTCGGTCTGCTGGTACTTACGGACGGCTGTTTGAGTTGCATCCTGAGACTAAGCGTGCGGTTATTCGTTTGCAGTCTGGCGAGTATCGTTATGTTGCTATTGATGCTTGTGCGACAATTGGAATTGTGTCTAATCCAGACCATCAACATCGATCTCTAGGTAAGGCAGGACGCAACAGACACTTGGGTGTGCGGCCGACAGTTCGTGGTGTGGCGATGAACAAGATTGATCATCCTCACGGTGGTGGACGTGGTAAGTCTAAGAGTAAGAAGATTTCCATGTCCAAATGGGGTGTTAAAGCCAAGAGTGGATTCAAGACGAGAAGAGGAAAGAATGTCAATAGAATGTTGGTTAAGGATAGACCAAGAGGCAAGACCAGAAAGGCTGGAGGTGCATAAAAAAAATAATAATAATAAATATATGAGAATTGTGTATATAGTTGAGAATAGTTGTAAGATAATGTCACTGATTGATTTTTATTATTATTATTATTATTATTATTATTATTATTTGATACATAAAGAAATTTAATAAAATTACATGTAAATAATAATGAATACAATAAATATAAAATTCAATATCTATTTCCTAATTAAGAAATCATGGAATGTAAAAGCCAGGTACAAATCTGGATTAGGTTATATTGGAATGGCCAATCAGCTCCTTTACAATTATATACTTTTTTTTATTATTTTTATTTATATATATATATTTTATCAATAATTTATTTTATTTTATTTTATTTTGAATATTGTTCACCGTCTATCTAAATATTGTCATCTCCTTTATAATATTATATATTTAATCAAATATAAATTAAATTCAAAAATTGTAAATTAATTCAATTTCCACAATTAGATGTTTCAAATACAAAACAATTTGAAAAATACAAATACAAAATGAGGGGAAAAAAATTAAAAATAATAATAATTAAGTAGTTTAAAAAACCTATGTATACTAAGAAAACTGTAAAAAATTCAAACGGATGTATATGTATATATATCGAAAAATATTAAGAATAGAAATTAAAAATGCCGAATATTCAAAGCTTTAAAAAAAGATAATAAAAATGCCATGATGAAGAATGTCGTTAAAGAGATATATTAGTTCTTTTCCCGGTTGCTGTTACTGCTTCAATATTGAAGAAAGAAAAATAAATAAAAATGTATAAAAATTTAAAATCTTAACCTTCAAATGATTTAAAGGAAGTAAGCAGCAGCGGCAACGACACCGGCGAGGGCACCAGAGACACCAATGGCAGCGGCACCACCAGTCTTGACAGGAGGTTGAGCAGAGGTGACAGTAGAGTTGGCAACAGGAGCCTCAGTAGAGGGCTTAGCAACCTCAGAAGTAGAGACAGCAGCAGACTCCTTAGGAGTAACGGTCTTGACAGGGGTGACAGTGGAGGGAAGAACGGGGGTACCGTTAGAGACAGGGCAGGTGGTAACGGTAACGGTGGTAGAGGTGTGGGTTCTGGTGCAGGGGCAATCAGTAACGGTGATGGTACCGGGGGTAGAGACAACGATGGTCTTGGTACCCTCAGTGATGGTGGTGGCTTCAGGGCAGTAGGTGGTGTAAGAAGGAACAACGGTGGTGGAGGTGACCTCACAAGGGATGGTGACGGTGGTGACGTTAACGAAACCGGCAGAGACGGCGGTAGCGAAGACAGCGACGGAAGCAGCGGAGAATTGCATTGTAAAAATTAGAGTATTAAGATATTAAGATTAAAAAATAGAGAGAACGAAAGTATTCAGTAGAGAATGACTAAAACGATTGAATTTATAAAAGCTTGAAAGAGTGATGAAGGAAAGAAGAAGAAAAAAAAAGATTAACGATGGATTAAGAGGACTATTTATAAATTTTTTATTATTATTACAATAATAATAATATAAAGATATGAGATTGGCTTTTGTGGGTATGAAAAGATTTTCAGGAGGTTTTACTTGTTTGAAAGCTAAGTTTAGAGCCGTGATAATGATAATAAAACACTCAGTGTGGAATCGTATAGTATGGTTTTTTTTTTTTTTTTTAGCGTGTATATAATAATGGTCGTATATGCATATTTTATCTAGAGTACATGACCAAGGGCAAGCCTAAACCTGTCTAACCTTCGTCATGTAATAGTGTACATGGTGTATTTGTGAGTATATCTGCTCAGCTGCTTATATAGACAAACAAACATGATGTGAGAAAAATAAACGATACTAATCCCAATTGGGACTACAAATAGTTGTTTTGAGTTTAGATTATATTGATCAATATCCCAATTGGGAAAGCTGAGATCTATTTCGGATGCTTTCAGGGGTCGTTAAGCGGCACTTTTTTTTTGTTGTATCGACTGTATTTATATAATGATTTATTTAATCAGCTATTTAACCATTATAAATGATGATAATTACATTTAATTGAATGATGTATAACTCGACATTGATATTATCATCAACATCATCAACATCAACATCATCAGCATCAGCATCAGCATCAGCATCATCAATAACCTTTAATTCTTTTAATCAATTATTTTAAATAAAAATTAATTCATTCTTTAATCATTTTAACAAAAATTTTAAATTTATTATAAACTTGCTCTTTATAATCTGTATATGGATAAGCGATCCGAAACTCTTGTCGTTTCGATAATCTTGATCTTTTGTTTATACATTTTTTTGTGTTTGTTTTCTAGTCTTTGTTTACATTACCATATTGAAATTATTATACATGTATCATTAATATTTGTAGTATATATATATATATATATATATATCAAAAGATTTATAAAAATCAGTATATATATATAAATATTTATTAGATGAAATCTGGTTTGGAATGTTCCTCCTTTATTTGTTATTTCGTTATATATTAATGTCAAAAGTCACCCATCTTTTTGTTATATTTAACCGTATATAAAAATCAAATAAAGTAATGAAAAAATGTTTGTAAATTATTCATCCTTTTTTTAATAATAATAATAATAATAATATATAAAGAAAAAGGCTTTATTCCAGATTTAAATTATTGTTATTATTCAATCAAGTAATAAAAGAATGTAATATCATAAACTATAAACTATAAACCATAACTCATAAATAATAATTCATAACTCATAACTCCTAAATAATAATTCATAAATCTCAATTCATCATTATATAATCACACTCTACAATATCATTTAAAAAAAAATCATTAATATATTCTCATTATACTACTTTTAAATAAATATAATTCATAACCATTCATTCATTTCTTATTGAATATTTTGAATATACATATATATAGAAAATTATATACAAAGAATAATAATAATAATAATAATAATAATAATAATAATAATAATAATAATAATAATAATAATAATAATAATAATAATAATAATAATAATAATTTTTTTTTTTGGAAATTGTTTGGAATACTTTGTAAAAAAAAAAAATTAAATAAAAAAAAAATAAAAAATACGCATAGAAACTTTACTCCTGCTTTATCTCTTCGCGTTCATTCCGTACTCCATCTCCTTTGTCTTCCTCTCCATACTTTTTAGACGTATCCAGCATACCTAAAAGATCAGGTAACTGATCCAATTCCATACCTGTATGGTAATTCGAAGTTACATAGTTGTACCAATCCATGATCTTGTCTTGTCCTTCTCCTCCACTAACACTCCCCCTTCCTCCTCCATCACTCCCATCTTCTGGTGATAATTGCTGTGATGAAGATACAGACCCTTGACTGTAACCATATCCATGTCTATTTTCAGCTCTACTTCCATTCCCACTTCCTACATCCACTGACCCACTACTTCCTGCACTCCCAGGTAACTCATCAGTGTCTGGAAACAACTGCGACAATTGAAAGTTATCAAAAAAGTGTTTGGAGCTATCTGGAAAATTAGAAGTAACCATCAAAAATTCAGGTCCAGGTGTACCTTCTAACCCATCCTCTACAGCTGTCGATGATGTAGATACATTGGCTGCTGGCTCATTTTCATACCGGCAATTCTGCCGTTCACCTCGCACAGGATAATCCTTCAAAAATGCTGTATCGTACGGCCGTTTTTTCGCGTGATTCACAAATTGTTCCCGTAATGCTCTGTTTTGATGAAGCTGTTTAAACAACTGCAAAATCATCCGCGCAACAAGCCACGTCCGGCCCATTTCCGTCAGCGCTTTGGTACATGTGTTGAGCGCCTTTTGTGCGGACTTGATTACATTAGGCTGCGGCGACTCCAACTGATAAAGCAGCATAATCATGGCTGAAAAAAGTGTATACACATAAAACGCTGCACAGTCACTACACTCCTCATAGTACGAAATATTTGCAAAAATCCGTGAAATCATGTGTGCAGCCTGAAATGCAATCCCCCACGACGGATAAGGATCCTTGGCCGGTTCCATGCCTTTCCGGATAATATTCGATCGGTGCACGAGACACAGCACCGTATAGTACTGTGCATGCAACAGTGCAACAAGAACATTATGGTTCTCACGGTCTCGAACAGAATACTTGAGCTCTGGTGGAAGACTATTCATCCATGATCCCATTGCCAAGTCACAATGACTAACAACTGGCATCTTATTCATTCGTCGAGAGTTTTCTGCATTCACACTAAACTGCTGCCTTAGAACTAACCCCATGATTTCAGACAGCTTTACAGAGTGAATGAAGTAAAGCACATTTTGCCTGTTCACAGGATACAGCGACGGCAGCCCAGTTTCGTCCTCGTTAAAATCCTCCTCCTCCAACATCGGCACATCACTGTCCTCCAAGTTGACCAGTACTGGCCGGCCAAGTGATACAGCTACCCATCGATCTCGCTGAAATAGACACCACCACATGCGTTTCCATGTTTTTTTCGTCGCAACTGGCATGTTTGTCTTTTCTACGCTTCGATGCAGCCCAAATCCCTGGGCAATACTCAGTCCTACTCTCGACCAGTAGAATGAGTTCTTGGTAACGTCCTCTGGGCCTTCCCACCACCATCCGAGCAGCAACACGCTTTGCACAATCACTACCGAATCTTTCTCGTAGTTGGCGTCAAATAATGCTTTGGCACGCTTGTAAAAGGTAAGGCTGGCCAAATCCGGGGACCCTGAGGAATCCAGTAACGCTGGGTTTTTGCATACTCTTGAACCTGCCAAAAGCATTGATTGGAGCAAAAGAAGAGAAGGTGGATTTACAAGATCATTATACTTTCGCATGAATTGTGACCTGTTTAAGAACGGCATCATAGGGTGAATTTTTTCAAAGTAAGCCTCTACAATATCATCGCACAAATCTCTTGGTGGCAACAAAAACGCACCTCTAAACTTGAGAATTTCGATTTCCTCGTTATCGAGCTCGTTTAACCGTGAAGACATCATGCCGATATCAGCCGGAAGGGAATAGTGGTGAGACCCATTTTCGTTTTGTGGTTCCAAAAGCAAGTCCATGTTAGAGGTTGATCCTACAAAAACGGTTCCAGCACCAGGTGATTTTGTTTCTAGCAGGTTGAGCCATGATTTAGTGTTTCCTAGACCGTTGGTGAGATGCTGGGTGTGAAAAGGCATACGAGATGTGGATGAAGACGATTTACCCAGCAAGGAGGATAATGCTTCGTCTGCTGTTTGTTCAGAAACAGGTTCTTCGGTAGAAATCTGTTGACTTGATGATTCGTCTTGTGATTTAGACTCTTTTTGTTTTCGTTTTGAAGAGCCACGACGACGCTTTGGCTCGGGTATTTTACATTCGCAACCGAAAGCTGCACAGTTCTAAATAAACAATAAGAAAATGTTAGCGGATTGTCAAATAAAAGTAACCATTTATACAATGGAGGTGGAATAATATACTTGCAGTGCATGGATGATGTTTTTCAACATCGCATCTAACTTTTCGAGCATGACAACTGTTAGAGGTTAGTAAACTAGTCATGAACAAATATATATATATATATATATAATAAAAAAAAAAAAAAAAAAAAAAAAAAAAAAAAAAAAAGCTTACACTTCACATGCTCTAGATGAACGAGCTTTAACTCTTCTAAAGCTAGATTTCCCAGTTATTTTAGTTGAATTTGAATTTGAATTTGGATTTGAATTTGCGTTTGTATTCGATGTTTTACGAGTTGCTGTAGATGATGATGCATTTTGTTTGGCAGTATTTAAAACCATTGGTTCTTCAGAACCATTTAAATTAGAATCAGCCATTGCCTTTTGAATAGAAAGTTGTGAATGGATGTTGAAGACTAGAATGCTTGGCTTTAAACACGCAAAAAAGTTTGAAGTGTGAGTCAGAAATAACTTTTATGAAGAAAGAAAAAAAACGATGATGGTGATGATGATGGTGATGGTGATGATGATGGTGATGTTGATGAATGATGATGATGATGAATGATGATAATGCTGATGCTGACGATGATGGTAATAATAATAATTCTAAAGAGAACACAAATTAAAGCAAAGTATAAAAGTAAAGGAAAAAGTATGGAGGATGAAAAAGAAAGAGAGAAAAAGAAAAAGAATTAAGAATTGGTAATTTAATTCTAGACCTCCATCACTTTGAGTTTACAGCATAATAATATGATTATTATTGGAAACTAAATGTATATGAATATTATTATGGGAAAATGTTTTTTATTTATCATTGTTATTGTTACCATCATCGTCAGCATCAGCATTATTATCTTCTTCTTCTTCTTTATTGTCATTATTATTTTTCAACATCTTTCACCTTATTTTTTTTTTGAAAACTATTTAAAAAAAAAAAAACATCTTTCGTTTTTTATTTTATTTCGGTTTGTTAGTCTCAATTTTTAATGTATAGTCTTGTAGGATTTTTGTATAGATCAAGTAATTAAGGTGGGGTAATTGGAAAAATAAGGTTTCTTTTCTTGTAATTGTTTAATAATAAATCTTGGTTAAGACTGTTAAATTTTGTTAAAACTGTTAAATTTTTACAGCCAATAATATATTAACTTAATTTATTATTATTATTAAAGAAATAGTATTATTATAAGCACCTGGATAGAGTATAAATTCATCCATATATATATATATATATGTAAAGACTTACTTTTCAATTCTTAAAATAGTAACATTGGTCCTATAAATTTATTATGATTAATTATCACAATCATTAGGTCAACTATCAAAAAAAAAAAATAAATAAATGAAATGATAATAATGATAGAAAAGTGACAGCAAAAATAAACGACACCAGCAGGACTCGAACCTGCGCGGGAAAATCCCAAAAGATTTCTAATCTTTCGCCTTAACCGCTCGGCCATAGTGCCAATTCATATTAGCAATATCGAATATACTTATTGATATACAGTTAATGCAAATTAACAAACCAAAATTTCTTTTTTTTATAAAAGCCTTGTCATATAATTTGACGTTTGAATTGATTTTCAATAGCTATTAGTATTATTATTACGTTAAAGATGACTAATAATAATAATAATAATAATAAGCAGCCATATACTAAAATGTAAAGACTATGTTTAAGCTATTATATATATATATATATATATATATATATTTTTTTTTTCAATAATAATATTAACAACTTTATATCTATCAAATATATATAGTCTATGTAAAGGAAATTACCAATAAATAAATATATATATATATTTTCTATGGTATTCATAATAATTCATTAATTTTCAATCTTCAATACAAATTATTATTGTATAAATTAGTACATTGAAATCCAAATCTGGAAAATCTGTGGTTTTCTTAAAAGAGTAAAAGTCAGTTATACCAGATACAGTATGTAAGAAGAAAAAACAAATAATTAGTACTGCACAACAACGGTCAAGAATTTCAATCTAGAAATGAATAAAGATTTACTTGTTATACAGTAATTTTTAAGCATTTACATCATCTAATTGTATTTATAATGAAACTGATTACAACTGTAATTACAAATATAGTTACAATTCTACAATGTGTGTTTTGTTTTCGTGGAACTTCTTGCTAATATATCTACATTCCTGTTATATAGTATTAACCTTGAACTTGTAGTCTTCTTCTTCTTCTTTTTATAAAAAATACTTGTCTCCAAAATATTATCAACATATATTTATAAAAAATATATATAATTAGTCGTTTGTTTAATAAATTCCGTGCAAAGATTAGTTGTATATGAGTTTAATCAGGAAAAAGAAAAAGACGAAAAAAGTGCTTTCTTAAATTAAGCTTCATAATATACTACTTTTTAGTCTATAATGATAATAACTTCAACACATAAACGTTTAATATATTATTGAAAAAATAAATAAATAAACATATTTCTGTATTCAAACAAAAATTAATTATTCATTGAAATTTCTCCAAATAAAAAATTATACAAACAAATGTATATTTACACAATTTGTATACTTGTATCATGATAAAATGTTGATAGACATATATATAAAAGTCTTGATATTAAAGAATTAAAAAAAAAAGGAAAAGAGAAAAAAAATACAATCATTAAGGTAAAAACATATACTGTCATATCAGGCATCATTTGTAATAGCTCTTCTAACTACACGTTTGGTTGCCCAAGCTTTAAAAGCCATAACAAACATGACCCATCCCATAATCAATGCTGCAATTCCAACATTTACATTCAAAGTAAACATGCCATCAAGAGATCTAAACATCATTGCCAATACAGTTTCACTATTACTCTGAACAAACACCATACCTCCACAAATCAAACAGAAACTTGTAATGAGTTCTGTAAATGGCCTCGACGGAACAACTGATTGCGGCGGCTTCAAGTACATGAGCGCATATGTTCCAAGACGGCACAGCGCACCAATGCTAAAAAGGTATCCCCATTGCATATGAATGGCTGTAGAAAGTGGTAGCTCCTGTTCGTGTTGAGACATTAATACACCAGTCCAAAAAACAATAAACGCAGGAAACGGATTCAGCGAAACGGTCCCAAGCATGCCTGAGTTGGCCTTGTCAGTGTCCTCGTCAGATGGAGCAAATCGACCAACTGTTTGATTCACCAGTCGTCGGATAAAACTAGACTCAATCAAAAGACCACATAAACCTCCTCCAAAGTACATGAACGCAATTGAAGCATGCTGAAGATCCTTGTGAGACCAAGCGCCTGTAGAGTTGCCCAAGTGCTCCATAAAAACATTTGAACAGCCGTAAATGAAAATCAATAGACATTCTACAAACTCCATCGTAGGAAAGCTCCAGTGCTTCTTCCCGGCTTGAAGATTTTTCGATTTTTTAACTGGTAAGCAGTTCCAGGCCATACCTAGATCGGCAAATGCACCGAAATATCTCATCAATGTCAAAATGCCGTAGAGGAAAAAAATGGTGCCCTTGATAAAGTGTGCGAGTACATTAAAGACCTTGTTTGCCAAACCCATGCGGAATCCAGTAGCCGCACCTACCAAAATGTAAGAAATGCCAACCACAAACATTGGCCGGTTGAGAATAGCATACACCACTCTAGCAGCTGAATCAAATCTAGTCACGACAGCATTGACTCTGGAATTGCTCATAACTCTTGCCATCAGTCTGGAGGATGCACCTGCGCTATTGTTATTTCTTGAAACTGGGGCACCAGTGTCAATGGGGAAAATCAAGTCGCTTTCAGAGTCCAAATCAGAATGGGTATCAAACTCATCGCCAGCAGTTATTGATGAGTCCGAGTCCAAACCATGTCCGGAATCACGCGAACGTCTAAGAACGGGAGCCATATTAGCCAGCACGTATTGTGCACCATCCATTGGCGCTTGTTTCATAGACACTGCCCACTTAGCACAGGCTTTAACAATAGCGGCAGATAAATGCAGCGAAGACATGAAAAACATTGCAATTGACATTTTAGAATAAGAATTGTTTGGGTAAAGATCAGAAGGAGCGGAAGATCCGTAGATGGCCAGCGAAATTAGTGCCATAACAAATATGCCATACTGGAAAAGTTGTACTGGCAAGTATGCTTTTGATTTGGCAACCGACAGTGTCAGCGATATTGGGTAGAGAAAACACCAGGACAAGATGTTGAGGAATACGTGCGCCCATAAAAGAGACTTGTGAGGAGCAGGCGCTGAAAAGAATGTTGTTGGATCGTACTGTTCCCAAAACAGTCTCTGCTGAGGTTCTAGCGACGGATCGTCTAGAATAGAAGTCCGGTTATGACTGTGATGATGGTTGCTGTGCATTGACACTGGTGATGGCTCCATGGTAAATTCTGTGTTATTTGATACTGACTGCTGCTGTTGATGAGCTAGCGAAACGTCGTGGGTTTCATGTGAATCATGAGAGCTATCCATATCATCGTGAGGAAGGGCGAAAGCGCCGGCCAGACTCAATGCCGACGCGAGAATTATCGTGTCAAATTTCATGGCAGAATGACTATTCTTTTCTGGTTTTCTGGTTTTTTTATATTTTTTTTAAAATTTTTTTTTCTTTTTCTTTCTAGTAAATAACAATTTGAAATAGACTATAAAATAAGTTGTGAATGAATATAGATGAGAGGATATGCAGACAAGAGAGACCAAGCAGCTAAAAGATATCAAACAATACTTGAGAGAAGAATAGAAAAATAAGAATAAGAAGAAAGAAGAAAAAAAAAAAAAAGAGAGAAAGAAAACAAAATTCGAGGGAATAACAAGAAACTACGGACAATATATATATTCGCAGAGTTTGTAATATGTTCCTTTTCTTTCCATTATTGCCATTACCGTTAATACTTTTATTACTTATTACCATTATTATTATTCATTATTATTATTATTATTATTATTATTATTATTATTATTATTATTATTGTTGTTTCTCTTTTTTACATGAGCAACAAATGGATCACAAACACTTGATCGGTCATTCTGACTCAGCAGAATTCTGCCAAACGCCGTTCTATCGCGCGCTTTCTATTTGAATCCGCTATACAAGATAATCTTGACGATTAAAACTATTTATTATTGCTCCGATACTGATTTTGTATCCGTATTTTTCTTTCAAAAAAAAAAAAAAAAAAGCAGCACCATCATGCTGTGTTTTTGCAAACAAAAGATTGTTTCGTTTGTTGCCTTTTTAACTAGCTTGTATGTTATTCCGATTGGGACCAAATAAAAAAAATAAATTTAAATACAATAAATTTAAATACAATAAATATATTAAAAAAATATAATTATAATTATATAAAATACATAATATGAAATTCAAATATATAATATGAAATTCAAATATATAATATGAAATTCAAATATATAATATGAAATTCAAATATATAATATAAAATTCAAATATATAATATGAAATTCAAATATATAATATAAAATTCAAATATATAATATGAAATTTAAATAAATTAAAGTCACAAAAAGCTGCGCTATTTTCAATCTTGAATGCTTTTCACTCATCTTATTATTATTATTATTATTACTATTGTTAATGATGGTTTAAGCTACAAATAACTTGCAAACCATGATCTCCAAATAGTTTTGATTAAAAAAATGAACAGAAAAAACCCCCCGTTTTCATGTTGATTAAGGGTCCTTTTTTTCTTCTTCTTTCTATCACAGTTTTGAGAAAAAGAAGAAAACAAATTAAATACCACCAACTTTCGAGCCAAAGAGGGAACTTGAAATGGTGGGCAGAAAGAGAAACACATGAGAAAAATATCCGGATCACCGTTTCCTTTTTGAGTTTAGCTCTCCGAACGCTCCGAACCCTAAATGACTCCCTCCATCAATCCTCAAGAGTCCCGTCATATTTAAACAGCATGAAATTGTTCGTTAGACTCGACCAAGACCAAAGCCCGAGTCGAGTCTTGTTTTTAACCCTCCTCCCTCCGTGAAATCTATATAGACACCACCTCTTGACAGACTTGATATTTCATGTTGCATACTTTGGCTATGTGTGTATAGTTTGATAATGTAATGTATCTTTGTCATCATCACTTATTATATCATCATGCTATGCACCAGTATATACATAATTCATATTCATGAATTCTTACTTGTTAACTGGGACTAATAATGTAACCAAAATACTATAAAGTTAAATCACCTTGATACTACTCCAGTCAGCTAGAATAAAGTTTATAAAACTTTGAATACAAGCTGAAAATACATATTCCATGATTTAACCCACTGCAGACTTTATTACATGAAATCATTTACAACTATATGCTTCTTTCCATCAATATCCTCCATCTTTACCAACAAAGTCTTACACATGTTTGCTGCCCTTTGAGTTTGAATATTTATTTATTCGTCTCTTTCGTTGTAGTTAATAATAAATCTTTTACTTATTGCTATACATTCAACTAGCTTAATGAATATATATATATATCTACCAAAACAAAAAAACTTGAACATCCTATAATGTTTAGCATTGAGAGACTTGTTGGACCCTGGTGGTTTACACACAATGATAATATATAGCCGCAAAGTACTCAGAAGTTCCAAATTTAATCGCAATTTGCAATTGCTCTGTTAATTAATTATTTCTTGACTCAGTGTAAATGTTGCAAACAAAAGATCTAATATGCATGAAGTATATTGACAAACTATAAATCAAGATATATATATATATTTTTTTTTTGCAATAAAAAAATCAGTTCATTGTTTCTATATAACTTGTACAACAGATGAAATTAATAGAAAAAATGTGGTCCATTTACACATCTAATGGAAATTCACAAAGCAGTTCTTTCATTTGGAGATTTTCTAGACGTTGAAATTCCCTTTTCACAGAAATTCCTTTTAAAATTTATTCCTTTTAAAATATATTATTAAAATTATGAAAATGTGTATGCCAATACATGATCATTTAAACTTTACATTTTTTGGTATAGTCAATTGTATCGATAGTATCATGAGATTTGCTGCTCATGAGAATTTATTCAGAAACAGAATTTGCTTGTCAACAAATATTTAAATGTTGGCAATCAAAACCATTTTATTACGCTCAATTTTTAGTGTATCAGAAATCACGGTTTTCAAGAGGATTTAAACTTTAATATTTATATATTTCCAGTTTAATTTTTGAACCATTCAACTGTTACATATGGATATATATGTATATATCAAAGGTCTAAAGATTCTATATATTCATGTTTTAATGTATAAATTTAAAATTTTGATTTAATTATTCGCTATTAAAGCGTAAAATTTAAAAGTAAATTTAATTTTTTTTTTCACTGTTTAATATGGAGAAATGTTTTAGATTAATTTTTTCAATTACCTAAATAAGATTTTGATGCAGTGGCTCAATGGTAGAGCATTGGATTCCAAATCCAAAGGCTGCAGGTTCGATTCCTGTCTGTGTCATTTTTTAAATATGTCTATGAATAGTTTTTTTTTTTTCCTAAAAAAAAGAATTAGAATCAATATTATTATTATTATTTTTTTTTGGTACTGCTAAAAATGATTAACTGGTTTACTATTAACTATTTTCAGCCGACATGTTGGGACTGCAGATAAATGATAATTTAGCGAATCACTCAGTGTAAGAATATATTGGATTATAGTTTTGATTCTGATTTTGACTCTGAATTTTTTTTTTTTTTTTTTTTTTTTTTTTTTTTTTTTATACGAATAAAAACAGTAAAACCAAATAAATCTGCAAATACAACAGCTAATTGTTCATAATTCTAATTGTTCATAATTCCAATCGTTCAATTCATCAAATATAAATTTACTGTAAACCTTACTACTATATATCTACTTTAGATCTCCATGATATATAGTCCATCCTATGAAGTTTAAGATTATGGACCCCAACCCTGATATTTCACATTCTTGAAAAGAGCCAGATAATGAAGGTGACTATTTTATTGATATCAAGAGTGAACTAATAAAACTGATTTTATTTCTTTACCTGCAATTCTTTTGTTTTTAAATTTCATTTTTTTTTACTACTGTTATATTTCCTAACTTCAACTATCCGTTAAAAAATAAAGTGCAAATACTCTTACTGTTTTAATAATAATTGACTCTAAGCATGCTTAAGGCTTTAAGAAAACCACCGTTGGGCGCAATAAGTCGCACTATTAATCACCGTTCAAGATATAGTGATTTTGCGCATCATGCCGAACCTGGCTCATTCGCTGAGTCTCTGCGCTCTGTAACATATCCTCAAGATTCAGAGTTAATCAATTCAAGACATTTTTATCAGAATACAGTCCTTTTGGATTGGATCAAGAGAACTCCGAGACCAGTGTCGCTGCGGCAGCTTGCGTTTTTTGGAAGAAAGCTAACGGCTAGCAAACTAATCTCGTCAGGTCAGTTTGTACAAGAGGAACTACCGACTAGACTGGCACACAGAATTAGAGACATGCAAGAGTTACCATATGGTGTAGTAAGCAACTCACACTTATCAAAAGTCTATGAAATGTATTACATGGCGTTTAACAAGTTTCGACGATTTCCAAAGATAAAGTCGCTAGAGGATAACGATAGATTTTGTGTTTTACTAAATGAGCTTTTAAACGAACACTTGACTATTATCCCAAACTTGGTGATGGGTGCGATAGAATGTTCAATGTATCATGCAATCAACTCTGAAAGACTGGACAAATTTATGTCCTCCATTTTGTGTTCAAGAATTTCACGCCGAGTAATTGCAGAGCAACATCTTTCTTTAACGTCGAATTTCAAAAAGGGAACGTACAATATGGATCACGATCCGAATTATATTGGTGCAGTGTTTCTACGTTGTAATGCTAAAGAAGTTGTACAAACTTGTGGTGAGCAGGCTCGAGCTGTTGTCAAGACCCTATACCCAGATACCCAGTTGCCAGAAATTCAAATTGAAGGCTTGACAGACACAAACTTTTTATACATGAAATCACACCTTGACTACATTTTAGGAGAAATACTCAGAAACTCAGTAGAGGCAACTGTTCGGAAACATAAGGATTCAGGGCATCCTCCACCTCCAATTCTTGTTTCTATCACCAACACTTCAGAAACCATTTTGATTCGTGTATCAGATCAAGGTGGTGGTATACCTAGCGACATACTTCCACATATTTGGAGCTTTTCTAAGGGACCACGATCACAAGGCCGATTGGAAAACTTTCGCCATGTTCCATCGTTTGCAGGTATTTCGGAAGAAGTCAGTGCAAATGAATATGAACGGTTCGAGCAACTACTCAGACATTCACCTACACACACTGAATTTCCAGATGTGACTACTGCATTTGGATCACTCACATCTCTCAGTTCTCGTCCTCCGCAATTAAAATTGGGAATGGGACTTCCACTTTCAAGAGTCTATGCAGAATACTGGGATGGGCATTTAGACTTACATTCATTGGAAGGATATGGTGTTGATGTATTTTTAAGGATCTCACGATTGGGAAATCAAAATGAGAAATTACAACTGGATAGAGTATAATCGTATCTTTTTTTTTATATATATTTATTATTATCAGATTAGAATTTCATTATTATTATTATGATTAAAACTAAATCAATTTCAATTTTGTATCCAATTTTTTTTTCCATGTAAAAAAAAAAAAAAAAAAAAAAAAAAATACAATTTTACAAATAAATCAAGGTAATTGAAAAACATCATCAAGAATATAGAAAATTATGGAAAAGATTCTAAAAAATTCATGTACCTTTTTTTTTTTTTTTTTTCTAGAAATCTAATAATTATTAAAACATTGGAACCATCATTATTTATCTTTTTATTTCCGTTTAATTCATATCCCTATACATCTATATTTAACTTATCCATAACTGTCATTACTATATGCTTAATGATTTACCCAACATGGCTGCCAGCAATGCTCCTTCCATCAGACATGGTGTAGTCACTGTAAGCACCCTCGCTATATTCAGATCCATAATCACTGTAAACAGAAGGCGCCCCGGGAGCTGGAAGCATCACCGAAGGTGGTCTGCTCCCACCAGAGGCCAGTGCCATACCTCCAGCTCCAAGAGCAGCACCTCCAAGAGCAGCACCACCTGCAAGCATTGCGGGATTCATACCAGAAGCTTTGCTTCGAACAGATCTAATAGAAGGAGCTGACATCGTCCTGACAGAAGGCGCTTTTGATCTAGCAGAGTGCGATGATTTGACAGAGGGGGCTTTCATAGATCGGATAGAGGGTGCATGTTCAGATGCTGCTGCCACAACAGGTGGAGCTTCAACAGGAACAGGTGCGACAGCAGCAGGAACAGGAGCAGCAGCAGCTGCTGCGGCAGCAGGGACTGGAGCACCACCACCACGACCAAAGAAAGAACCAATGGAATTTTGGGCTGCTCGAACCTTTTCGAAATGAGGAGCAGTCATTGTATTAAATTGACCTTGATAATTAGAATAGTGACCACCAAATACACTGGAAATTTGACCATATGCATGATCCATCTCTGGACGATATCTGTTGTATGTAGGTGGAAAGGTAAATGCAGTAATAAGAAGAATCGTTAACAGTGACGGCAAAGAAACCATCATTGTCAAAATATAGAGTACAAAAAGAGAAAAAATGGCCATAGTTGTAAGTTTTGCGTCTTTCGCATCAATGATTCTACGAAGCCAATACAAGCTTTCAGACACAAATGAAGCATATGTCTGTGCGTGATACTGGATATGAGCAGGATCAACCATCAAAAAACGACTGGGCTTGAATGAAGACACCAAGCCATTGTTTCCACCTCCTAGAGACTTTGTAACAACTTCCACAACTAAAAGTCCTCCAAGAGCAAGAAATCCTGTACGTAAAATGTACCTTAGAAGATCCGGGCTGTGGAATATTGATAGCAGGAGCAAAAGCTCAACAAAGGTGGTTCCTGATCTGGATGGGTCGTCCCAGTTAAAAAGCGAAGAAGAGCTTCGAATCTTCTGAACGTGGCTTTGGAAACTTCGAACCGATTCAGACATGTTTGATATGGTATTTGAACTTAGAAAAGGATGAGAAAGAAGAAGAAAGTAAAAAGAAGTTTGCTGGCCTGGAGATAAAAAAAAAATATTTCAGTGGATGGTTCAAATAACCTAAATTGAGAATATGCAGGTTTAGATCCACACCCGACCTTACCACACTATGATCTTTAAGAGCGGCTTAAGCGAGTGTAGACAACCGCATTGAACAGTTTGCACTTTGTCAACGCCAAAAGCTACTTTGGAATCTTGTAAAATCCAGTTTCTAACAACCACTCGCTCTGAACAGCCGTTATACCTTTCAGGCACCAAACTGGTGCTCCATTGGGGTCTGTGTTATTTTGAGTTTCAACCAGCTGATCGTAAACTATCCACGGGGATTCTATGTCCTGAACACTGGTAAAGTGAGCCATAACACTTGTAGAATCATCATCTTCATTCACCCTACTATTGATGAGAGTGAAGTAAATGCCTTCCTCAGAATCGTCTGGCCGTGCTGATCGTTTCGCTGAATTAAGGAAAAAACCCTTACAAATACTCAAACAGATGCGATTTTCAATAAACCTTTTGCTCTTTCCAAGTTCTTTGTCTAACGGAACAATACCTTGTGAATTCAAATATTCGTGCAACTCTGCTCTTATGCCCTTAGCTCTCAAGAGCGTGCGATAGTTTAGATATTTGTCTTTGGTCCATTTTGTAGTAGGATGAGCTTTGAACTCCTCGTATACGTTTAATAAAGTCAGAAAATCACCTTCTTTGACCTGAAATTTTGCGTGCTCTGCTTTAGCCCGCTTTCTTTCTTCACGACCACTGGGATCAAAAAATACTGAATCAGTACCTCCTGCCAATACCATCGCAGCAATTGTGATCAGCTCTTCCACGCAACCTAAGTCTGCAGCAGCAGCAACAGCACTGGCAAGCTTGACTGGAAGATGCGAATCTGCCATTCTTCTACCATGCATGGTAATTTTAAAATCCGTATCCACTGCTCGAAGATAGTATAATTTTTGTATTGCAAGTTTAAGAGATTCTATTGGAGGGGCGGGAGCAAGAAATTGAAACTGAGAAAGATCAGGGATCATGAAATTCTGTAAACAAAGCGAAAATTCAGTCAAATCGGTGTAGAAGGTCTCAGGAAAATCTCCCTTTGCCATTTCTTGAGATGCAAATATATGAGTATAGACCCTATAGCATTTTCCAACCTTGCGTGAGTTGGACGCCATTAATCTCCTGGCCTCTGCCTTTTCTACCGAGATTGGTACGAACGATTTGCGGACCAATTCAGCTTCAAAATTTGTTTCCACTATCTGGCGATATCCTGAGTCTATCACATATTGTATTCTTCCCATTGAAAACAATTCGTAATCACCATCAATTACACCAGTAGTAACAATAACTCTCCATATACCATTACCAACATAGTCATTACCAAGGATTTCCTGGTATTGATTTGGATTAGAAATATTGAAAAGTGGCATAAAAACAATCTCTTTAGCCTGCAGATCGTTTTCACATTTTTGAATCACTTGTTGAACATCTTTCTTTGTTGGTACTATAACTAACACATCGCCTTCTTCCTGGTCACCAGTACCTTCAATTTCACCGCATATTTTGAAAAGAATTTCTATCACCTTTTGAAGATAGTTAGAAGTAGGGTTGTCAAGAAAATAAGTCTCCACTGGCATTTTTGCATCTTCAATACCAAAATTGACTAAATTCGTTTTGCCCGGTAGCGTCTTGTTAAAATAGTTGAAAATATCATTTGCGAATTCGATAGATCCTGCAGACAACGAGAGTATAAGCTTCAAATCAGTTCTATGTGGTAATACTTTGTAAAGTATCCCCAAAACAGCATCCATCCATAAATGCCTGTCTTCTGAATGCTCAACTACAACAACACTTCTCCGCTCAAGCAATGGATCAATCATCATTTCCCATAGTAGTACCTGAGCTGTAACATATTCAATCTTCGTAATACCACTTGTAGCCGACATGTAGGGCAGAGAAAATCCTGCCAAATGTCCTAGAACAGATTGCATCTGTCGCACAACCCGACCACAGCTTCTTTTAGTTTGATGATCCGACACAGCTGCAATGACAATACTTTTATTATCAGTAGCATATCCATTCTCATACAACAACAATGGAATCTCTAGAGAGCGTTAGTATTGTAACACAAAGGTATATCATCGTTTGCAGCTTACCTGTTGATTTATCTAGATTTACACCACCAAGGAAAACAGATATCTGATATCCATGCAAAGAATTGAGAACGGCCGACTCTTTTCAACAAGTTAGTTATTTAACCATCCTAATTTGAGATAGCTACTGCAATTTAGACTTACTATACTCCTCTATAAATGAACCATCATTGGAGGCCATTGTTGTATTATTATATGCCATGAAAATTTCAAATTGCGTCTGTTCGCATTTATTTTAGTTGGGTATTAGTTGAGTTATAACACTTAGAATTTATATCTTGAAATATAATTTATGATACTTGAACTTTAAGCTTGAAAAATTGTCTCAGCCAATAGAATTTTGGTAATAATAAGCCGATGTCGGTAGTCCGCCCAAAAATTATGATTACCCTACCTAAATTTGACCGACTCCGATCCCGGAGACAGATGTTGCATATCTGAAGGGAAGATTGACTCTTTTTTTGTTCAAGGAATTTTTCACGCTTAAGACCCTTTCAGTAGTGAAAATAAATTCTTCTTTCTATTTTATATCTCTGATCAAGTATTGAATAAGTATATCAAGCTAAAGTATTTGCCCTAGATGTTACGTACAAACTTTGCATTGGGAAAGCTTCATAGCTCTTGGAGCAACTCGGTCCGTAGATCGATGGCTACCGCAGCCAAAATACCCCAGAATTTGACTGAAAAAATAGTACAAAAGTATGCTGTTGGTTTAGCTCCTGGTAAAGTTGTTCAAAGTGGCGACTACGTTTCTATCAAACCTTCTCACTGTATGTCACACGATAACTCGTGGCCAGTTGCTATGAAGTTCATGGGTCTCGGTGCTAAGGAAGTTAAAGATAACCGCCAGGTGGTAATGACTTTGGATCACGACGTTCAAAACAAGTCCGAAAAGAACCTGGAAAAATACAGAAACATTGAAAAGTTTGCTGCTGAACAAGGTGTCGATTTTTATCCAGCTGGTCGCGGTATTGGACATCAAATTATGGTCGAAGAGGGTTATGCATTTCCTTATAACTTAACTGTTGCTTCTGATTCACACTCTAACACTTATGGTGGTGTTGGATGTCTTGGTACCCCTATTGTTAGAACAGATGCTGCTTCTATTTGGGCTACTGGCCAAACCTGGTGGCAGATTCCTCCTGTTGCTCAAGTTGAGTTACAAGGTAAACTTCCTGCTGGTGTTTTTGGTAAGGATGTCATTGTTGCACTTTGTGGTGTTTTCAACAATGACGAGGTCCTGAACCATGCAATCGAATTTGTAGGTGACGGATTGAATCATCTCTCTGTTGATGAACGTCTTACTATTGCCAATATGACTACTGAATGGGGTGCTCTTTCCGGTCTTTTCCCTGTAGACAATGTTTTGCTTGACTGGTACAAGAAGCGCATTCAGAGACTTCCCCAGCCTCACCCTCGTGTCAGTTTCAACTCTGTTAAGAATATTGAAGACAACAGAATTGAGGCCGATTCTAATGCTTTATACGCTAAGAAGTTAACGATCAATCTTAACACACTTTCCCCTTACGTTTCTGGACCAAACTCTGTTAAGATTTCTACTTCGCTTTCTGATCTTTCCAAACAGAATATCAAGGTGCAGAAGGCTTATTTAGTTTCTTGTACCAACTCGCGTCTTTCTGACATTGAAGCTGCTGCTAAGGTTATTAAAGGACATAAGGTTGCTGACGGCGTTGAATTCTATGTTGGTGCTGCTTCCAGTAATGTTCAGTCTGATGCCGAAGCTAACGGTGCATGGCAAACACTTTTAGATGCTGGTGCTATTCCTTTGCCTGCTGGTTGTGGCCCATGTATTGGTCTTGGAACTGGTCTTCTTAAAGATGGTGAGGTCGGTATTTCTGCCACTAACCGTAACTTTAAGGGTCGTATGGGATCTAGAGATGCGTTGGCTTACCTTGCCTCTCCCGAGGTTGTTGCCGCTTCTGCTGCATTGGGTAAAATTGGTTTCCCTGAAGAATTGAAGGGTGAACAGCCTGCTGCTGCTGGAGGAATTGAACATACTATAGCTATCCCTGAAGCTGAGGCTGCTGCCGAAGCTACCTCTGCTGGCGAAATTCTTCCTGGATTCCCTGAGTTTATTGAAGGCGAACTAGTTTTATGTGACGCTGATAACATCAACACTGATGCCATTTATCCTGGTAAATATACTTACCAAGATGACGTGCCTAGAGAGAAGATGGCTGAAGTATGTATGGAAAATTATGATATCGACTTTGGCAAAAAGACCAAGGCAGGTGACATTATCATATCTGGATTCAATTTCGGTACTGGTTCTTCTCGTGAGCAAGCAGCAACTGCTATTTTAGCTCGCGATATGCGTATGGTTATTGCTGGTTCTTTCGGAAACATTTTTAGCAGAAACAGTATTAACAACGCATTGCTTACATTGGAAATCCCTTCACTGATTAACATGCTTCGTGAAAAGTACAATCAGGAAGGTGTGACAAAGGATATCACTCAAAGAACAGGATGGTTTGTTAAGTACGATGTCAAGAAGTCACTTGTCACTGTCACAGACGGCCAAAATGGCCCTGTGGTATTAACACAAAAAGTTGGTGAGCTCGGTCAAAACTTGCAAGAAATTATTGTCAAGGGAGGCCTTGAAGGATGGGTAAGAGCCCAATTATAAGCATTTTTCTCTGTTTGTTTCGTTTGTGTATATTTATGTAATGTGATTTTTGTTAAAAAAAGTTGTCTAAAAGTATAATAAAACTATGATAGAATAACTACTCTGAATTTTTTTTTTTTTTTTTTTTTCAAGTCCTTTCTTTATATTAAAGTAAAGTAGTAGTAATAGGAAATGGTCAATATCATATCAAATTTTTTCTTTTCATTTAATCTAACAAGAACGTAATAATATAAACAACAATTGATCTCTGTCAAATAATTCTCCTCATGAAAATCATCCTTTAGATGGAGCTAATCTCCTTGACTACCTCATCAAAACCTTCTCTGTAGTCTTCAGTCTTTGACTTATCTCCCTTCTTACCTCCACCAGGAACAACCATAACACAAGAAGTTGGTCTCTTGGTAGCACCGGCTGAACCTAGATCCTCCTTAGAAGGCACAAAAACATAAGGTACATGCGAGTCTTCACACAGCACTGGGATGTGAGAGATCACATCAGCCGGTGAGATATCACCAGCAATAATTACGACACCCTTGTCTCCCTTTCGCAGAGCCTTGACAACTTCCTTTACTCCTCGTCTGACGTGCTTAGCTTTTGAAGCTGAAAAAAAAAAGAGAAGAAGTTAGCAATTTGATATTCAAGTAGGCTTTAAAAATTTATTTTGCAGTGACTTGTTGTATTTGTGTTGAGCATGATACAAACTTACCCTTCTTGACTGTCTTAAGAATGCGCTTGTTGAGCTTCTTGGGGGCCAAAGGCTTAGCAAACGGCAGCTGAGCTGGAAGTCTCTTCTCGTAGTTGTCAACTTCTGACGATTCCGAGGATTTAGATGTCTTTTCTTTGGCCATTTTTGTTGTGCTGTGCTGTGAAAATGTGGTAATAATGACGGTGATCGAGAGGAAAAATGAAAAGATTTGACGCTTTTAGTTTGGGAAAATGAAAAATTTTTGGGAGGTTTGGAAACTGGGAGTTACCCGGGTGTTTGTAACGATCAAGAAAAGTAATTTATATATCAGAAACCATCCAGTTGATGGAAATTGTATTGAGATTTCAAGATATAAAATTAAAGATATACGGAAAATATGCTGAAAGATCATGAAAATATTTATTTATATTAGTAAAAGCGTACTTATATATGTAAATATTATCTAAATTTGTGGTAAGAACCAAATTAAAAATAATTAACAGTTGTTCAAGTTCAAAAAACACGATTTGATTGTAACGTTGAAAATTTATCTGATATCAATTAATAAAAAAATTCTAAAAACTCTTCTATGATATCTAATAGCAATTTATGAGTATCTTCACATATATCAAATTTAATATATCTTCTATACTAGTTAAACATTCATATATTCAGATGATAAACCCATCAATATAATATCTTATTTAGATTAGCTATTTTTCAACTCCCAATTTCAGCCGCTCATTCAACCCTTACCTTGCCAAAATCTCTCTCTGTAACAGTAAAATTTTTTTTTCAAGCAGTCGTCGCTTTCAATCATTAAGATCACCACAGTCATCAACCCAATTCTAGAATACAAAATGTCATTCGTTGAGTACAAAGACGCTATTAGCGAGGGTGATATTGCTCTTGCATGGATTACTCGAACTAGTTCTAAACCTCTTGTCATTGACAAGACTGAAACATTCAATACAAAGTATGGACCTTTTCCTCATGACAAAATGATAGGCGTGAGGTATGGAACCCAGGTGCCGTCAAGCTCAAAGGCAGGTTTCTTGCATGTATTAGCACCTACACCGGAGCTGTGGACTATGTCACTACCACACAGAACTCAGATTGTATATACTCCAGATTCGAGTTACATTGTTCAAAGACTACGGATCCGCCCTGGATCGAGAGTTTTGGAAGCCGGTACTGGAAGCGGAAGTTTTACGCATGGTATGAGTCGTACGGTAGCACGAACTGGAAAAGTATTTACTTATGAGTTTCATGAACATCGATACAAGGAAGCGCAGACGGAGATCAAAGATCATGGTTTGACAAATGTTACAATTACACATCGTGATGTATGCAAGTCTGGATTTAAGCTTGACCTTTCTTTACAGAACACTGAGGAAGGCCGTTTGGATGCAACTGCAGTATTTTTGGATCTTCCTTCGCCTTGGTTGGCTATTCCACATTTAAAATCAGTGGTTTCTACAACACGTGCAACGCATATTTGTTGCTTCTCTCCATGCATTGAACAAGTGGTGAAAACAGTTGAAGCATTGAAGAAGGAAGGTTGGCAACATATTGAGATGGTAGAGGTGAGTGCCAAGAGATGGGAAGGGCACAAGGAGATGGTGAAAACAATTGACGATGCTATGGAAAGACTAAGGGATGTAAAGCGACGAAGGTTGGCTGGATTGCAGAAGCGAAATGAGCGTATCAAGAAGCAAAAAGCTGATGCTTCGGCCGTCACTGAAACTGAAGCTGATACTGCTACAGAGTCGGCTGACCCTGAGCCTAAGAATGAGCAACAACACAACGCTCCTAAAAACCGTGGATACAACCCATGGGGTAAAGGTATGAGAATTAAGGAAGGGGCTGAAGGATATGAATGGAGAAATGTTTCTCGTGTAGAAACAGAGATCAAGAGTCATACCTCTTATTTGACTTTTGCTGTTCTTCCTCCTCCTGTTCCTTCTAATCTGGTTGACGAAAATGGAAATGTTTTGTCTTCTTTGGAGAACAAATAATAATGTTAGATATAAGAATTTAATTTCTGCACTATAACTATAGATGACTTGTAATTTAAGTTGATTAAAGTATTTTTTTTTTTTTTTTTTGCAAACCCCAATACTGAAGGCATATAAACAAATTAAATTATTTGGAAAGATATTATTTTACGTTGAATTACATTGATATATATATATATATATATTAAGACATTAAAAAAACAAAAAAAAACAAGAATATTATCTATAAATGCTGTGATTTTACTGTTCATACCAATCATAAACTGTTAATGAAGATCTAAGGTTGTTTATCAACATATCCATAGTACTAACCAATGCCATAACTTCTAAATTAGAAAACACCATGCCTCTTCTCAGCATCACTATTTGTGGTTCTAATTTGCTGATAAATGCTTTCAGCACCGAATCTGGGATGCTTTCAATGTTGAATATACAAGCCTGCAAAAATTTAGCTCTGTATAAAATTGGTGTAATATGTTCTGCAGATTGATCCAATAATTTCATTATGTGAGGTGTAAGTATACGACTCATTACCTCCTGTGGCTCGTTCAACAGAATTTCTTCAGTAAGTTCAGGAGAACAGGGAACAGATATGGAATGACAAAAAAATTGGATAGCTAATTGACGCCTAAGGATTGCCAATCGCGGTTGGAAATCGCCTTTATAAGAGCTCAAAAACTGCAATAGCTGATATCTTAGTTTATAACAGTCAGTTGATACGAATTTCATAATAAATTTAGATAAAAGAAGCCAGGCCGGCTCTGATTCATTATCTGCAGGAGACCATAAATAGTCAGGAATAGCAATAAGAAGCTGGTTGATTTTGTGTGCAAAAAACGCAGCTGGAGTATAAAAGTTAGCAAAGGTACATGTATTTACCATGCTGAATTTAGCATCCAAAGAAGCCAATATAATCAATAAACAAGTGGGGATAATAAGAGCTGGATTGGAGTGAGATGCTGCTAATGTAGCAGCAATATCAAGTGCTAGTTCAATGGAGGGTGATTGAGGAATGCTAATGCTATATTTTGGAGATGGTTTAATATAAAATGCCGTTGAAAGCTGCTCATAAGATGAAGAAGGCTGTGACAGAATATCTGATTCCTTTAACAAATTAAAAACGGTAATCACGACGCTTGTATCGCCGCCGACAAGAGCAAATAAGCAATAAAGCGCAATTAGCAGTGTCCCACTATCATTTTCAATTGTCGAGTAACTTTTTGTTAGCGCTTCGAAATATTTAGAATAATTACTCAAAATTGATGGAGAAAGTGAAGGAAGGTTATAAAGTATCCAAACCCATATCATTAAATTAAAATCTGTCATAGTTTCAAGATTCTTCATGAAAAGACCGGACTCTATAAAAAATTGTGGTGTCTTTAAACTGAGCATTTTTATGTACCAACTTGGAGGAGATTCGATCGTAGCCACACCGCGGGAGGTTACTTGATAACGGTAAATTTGATACATTGGCTTGAAAAAGTGATATTGCTTTTCATGAACCTTTTCGTGATGATATTTGAATGTTGTATTCAAGATTGAGTCGAAATCAATATCCACATCAGTTTGGCTAGATCTGATTTCTTTTATTTGCTTCAAAGGATAAAGAGCTTTGGAAGGTGGGAATGAATATTCAAGACTATGTAGTACATCAGAAACTGAAGAATATAACAACAATTTCAAATTATCCGAGATTTCCTTACGAATCTGCACCTTTTCCTTCTCTTTTTCCTTTAAAAGTTGATGTTCTAACTCTTCTTCTCTTCTTATTTCGTCTAAAGCGTCCATATCGGCATATAGTGCATCAAATTCGTCATCAGATTCCAAAAACTTGCTAACTTCCAGTTTTCTCTGTGATTTAAACAAATGTTCTGGTTTTTTTGAACCGATTTCAGTGTTGGTAAATACAGGCTCCAATTTTTGTTTCTTCCTTGGAATAATGATCGAGTCAAAACTTGAAGATCTGGATTCCGAACGTGCTCGGATAGAATGGTTGCGAGAAAATGTTTCGTTAAAGTTCTCATTGTTTTCTTTCTTAATATCTCTACCAGAAGATCCAGATTTTGAAATCGTTAGGTCTCCTTTGCTATCACTTGGAGAATTAGATTCACTTCTATCTGAACCGTCAAGAGTTATCCTTTGCTTTTCGCTTGGTGTGCTGAGACCCATACGCTCAAAGAAGTCTGAAGAATCAGAACTATCATCTAGTTTTGATATCTCGGTCATAACTCTTTTATTCTGTAGTATTGTAGCATCAAAATGTCTTCTACCATTGCCTATCCTACTATTATTTTCCTGTAAATCATGACTTTTAAAGTGATGTTGTTTCACATGAATATTCTCTAAACAATAAACCTATCCAAAAATCACGTGATGAATATTGTCTCAATGTGTGGTTGCCAGGGTATTTCTGGAAATTAGCTGATAAAAAGATCGTGAGAATAGCCATTAATAGTATCCTTTATTATCATCGTTACCAAACATATATATATCTATCTACCAGATCAAAAGTTTGAAACTTCATCTTGAAAGTCAATAATAGTAATATATTTCATAATTATAAAAGCTGATCTAGCCAAGGTTTCTCTATAAATCATTATTTTTGTATTGAAAAAAAAAATGATTTGGGATTGTTCACTATCCAGTATTCCTAGCACTCTCTTTACATAGATGAACTGTTTTTCTATATTGGTATTTTCTAAGGTTATAAAAAAAACTTTTATTCTATTTTATCTCATTTTATTATTCAAACTAGAGATAAAAAGCTAATTTACATCATGATTTATTCTAGTAATTGAGTCAAAGTGTAATGCATAACTATGATTTCCTTCGTGTTTATTATCGCAGAAAAGATCCAATATCCAGACCTGTTTTAAATGAACCAAAAGACTTCAAGATCGCCAAGGAGCGCTTTCATTAAAGATTTTTTTTTTTCAAAAGCCATCATTGAGACAAACAAGTAAAATGTATAAACACTAAAGGTCTTCAGTTAGCAGGTTGGACAAAGAAAGTCGATGTTAAACATAAAGGGATAATTTTATCTTTTGGCTCAATATGGTTAAAGGTGATTACAAACTCCATTGTTTAAGCTTAATTATACAATGTGAAATGAAAAGATGATATTGTTCAGCATTGTATGATTGCTAGTTTTTGGCTTTTGATGCTATAGTATTTGACTGTTGCTGTAGAAGAGCTCTAAATAAGTTTACAATTAGTTGTAAAATGCTTTTGTTGTTGGTGTTTTTCTTCTATATATATATATATATATATTGAGCTGAATAATAAAGTACAAATTCAAAATTTAATGTACGACTCTATTTGTGGGATCTTTCATTATGTATTATAAACCTTTTTTATTATTATTAAAAAAAGCCATAGCATTTCTTCTTAAAAATTTAGGTACATAATTAGGTAGAAAAACAAGAAAATGTGCCTAAAAACATATACAATTTTAGGCATTAGATGTACGTGGCAAAGCTGACGTTGGATCAGTGCAGAAGTATTATTATCTAGAGAAAATAGAATACCATAGAATTTGACTAAATAAGGCCTCTTAAGAGCTATTAAGCTTGGAATATGTTTAGAACAGTTCATATATATATATTTATATATTAGTAGCATGAATTCATGATGGATATAGTGAGCTCCAGTAAGGATTTGAAATATTTTCGCCTCCAGACTTTTAAATTAAGCCGTTATAAAGTCAGACACCAAGGGGATACACTTACATTTTGATGAATCTGAGACAAATGTTTGATTGAGCTGACTGTGTCAGTGGTCTTTTAGAACCACTCGCTTAGATGTATAAATGAATCACTGTATATTTAGATCCAGCTACAACCATCTCAGTTTGTCAGCCACCGTTGAAGGCTGCGTTATAGAGTTGGATGTTTAAGGTTTTCATAATCCTTTTTTTTTTTTATTAGTATTTTTCCTTCCCTATTTTGATTTCTAAATCTTTCCACTTTTTCACCTCTTTATTTTCTGTGATTTTTTTTTTATTTTTTTTTTTACTTATTTAAACACAAGTATTGATTGATGATGTTGTGGAATAATCTAGCAGTACTACTGCTGTCGTTTCCAGCTAAAATGGCATCTTCTTTGCTGTCATCAAAAGAACAAGCTGAGCTGTTTGTTCATCCTCCTTTTTGCGATGTATGTGTGTCCCTTTTTAATACATTCAGCCCTTGATCTCGTTAGCTAACAACAGTACAGGTCCCTAACGGCGATATTCAAGACGCTTGTGGATCTACCTTTGAAGCCGTCGAAAATACAAACCATCGCATTAGACCTTTGGTCAAAGACTTGGTAAAATCAGATTTTTTTAAGTACTACTATCTAGATTTGTTTGGTGACAATTGTCCATTATCAGACGACGACGCTACTTGTGGGAATAGAGCTTGCGCAGTGGATACAGTCGACGATGAGAAAGACCTTCCTGAATTTTGGCGTCCAAGCTATCTCGGAAAATTTGCAAAGAATTCATGGTCTCCAGAAAGTAAACTAGATGATGATGTAGAGCTTTCCTGTGTGACAAATGCAGCTGACGGTGTCTTGATCGACCAGCCTGGCGGAACTCCAGGAAACCTCGTCAAAGACTGCTCAAATAAAAATTATTGTACGCCTGAAGATGATAGAGTAGGACTTGATGGTGTTTATGTCTCATTGCCTGATAATCCAGAACGTTACACAGGCTATTCAGGATCTCATGCCAATATGATTTGGAATTCGGTCTATAAAGAAAATTGTTTTGGCTACACAGGCGAAACTTCACCAATGGCCGAGTCCGACTTGAAAATTGAAAAAGTACCAGGAGAGGAGGGAAGCTGTATTGAACAACGACTATTTTACAGATTGGTGTCAGGTATGCATTCAAGTGTTTCGACACATCTATGCTATTCGTATTTAAACACTACCACCGGCGTGTGGGGCCCAAATGTTGGATGTTTTATGGAAAGGGTTGGAAATTCTCAAGAGCGCTTGACTAATCTCTATTTTAACTACGCTCTTGTATCAAGAGCAGTAGCAAAACTCAGAAACTACATTGATGATATTGAGTTTTGCCCTGAAGCTACTGGATATGATCAAGCTACAAGAAAGCAAGTTTTGCAATTAGCAAAGAGTGCGCACTCTGGTCCTCATATTTTCAATGAAACCTTAGTGTTTTCTACACCTGAAGCATTGCTTTTGAAGGAGGAATTCCGTAATAGATTCAGCAAAGTTAACGATTTGATGGATTGCGTCGGATGTGATCGTTGCAGACTTTGGGGTAAAATACAAGCTGCTGGTTATGGCACTGCGTTGAAGATTGTGTTCGAGTTGAGTGAAAATGCCAAAGATGATAAACAAAGTAGGGATCTTATGGCGAACTTGAGAAGATCGGAGCTGGTCTCGCTGATCAACACATTTGACAGACTTTCAAAGTCAATTGAGGCTGTAGAGTATTTCAGAGATCGTGTGAGGCGCGAGTTAGAAGGCCAAGCTCCTTTGGCTGATGACGCTGAAAAATTCGAAAAGCGTCAAGCTCCTAGCAAACTTGGTGCTGCTTTTGATACAGAGTTTGACAACGTTATGAGAGCACTGAAGTTTGTGCTTCGAAGTTATATTGAGTTCCCCAAAAACCTTTGGTATTTGTTTTTGCAAAACGCTATTGTGTACTGGAATAAATTTGTTGGAAGAGATGCCTCAATTGCTCAGGAGCAATGGCGAATGAACAATAAAGTAGGATCGATCAAATTTGACGAGCTTTGATCATGACATTAATGATAACACAAAAATTATATATATAAACTAATTCTTTATTCTAATTTGAAGCTGTCTGTTTTCTTTCTAAATATCTTAATAATAACACTTGGTAACTTAGATCTTAGTACATGATGGAAAATTGTGTAAAAATTCTGGGCTAGGGTCTAATTCTTATATTTCAAGGTTCATTTCTTACTTGAATCAAATTGTATTCTAACACCATGTCTTTAGATCAACGTCTTTCTGAACTACAAAATGATGTTACACCAGAATCCCTCTCTAAATTTACTAGAGATATGGAAAATGAACTGAAGCAGGTATCTCCAGATTCTCAAAAAGCTTTAAGCACGCTGATCACAGAGATTTTACCCGAATTAAGCGAGTCGCTACCGCCACAGGTTTATAATGTATTTGCAAGTCTCACAGGTTTATCAACATTAGTTTTCAATATCAAGACTCTAACGGGGTTCATTGAAGCCGGGAATAAGAGGTCTAAAACTCAAAGTCAAGGGATGTTAAAGGAGTTGAAAACAACGTATACAGATGTTAACCAGGTCAAAAGTTCAGTAGGAAAACAAGTAGTTTTTTTGTTAGTATTTTTGAGTAAAGTAATGAAGAGAACGAGACTAGATTCGGTTTATAAAGGTCTCAATCAGGCTCAGAGCAATGAATTGACTGCTCTGTTAGCTGGTTCTTCAATATTTTCAACGGTGGCTTATGCGAATCAAATTCTATTTCAACATAGCATAACAGTGGAGGATTATGACAAGTACGAATGGCTGACTGAAAAAGTGAAATATGGAAACTACTTCGTCTCTGAATTGTTGTTATCCGAAAATAGATATTTGCCAAAGTTGTTGTTCAAATTACTACGTCTTTTGGGTGTTTCTTTTTTGGAACAGATCAATGAATCTATCGAAGGTTTGAAAAAGATCCAGCTCCTAGTTCAACATTTGTCAGGTTTGGAACAGAAAGCCGTTCTAGTTGGATATATTCTTCCCTTCTTCGAGCAGCAGTCTGCACTTGGAAAAGCACTAGATGCAGGTGTAGTAGCAAGATTCATTTATCCCATGTCTAATAGATCTAGTATATCTGCTATGATGGGATATGCCGAAAAGTCAAACTCTGTTTTAATCAAGCAAACTGTCGTAGCAGTTTCTTCACAGAATATAGTCCAATTTCAAACAGATTTTGTCGACAATTTACGGCAATGGGGGGATCCCCTAAACATCAAACATTTACCAGAATCAATTCAAAGATCACAAACCCAAATTTTGTTTCTGAGTATTGATAAACTTAGCAGAGAATTTTTGAGAAAAGTTAGTTCTTCTTCAGAATACATGAATGCTATATCTAATCGTATAGGAGCTCTCTCAGAGTTTCCAAGGCTATTTGGAATGGCATTAGCAGAATTAGTGAGTTCTTTAATTGACAACGAGAAGCCACTAGATTTTGGTTCGGTAGGCTCGAATTTTAAAGAAGAAATGGATTATTGGAGAAACGATTTTAGAAATGTCAAGGTTTTGTTTGATGAAGGAATTGTAGATGAGATTCCAAAAAAATTGTTCAAGTCACTACACCAGTTCACTCATGATGATGATGATGATGATATAGAGGAGATAGTTCGAGATACACCATCTAGTCTAATTTTTGAAGAAGCAAGCGATAGCGATGATGGAGACGAAAGTGAATTCAAACAATACTCTTTTGATTCAGATGATGCTGAAGACTCAGATGACGATCCATCATTAATTCGAAAACATCCTATTAAAGCTCCGGTATATATAAAAGACCTGCTGGCATATCTTAACGACACTTCAGCTGAAACAGGCCGTGAAAAGATTGAGATTGGAATCCGGACAGCTCCCAAATTAATTCAGCAAAAGGCAAAATTTGGAAAAGAGTTGCAGTTCTACGCAAAGGAATTGGCCACAACACTTGTTGGATTGAAATTTGATGGTTTAGACGAGGAAGATTCTGAGGACAGTTCATTGAATGACTTGAGACTAGAAGCATTGGCAGTTCTTGTGGCGAGTGAACCATTTGGAATTCCTGGACATTTGGCAGGGTTGCTTATAGTCGGCGATTACTCGATAATGCAAAGAATGATAATATTAAGCTCTATTACTTTAGGTGCTTCAATACTGCATCAGAAAAAACCTGATCAAGAAGTATTTGCTTCAAAACAACTGCCTAAGCAGCTACATGACAGATTTACACCAACAAAAACAAATACTTTGACAGCTTTTAACATGAAGTCGGTAGATAGGGAAGTTGACCATATCCAAAGAGAGCTGACTATGGAATCTCGTGAGAAGGCTCAAGATGAATTACTTGGATCTGGGAAAGTTGTACGACTTTCTAGCACTTTACAAAAGCAACGTGCAAACATACCGATGTCATCTTCAACTTCATCCATAAATCTTTATGCCAAACTTGCATATAAGCAGTTTTTTCTACCATTGATAAATCAGTGGTATGGGATGCCTTCACAGAAGCTTATAGGCGGAGCATATAATGAACTTTTCTTGGCTCACTATATCAAATCACTGTCTTTATTGGTAAACTACGCATATCCTTCACAGGTAAATGAGTCAATGTCCACTGATTTGATCCGAATAGTTTTAACTCATAGGGCCACGCAAGAAGTGCACATTCAAGAAGCACTTTTTACGGCTGTTTTAACGGTGCTTAAGGTGAATCCAGGCGAAGCTATAGCGTCACGGTGGGCCCGAGAAGTTTGTGTAGAAATCAAAGGATGGCTTGAGTCAGTGTGGGAATCAATACCAGATGAAAGGGTCAGAGGACTAGCAGCTAGCGCTTTATATCAGATAGCTGAGATAGGTGAAAAATGGCAAAGGCGACTGATTGGAGAAATGATGGCACTAGAATCTGAGGGAGGACGTGATATCAAAATCATGTAACCTGTTGATTATTTGTATTGACATTATAAATAGGAGTAATATAACTATTGTACATTAAAAAATAATAATAATAATAATTAGGCAGATTGGAGCTTTTCCCATTCCTCGGGAGTATACGATTTCTAAACCAGAAGGTTAGCAGTGCCCAATTATATATTTTATTCTTTCTAGTTGATGATATCTTACCTGTGTGAAGGCATGAATCGATTCAATTTCAGTTTTTAAAGCTTTGTTAACAGTTCGATGACGCATAAGTTTGTTCTTGCCTGTGAATAAGGGCGACACAATGACTACTTCAAAAGCCTGGCCGCAACCTCCTGCAAATATCATTAGAAACAGCTTCGTCAAAAGATACAAAAAAAAACACAAAACAATAATATTAAACGAACAAAAACAAGAACAAAAAAACACAAACAACTCACCAGAAACATCAACGACCTCTACATGAGTGGCCTCAAGTCTATCCTTGATAGCAGATTGTAAGTAGTCGACGGTGATGGCGGCCATTATTAATAGTATTAACAACTAAAGATTCCATCCCAGTGAATTTCGATGGATTTCAAAGCCTCAAGTCTTTAAAATATTCACGTGATACGAGATCCAGACCAGTTGCTTTAATTCTGCCAGAGCTCAACTTTTTATTTTTTATTTATTTTATTTTTTATTTTTTTTTTTTTTCAAATACAATATCTTTTGGAGCAGCAAAATGGCATCTCAACGAGCAATCACAGCAGTTAAAAAGTCAATTCAGCGTTTGTATCCCAAGGAACTAGCAGATAGTTCTTGGGATAATACTGGACTTCTTGTAGAAGCACCTCGTATTAGCAATCCGTCTACTGCAACTACTGCTGAAAAGTTGTCGGTTCTACTTACAATTGATCTGACCAGATCAGTTGTTGATGAAGCACTTCGCAAACAATCGTCATTTATCTTGGCTTACCATCCATTTATTTTCCGTGGTCTCAAGTCAATTTCACCTAGTGCAGATAGCCAACAGGAGTCCTTGGTACGATTAATCCAGGCTGGCATATCCGTATATTGCCCACACACTGCGATAGATGCAGCTCGCGGCGGTGTCAATGATTGGCTTGCAGATGGAGTTTCTGGAGGACAAGCACAAGAAGAGTCGCGCACAGTTTTGCAATCATCTGGAAGCCAAGCACCTCCCGAGCATTCTGATGCTGGTATGGGTCGTCTTGTTACTCTCCGCGAGCCTGTTTCTTTGAATTCATTAGTTTCACGTATCAAAAAACACTTGGGACTTGAGCATGTTCAAGTTGCGACAACTACAAAGCATCGTGAAGGCAATAGCGATAAGCCTTTGATTAAGACAATTGCGCTTTGTGCTGGATCAGGAGCTTCAGTTATGAGAGGTGCCAAAGCAGATGTTCAGTTCACTGGAGAGTTGGGACATCATGAAGCTCTTGCGTTGATTGAAAATGGAACAAGTGCGATTGTTTGTGGACACTCAAATACCGAACGAGGATTTTTGAAGACTTTGAAAACTCAGCTTGAGAAAGAATTAGTTAATGATTGGGATGGAGAATTTGAAGTTGTTGTTAGTGAAGAAGATAGAGATCCATTAGTTATTGTGTAACTTCAAGTATATCAAACATTTGATATTGATTGTTGATTGATTAAACAACAGAATAAAAATACAAGTTATTTTTAATATATATATATATTTATATATACGAAGCCCATTACTGGTGATATTCGAGATGTATTATGGAAGAAAATGAAACTGCATAAGATAATTCGTCATTTTGGTAATGAGATCGTTATACAAGGTCGGAGCCCATTATCGTGCGGCTGAAAGAACCGAGCGCACGGGTGCTGAGTCGGAACACCATGCTCTGAGTGACTACACGTACACTGGACAGATCCGAACCTGAACAATAGACCCACCGGATAACGGCGTGAACCGTTAAAAGCAAGGTTGGTATAGTTAGAATAGAAGACAAATGTGGCTGGTCTGTTGACGCTAGTGCAAATTGGCAATTTCAATTTCCAGTTTTAAAGAAGAAAAAAAATATTTGGCAGCCTTTTTTTTTTCTTACTGTTACTGTTACTTTCCTTTGTGAAAGAAAGAAAAAAAAAAAAAAAAAGAGTTCAGACTCATTGTTGAAAAGATAATTTTCAAAGAATAAATATCAAAGTTGTTGATTACAACAGCAAATAACTAATTTTTACCAAATTTTACAGGATAAGAAATCATTGTATCTGGTTGGAGTGGTAAATGGGAATGGACATGATAAGCCATACTAGCCCACTTCTTCGTCATTCAGTATCAGTGGATGACTACGAATCATTCCCGAGATCAGACTCGGATTTTGCAAACGACAAAGAGTCCTGGTCATCACCACCAGAGAACAAGCTCAAGCTCAGAGTATCATGCCTTGGGTACTTTTTACAAGGAGTGACTATAGCACTGATGGGGTTGTTGCTACCATTAATACAGCTGCGGTATCGCAAATCCATCTTTGTGGACGATTTTAGGATTGTGGCTTTGGTGCTGGCGCCGCTGCCTGGACTTGTAATCTCTGGTGTATTGAGCACTTGGATTGTACGTCAACTTGGTATTCGGGGAGTGCTTTTCATAGGATCATTTTTATTGACTATATCCTACTTTTTGATCTCGCTACTATACCCAAGTTATATTGCACTGTTTATGAGTTTTGTACTTGCCAGCTTTGGATACGGGTTACTTAACTTATCTATATCCACGTGGGTAGGGACGTTTGAGGATGCGTTTCGGTCTCTTTCGGCACTCCAGTCGTGGTACTATGCTGGTGGGTTGAGCGTTACAGTTCTTTCTCGGTATGTTACGCAGCCAGATCTGTTTTTATTAGTAACAGGTCTTTCTTTAATTTTGTCTGTTGCTATTTTGGTGGCGTTTAGAGACGAAAATGCTCAGGCTTATGCGTTCAGAGTTGGATATCACTATGATCTGTCTGAAAACAAACGACTAATAAAACTGATTTTGGATCGAAAGCAGACATATGGCATTGCGGTTTCACTATTTTTAATATATGGACTTCAAGTCGCAGGTTCCACATGGTTGCCAATTTATTTATACAATCTCTATCCACGAAACCCCAGTGAAGCTTCGTTTATAATTTTATCATTTTACTGGTCTGGTCTTTCAGCTGGATCAATACTTCTGAGTCGATTGTCTGATCGGTTCAAGAACGCTTCACGAATTTCAGCTTCATATACCTTCATCGCCATTATTTTCACGACATTTATGCTGTACATTTTGAACCTTTACAAAAACACCATTTTCTTTATTTCATGCCCTATATTTTTCATTGGGTTTTTTATTTCACCTCTACCAGCATCATTTATTTCTAAAATTACTGCAGAATTACCAGATCATTTACAATTGACTGCGGTGACTCTGATTGTTTCAATAGCACAGTCAGGACTTTCTTTACTACCTTTTATTTTTGGGTTTGTAACTTGCCTTATTGGTCACCAGGTTTTGATTCCAATGTATTTATTTTTATTATGTTTAATATTATTTCTTTGGAGTTTTCTTGCGGAATGAAAGGAAAAAAGAATCAAAAAAAAAAAAAAAAACAAACAAAAAAAACAAAAAAAAAACCAATTATTAATGCTTGTGTGTGAGAGTGTGTTTGACTTGAATTATAGAATTTCATCACCTTTTTTTTTCAAATCGTTATATCTATTATTATTATTATTATTTTTTTTTTTTTTTTTTGTTTGATTTAAAGGGAATATTTCATGAGAATGATTGGTTAATTTAATAATTTATATTTATTTTTTACATCTATTTTACATATATATATATATATATGATAATCTTATTGGGGGTTTATAATTATTATTATTTTGATTTAAAATAAAAGTAAAATTCATGGTCTAGATATTTACTTGATGAAAAATTTCAGGTACATTTATTAAGAAATAAAATATATATATTTACTTAATGTTTATAGTTCAGCAAGCTTTTGTTCAGCTTCTACTCGCCATTTATTCCATTCTTCACCTAAAGGTCCAGCACCTACTATCTTCATACCTATAACTCCACGATACATGGCCTTTGCATTATTAACTAGTGTTGTTGCATTACGCTTTGCTTGCTCAGTCCCTACATCGCGCTGCATTAGAAATACATCTGCTCTTGCACAAAGAATTTCCATTTTTAACGAGATAGTAATTTGATAATCAGATTCTTGAATTTGGGTAGTGGGATGAGTATTGTTATTGTTATTGTTATTGTTATTGTTATTATTAGTATTATTATTATTATCAATAGTATTGTTATTATTAGTCGTTGTTGTAGAATTGGTGTTGGTTGGAGTAGATACCATATTCCAAGCATTGGCTAATAATTTTGAAGCTGTACCAAGTGAAGACCAAACTACCGTAGAATCCGATGCAGCACGTTGAGCCATATCCACATAAACATCTGCTTCGGCCAACAAGCGAGCTGGAACATTAGGAACACGAGGATCAGCCCAAATGGAATCAATGTCATTTGGTCTTAATGCAGATTGAAGACGAGCAACACCTATAATGGCTTCATGTTGAAGTGATAATGGAATTGAGGCTGAAGGAAGAGAATCAAGAACAGAAAGTATATGAGAAATATAAGGATTCTGAGTAGATGGATGTGAAGGAAATCTATAAAGAGTTGTAAGATATTCGAGAAGTGGAAGAAGAGTATCCAGCACAACGGAAGGGGTCACAGTATGTGAAACCTGAAACGTTTCAGTTCGTGATTTCGAAGAAGGAGAAGAAGAAGAAGAAGAAATATTTTCATGACTATTATTATTGCTGCTAATGTTGTTTGTATTAGTGCTTGCATTAAAGTCACTACTTTCGCCTGGATCAACCATATTTTGAACTTGTACTGTAAGAACTCTTAGAAGCTTTTGAATTGCCATTTCCATAAGCACTGGATCTTCAGATTCTTCCGCAGCTTCGGCCAACACTTGCGCATGTGTAAATTCCAAATCGACCATCTCCATTTCTAAATCTTGAATATTTGAATCAGTCAATGTTGTTGAAGTCTCTAAAGCTATTTGCTGTGCATATTCAATATCAGCTAAGACTTGATCCAAACTCCCTGGGACTACTGGAAGTGTTGCCTCCGGGATACTTTTATCCAAAAGTGATTGTTGAACGATTCGAGTCCATATAGCGTATCGCATGCGTGCCAAATTATAAGCTGCGTCTCGGCGAATTTTGCGAGTATCTGCTGAAGTAGCTTCGGAACGCACATTCATTAAATTGCCAATACTACTTGATGGCCTTGAAGAAGACGTTAGTTCTAAAGCCCGAAGATAGTATCCACGGGCTGATTCATAAAACCGCAAAGCTTTACGAGTATCTGTAAGCCAGCGATCACCAGAATCTTCTGCGTCGGTGGCAGCATCTAGAAATTCTTCAGCAGTAACTGGTTGTGTAGCCTGCTTTTTTGAAAGACGTTTGGGCCGAGGAGGTGGCATTTTTTTTTTTTTTTTTTTTTTTTTTTTCCTTGAAGAAAAAAATAAATCAAAAGGCTATATGATACAAGTAATAAGAATAAATTTGAACTGTAAAGAGTAAATCAATTTCTAATTGTTCTGATACTGTGATGTATTTTGGGAGGTTTGCCATTTTTATTTCTCTTTTTTACTTTTCCCACACACCAACTACATCTACAAAATTCATTTCCACACATATATTCACAACTAAAGATATCTTTTCAGTTCTCAATTTTCAATTTTCCAAAATCAAATCAAATCAAATAAAATAAAATAAATATTTTTTTTGTTTGATCTTCTCTTCCAATTCATCAACATGTCAAATCAAGAATATACACGTAAACGGCGGCGTCCCGCGTTATTTCAAAATGACCGTAAGTTTTGGTTGTTGTTGTTGTTGTTGTTGCTGTTGTTGCTGTTGTTCTATATCATCATTATTATTTTACTTTTACTAACGTTTTCTTCAGTTCGTTCTCTCATGTTTGCGTTTGGTGATGTAGCAGATCCAGATCCTGAGAGTATTGCAACATTGGATGACATTCTTCAAGGCTATATAATTGATATTGTAAGTCGATATTTTTTCTCACACACTCTCTTGCACAAATTCGGCTTTTCAAACTAACTAAAAACCTTTTCCATTATTATTATTATTATTATTTTTATTATTATTTTTCTTTCCATTCTAGTGCCACGAAGCAGCAAGAGTAGCTCGCACTGCAAACCGTGCCAAGATCAAGGTCGAAGACTTCAAATTCACCGTACAGAACGATCCCAAGAAGCTAGGCCGTATAGAGGAGCTTTTGGTGTTGCAGAAAGTTATTTCTGAAGCCAAGAAGTTGTTTGATAATGCAGAAGGAAAGCCGACCAAAGAGTCAAAGAACGAGAAGTAAGCATTATTATCACCATCATTATCTCTACCAATATTATTATTATTATCTACATCACCATTATTGTCAATCGGATTAATTGTTAGCTTTATTAATATTATTACAATTATTATTATTATTATTATTATTATTATCATTATGACTACTATTATGATTATTATTCTTATTATTATCGTCATCATAATGAATTAAATATACTCAATTGCTAAACCTACGAAGTCCAAAAATTTTGCCCCATTTCGACTTTTTGACTCCTGTTGCCGGCTTGTCCTTGTCTTCCTTATTACTAGAAGACGTAGTGGTTGGCGTTGGCGTTGCCAATGCTGAATTGGTGGTTGTGGATGGTGTGATGGGAGCATGGTGGGCTGGTGAAGCCATTGTAGTGGTGATAATTGGTGGCTGCTGCTGCTGCTGCTGCTGCTTTTGCTGCTGCTCCTCTGGTCCAGCAGATACAACAAGCGATTTATAATTGAACCCAGTCCCACTATTGTCAGTGTCGAGTGCAACAAAGTCTGTTGAGACAGGTCTGTTGATCAAATGATCGAGATAGTTGGCAGACTGTCGAGTAATAGAGTTAGTAGTGGATGAAGTAGCCGTTGTGGAAGATGGCGAAATGTCCTTGTCTTTGTCCTTGTCTTGGGTAAGAATAATCACTGGAATTGGAGAGTGATTTAAAAGATGGTTAGTTAGCTTGTCATTGAGACGATTGTAGTTGGATGTGAATTTAACCAAGTTCTTGTAAACCTTTTGGTTCTTAAGAGACATGAAGCACAAACATGGCTGGTAAAGCAGTAGGTTTGTTTTTAAAAAAGACTTGATGTTTTGATTGTAGTTGCCGTTGACAAACTTGATTTCAACAGAGAATTTGATCTTCTGATCATACGTATTGAGCAAGCCGTATATGCAGTCAACAAGCTCAGATACGACACTCTTACGCTCTATTGGAGACTTTGCTTGTACTGCCTTGATGAATATGAGATAATCGCCGTCAGAAAGCAAGTTTTCGTGGAGATAGTCCAAAATGGATTTGAGCAGGTGACGGCTGTTTGGGATGTGGACGAGAAACGTGCGGGAATAGTAGTTCATCTGGTAGTCCTGGTGCTTGAAGCAAAAGGAGTTGTTATTGTCTGTTGCCACGTTAAAACTAATGCGCTTTTTGATTTTGCTATCGCCGTCGTCGAGTTCGTCAAGATAATTTGTGACTGACGATTGCGTGCTGTTTGCATTGCTGACGATAGACGATGTCATACTTGATAGTGACGATGCGATCGAATGCTTTCGTAACTTTTGAAAGTTGAATCTTTTGTCTTCATCTTCAGCTTCTGACATTGCATTTGCAAATCCTGGTGCAAAAGACGATGTTGATGTGGATGATAATGCTGATGTTGATGTTGATGCTGCTGCTGTTGCTCCTGCTGCTCCGGCTGCTGCTGCCGCTGCTGCCGCCGCTGCCGCTGCTGCTGATGCTCCAGCTGCTGCTCCAGCTGTGTTTGCGGCATATGAATGTTCACTGCTTAGAGGACCGCTTGCTAAAGGATCCATTGGGTCCAAAGCCTGTGTTTGTGACAGGTCATTTCGCAGTTGTTCGCGTAATTTGTTGAGATCTGGTTCGACGAAAGAAACGGACATTTGTCAATGGATTAAATCGCTAAAGTGATTTTAGATATACTTAATTATATATATATATACCTATATATATATAGGTATATATGTGAAAGAGGACAAAGGTATATATATATATATTTAAACTTAGCAAACAAATGACAAGAGGATTACTTTTTTTTGAAATGCTTTCCGAAATTACTTTAAATCTTTACTATAATAATAATAATAATAATAATGATAATAATAAATAAGGCCGTTATAAATCAATTTCTTCTACAATTTAGTCGTTTAACCCCATAAACGACTTAAAAATTAACCCATTGAAACCTTCCTTTTAATTCTTCTCCGCCATAACCAACGCTTTACTGGATTGAGTTTTAATTTGTCGCACTTTTGATACTAGACATTTTACTCTACTATTTTCACATTCCCAGTAGTTCCTTTCATTCACATATAAATCAAATTCATGTCTTTTATCCACATTCTACTTAATGCTATCCAACTCCACTCAATATATAGATGGAACACACGTTCATAGAATTTTTTTTTTTTTTTTTTTTTTTTTTTTTTTTCTCATCGCGTTTGCCCGTACGGCTGTATTCATAATATATATTTATTTAAAAAAAAAAGTAGGTGACACCTTTTTTGTTTTTTGTTTGGTTTCCTGCGCTGCCCACCATTCAATCATGACACATGACCTTTTTTTTTTTTTTTTTCAGGGTCGTATGTATGCTTAGCACCCTGTCTTTCCATCTTACAAGGCCTATTTAGCCCTGTAGTGCCACCACTACAACATTTTATATGTGGTGTATGTTTTTTTTTTTAAAAAAAAAACTTTTTTTTTCTTTCCGCAAGTCACATGCAAATATGATAATATTAATAATAATAATAATAATAATAATAAAACAACACAACTCTTGTGTTATTCTAACGTAGCATGCCCTAAGCCCCCCCCCCCCCGACAATGAGGCAAGCCCTAAGTAAACTATACGTACTTTTCCGTAGTGCCAAGAGAGTCTTTTTTTTTTTTGTTATCGTCTTTTGAAAAGAAAAAAAAAATATGCCAAGAATAATGCCAAGGTCAGGCTGCAAAAATCAAAAGGCATAAGTATTAAGTGATAAAGCTTTTATTATTATTATTATTATTATTATTACTAATGCCATTAATATTATTAATAATAATAATAATAATAATAATAATAATAATAATTAAATATTAAGTGTTATATATATTTTATTTCAAGTTTTAAATTTGAAAAAAAAATTAATACTTATAACATGAACTTTGAACAATAAAACTTGATTCTAAGAATTCATTACAAGCAAAACTATTTTATATTACTTCTAGTTTTATAAAAAAAACAACACAGATTCAAAATAAAAAATAAATCATTTCAAGACCATCCTAATAACTCATTTAACCAATCTTTACCTATTTCTTCTCCAGTCCAATTACTATCTTCATACAAATATTCCATACTCCTCCTCAGTGAACTTTGTAATGTACTGCGATCAAACTCAAAAATATACATTACCATACCCCAAGTAAGTCCTGAAGTAATTGCCCACGACATGTTAGAAAGTGCCGTCCGTTTAGCTACAATCTTAGTTGTGGTTGCCGTCGTTGTCGTCGGTAAACTCGTGGGAAGCGACGATGAAGTACGACTTATCGGGTAAAGAGAGTTAAGCGCCAAGTTGGCAAGCGCAAGAGCGACTCGAGATATCAAATACATGACGATTTGTTTTGGAATAGGATGCTTGTCACGACCATAAACCAGCACACCGGCCAACACACCGGCCCAAAACGAATCTGCAGATGGTACCCGCGAGGCAGTGGCAGACTTTGTTGGACTCGAAGCAGACGAGTGTAGCGAGCGGAAAACAAGTAGAAATGTTTTATACAAGCCGACATACTTACCGAGGGTAAATGCGTGAGTGCGGGTGTCTCGAAGCACTTTAAGCAAAACAGACGAAACGCTGTCAGACGACCGGTGATATAGCAGAGCCGTTGCAAGTGAATGTATGAATCGGAGCTTTCCACCATAAAGCATACCATGGTACACACCTTTAAGTATTGAAAGTAAAGGCTGTAGCTCAGGTGTCTGGAGTAAGCTGTGAATGTCCATTTCCGGTGAAGATATCGGTTTTTTTTTTTTTTTTTTTCAAACTAAACTGATAATAATAATAATGAAATAAAAAGTGATTCAAGATATTGAGAGTAATGTAAAAGTCGGATTTTCAAATCGCAGGAAACAACACTGGCATAAAATATATCCTTTTGATTTTAAACTATCTTCAAAAACTAAAGTCGAAATAAAGTGAATAAATTTGAAAACAAAATCAATAAAAGCAACTGGTAATGAGATCAAATATATATATAAACACAAGTAAAAGAGCTAAAGTTAAGTAATGTCCAGTAAAGTAAAAGTAAAAGAAGAAAATGAAAATGAAAATGAAAGTGAAAATAAAAATGAAAATAAAAAAAAACCAAAGCAGCTTACTCTGCGGTGAATATCCAATCTGATTCACTTGCAAACACTCTCTTAAATAATAAAATGTCTATAAAGTCATACAGTCTTCAACCCACAATCGCAATCTTCTCAATTCACTATTATTAGTCTTCAATTCAGTTACACTGATCTGTTATTATAAATTATGCTTTTTCTCTTAATCAAGCTAGCAAACCTTTTGCAATTTGTAAAACTTCAAATTATCAACCACGATATCCAAAAAAAAATAATAATAATAATGAAAAATCAAGTTAATCAGACATAATCCAACCCTTTTATATAATTCTTTGATTTTATTTGATTTTATTTGATTTTATTTGATTTTATTTGATTGTATCAGAATTCAAACCTGTCCTGAATCACCGGCTTAATGTGGGGTAAAATAATGCAAATTTGCTTCTCGATACACTTATCTATAAAGCATTAACAAACTTAACTCAACCGAGTCCCGAGGTATTACCCGGCGAAAAATGAGATAATATTTAGTCATCATTACGGCATCATTTTTAGTCAGACACAGAAAATCATTTGAATAAATAATAATTAGCCAAAAAGGTTTGGTATTTAATACATATAATAAATTTCATTCCCAATTTAAATATTGAAACTTTATACAAATCAAAATGAAAATTTATATATTAAAACGACAATCAACAATACTAAATTTTCAGAAACACATATATATAAATATATATACATACATAAAAACAACAATCAATATAAAAAAAAAAAATATAAAAAATACTATGAATATAAAAAAAAAATAATAATAATCTACTTACAAACTTTTTTTTTTTTTTTTAGTTTTTAATCCTTCTTCTTTTTCTTTTCCAATCATATTTTTCGGCTTTTACTATTTCAAGCAACAAATGTTTGCAAAAAATATATATCAGTTCAAAAATAATCATAAAATATAAAAAAAATATCAAAAGAATAAAAATAAAAAAAAAAGTAAAAATAATAATAATAAAAAAAAAAGAATCATTCAGATGTATTTTTTTTTATCAATGATGGCTTCATATAGCTTTCCCCCTTCTCTCTTAAAAAAAAAAAAAATAAAATAAAAAAAACAAATAAAAACAACTTTTTTTTTCTCTCTCTCTCTCTCTCTCTCTCTCTTTCCTCTTCTCATTAACACTAAAGCACCTCCTTTTCCTTAATTCAAAATTAAAAACGTCTCGGAGAATTTAAACCTATTGGGCAACCTCAGACTTGGGGTGGAAAGGAACTGCTTCAGCTGGGTTAAATACAAGTTTCACAGGAACAGTTTCGTCCTTACCAGCCTCCATTCTCTCCTCAACAGGCAAAATCCATAGATCCCAACTAGACTTAACTCTGGCCTTCTCTCCAGTAACCTCAACATTGCGTGTATGCTTGAGTGCATCGGTAAACAACTTGTTGTCTCCTTGAGTAAATGACTGAACTCTGTTAAATGAAGAAATGATATTCAAAGGAATCCAACCATTGCTGTTCATGTGCTTACGCAAAAACAAATCCTTACACAAGTTGTCAGCTGAAAAGTAATACTCAATTTGAGCTACAAGAGGTGGAATGGTGTTTTCGTAAATCTCATTAGCATAATATTTGTTGTAGTTCATGTTGGATGAAGATCTGCGGCCTCCATTGTAAGAGTTGTAGTTACCACCTCTAGAGTGGTAGTGGTTGTTGTGATGGTGGTAGTATCCATTTCCATTGCTAAAACCTTCTTCAGATCCATTACCAAATCTACCCTTCTTCAAACCCTTGTGGTTGCTGTTACCACCGTTATTATTGCTGGCACCAGTAGCGGACTTAGGCTTGGATCCGTCCTTAACAGATCCATTGGAAGAAGACACTGGAGAACTCGATGACTTGGGTTGCTGAGTTTGATGCTGATGCTGTTGAGATGAGGATTGCTGTTGCGATTGCTGTTGCTGCTGCTGCTGCTGTTGTTGCTGTTGTTGTTGTTGCTGAGCAGGCTGCTGCTGTTGCTGCAGTTGTGGTTGTTGTTGTTGTGACTGTTGTTGAGGTCCCTTGGTGAAATTGGAAACTGTCTTGTCAGACTTTTTCTGCGAAACATTTTTTGAAAAGTTTTTAGATCCACGAGATTTGCCATTGCTGTTGTTGGCATTGCCGCCAGTTCTGTTACCGCCATTTGAAGCACCTGAGCGAGAAGACTTGTTTCCTCTTGGTTTCGAGCTAACAGGGACATAACTCAAAGGAATCCACTTTTCTTTACCAGTTGGACGAGGAGCCTTCACTGATGGCGAGCTGCCTTGTTGTTGTGGTGCTTGATCCTTCTCATCAGGTTTAGGCCAGTGAGTTGGATCCAATGATTTTTCGTCAGCCTTGGACAAGATAGGAGCAGCCTCTTCTTGACCAGAGACAGAAGATGTAGAAGAACTAGGCTCACTAATCTTCCAAGCGTTAACTTTTGGCAAAGGTGCAGGTGTTAAGCTAGCTCTTATGCTAGAAAACACATTAGAATCCGACTTGTCTTTCTTCTCAGTAGGGGTAGCGGTGGCAGAAGAAGAAGCAGATGTAGTGGTGGTAGTAGGAGTAATAGTAGTAGATGCAGCAGCAGCAGTGGTGGTGGTGGCGGCGGCGGCGACGGGAGAAGTAACAGATTCGACGTTGGTAGAATCTTGTTGTTGCTGAAGGTCCTTAGGTTGAACTGATTCGGGCTCTTGATCCTTTGAGGCCGATTTAGCGGCTGCAGAAGCGTATGAGACGGGAGCAGACATTATTGATGAGATAGTCAAAGTTACGAGTCGTGAAAATAATTATGCGAAGGTAGTAGTCAAGCTTTATAGAGCTATGCTAGATGGGTAAACACCAAGTACGATACAAAAAGATGTGAGAGTGGTAGTGAAAACAGCAGTAGTAGTATCCAATTTCCTTTGGGGATATGGTTGTTGTGAGACTATATTAAAGAAAAAAAATCACACAGGACCAACCAGATTAAACTATAGATTCGAGTATAAAATAAAAGAGCAATATCAAGATCAGGCGAGAGCGTATATTAGAATGCAGACACTGAAGCTTGAAGAGCAGTTGATGATATTCGAAGTGTGTGAAAGTGAGAGGTGGTGAAGGTGGAAATAAGAAAACCAAGAAAATAAAAAAAACTATAAAAAAAAGAGTGTGAAAATGGAAATGAAAATAAAAATGAGAAAAAAATTTTTTCCTACTGAAAATTTTCTTTTTGCCCTCTTTTGGGTGGGTGAAGGAGAGAACCTGTATTGGTGAAAAAAAAATATTAAAAATATTAAAAAAAAAACATGGAAAATATAAAGGTGCCTTTTTAATATAATAATAATAATAATAATAATAATAATAATAATAATAATAATAATATTGATCAATTTTTCATCTTATCATTGTATGAATGATTGTTCATTACTCTTCATTGTTATTTTTGCTAAATAATTACTACTATTGATTCTTTTGTTTTACTGTTGTTACTACAATCAATATTGATACAATTGTTATTCTTACTATCACCATTACCAATTTCAATATTGAAAAAAAAAAAAAAAAAAAAATTTTTTCTTCCCATATATTGCTGTTACCATGACAGGCAACTAGTAATAAATTACACCAAATAGGCCACCCAATTCCTGAATTTATATATAAAGAAAGCTTCTTGTCTATAAAGTTTTCAAGATTAAAAAAGATGATGGTGATTTTGTATTTCCCACTTTGTTTGCTAATGTTTACTTGACTACTTCTCTCTCAATGGCCTCAAGATGTAGATGTTTTTCGTGTTCATCTCTGCTAATAAACAGGCATTGAGTATCACGCTGCGCTGTAAATGTCATGCTTTCACTATGAAACAGCTATATACTACCACAACTACCTAATGTGCGTTTTTCAAATGTGATTCTCATCCAAACATTCTTCATATACAAAACACCAAGAGAAAAATCAGTCAGGCTCAATCAGAAACACACAGCTGATACAGAATCCATTATTGCGACGCTTCTCACAGAACTAACCAGCCGGCCAACCGTGAATCTTTCTCAAAGGTCCCGATATTTTTCATTTCTTGTGTGTTCTCGAGGCAGGCGAGCCCACTCAAAGTGAAATTTGCAGACTCACAAATACGCACAAACGCGTGTATATTATGGCACCCTCTTGTTCAGGAGGTTAATCGTATATAGAAGACTAAGGAACACTACAGAATACTTTCTACGCAAGGCTACTTTCGTAGACTTTTATAAGATTTTCCTCGGCTCCTTTTCTTTTTGTTTTTGGCTATAGTTAACCTAGTAAGCTGGGTTATTAAGCCAAACTCTTATTGCACATTAACAATTTAGTATTTGAATCATGATGAGAAATTTGAAAATTAATAATAATAATAATAATAGTAGTAATGAAACTGGTGATGATAATAAGCTACTGTGATGAAAATAATAAATGGATTGATATTGATTGGCTGATATTTGCTTATAAGTAGTAGTGTTTAACCAAATCTGATTGATTTATTAAAAGGTCTTTCCGTCTTTTTAAAGTGATTTAACTAGAACTCAATCTTTTACTCATGAAACAACAATTTATTTCGTCATAGACACTTATCTAAAACATCCACAATCCCGTTTTATTTTGTATCTTATTTCCGATTGATCTTGAACCCCGATAAATACATTCCGTATCTATAAGTATTTGTATTTTCTAGTTTCAACTTTATTCTACAATTAATGAATGTCTATATATATTTAATAAGAATGATTTCAATACTAAACAAACAAATCTTTGTTGTACAACATCTAGCAGTGAATATTTTATTTCGTTGAAATATACAAGTAATAATAATTACTTGTATTGATTTGGTGATCTCTGAATGGTCAATTAAGCCGTTGACAATGTACCAAACTTCAAACGGTTGAATAAAAATAAAATAAAATAAAATTTTAAAATAATTAAAAAAAAAAAAAAATATGGTTGATCTTTCCTATTTGGGATGTTTGTGTTTATATATATTTCAAACTACAAATAAAAAAGAATCATTCAAAGTAATAGATTATAACATCAATTAAAATAAATTTATTTTTCAATTTCTATTATACATATTTTTTTTATTATCGGATATATATTCATTTTAAATCATTATTGAATAAAAAATATATACTAATTAATCAATTTTTTTTCTACAAAAAAAAAACACACACATATATACTCTGATTTTGGAAAGTAAAAACATATATAATTTGATTGGCTGTAATTTTATAATACTATTAAATTTAGAATGATTAAAACCTTTCAGTACTATTTATTTTATTTTTATTTATTTATTTGTTTTTATTTATTTTGGTAACATGTTTTTAATTTATTTAGTATCCGTAAAAAAAATCAATAAAAAAAGGATTCAATTGTTTACAATGTTTTCATTTTTGTAATTTTTTAATATACTATGTTTATTGATTCAAATATATATATAATTTTTTTTCACATTTTACACTGTTTTCTAATTTCAATATATGATAATAAATTAACATTCATATAAAAAAAAAACAATTTAGTATCATCAAAATTATTCATATCAATTCTTACAATAGACAAATTAAATACACAAAATATAAAAATTAAACTAACCCATAATAATTATAATAAAATCACTAAAACTTAACATTTAAACAATAGACGTTGCTGTATTTTCATAATCATTTACTTGTGAATTTCCATCAGATCCATGATCTGAAATAATACTAGCAATAGTGTCATTGTATTCGGAGCTACCTTCAACCAATGGTCCAATATTATTTGGCTCAGTACTAATATTACTTGGTTGCATCTGAGAAATAGCCATACTCACATCTAGCTGTTGTTGTAATTTTTTAAACACTCCAAATGAACCGGCTTGTTGTTGTTGCTGCTGCTGCTGCCTTTGTATCTCTAAAGCAGCAGTTTCAATATCTAACATTCTGTCTCTGAACATCCACAGCAAAGCATTTCCACATATCCAACGGATTCCAGTTTTAACCAACTTCCAAGCTTCAAGTGTAAGAAGCATTGCTCCCATCCCCGCAGCACTGTACGCCCACTCTATTAAAACACCAGTCTGAAGAAATAAAATAGCGTCAACTAGTGGAATCATGATCATAGGAATTGGACTCATAGCTGCAAGTAGACAGGTAACAGCAAGAGTACCCGTGCAGAATCTTGTATGCGAAAGAGAAAAAAGAGATCTATCTGGATCTATATGCGCCAAAGTCAAAATCACTGAACTTATCGTAGTTGTACCAAATGCAATGGACCGACCCTGAAACACGTAAAAACAAGGCAGAATATAATTGTATCCACATTCAGCTGCTGAGTTCATAGGGGTGTTGGTAACTACAAAGGAATAAGCAAGAAAGCTTGTCAATCCAATACTAACTCCATTGATCACAATGTCAAATAGTGACTCATAAGAAAAGAACTGGCTTGGAGATTTCATGTAAACTTCTTGCACTTCTTGAAGAGCACAAAAAAGATAGTAGATTGGAAACGGCATGGCAATCATAACCACCCAAAGTATAGCACTTAGTGAAATATCAAAAGTAGCCAGCCCATACAAATCTTCATATGAGAGTCCCATGGCAAGTAGAACTCCAAGTCCAATGTGGATTGAAAATAAAATCATAAATACCTTACACATTGCACATCGGTTAATCAAAGCTTTCTGTTCTAAATAAGAAAAATGTGTAAGCTTTTTCACTATAAAATCTGCCCGATTCAAAACCATTTTGGAAGTATAGTTACTCTTAACACATATAGAAACTTCCGCTTGATTCATGGCCGGTGTAGATTGATATAGATCACTTATCATTGCACACTTTTGGTTTCGGCGTTGAAGAGCAGAAATCATTTTGATTTTGGTAGAAGAGGTACATTGCGCGATAAGTAATGGCAGAACGGGAAGTTGGTCAATCTGATCATTGCTTAACCTGTCAAACTTTTCGCCTGTAGTCACCATCAAATCCAAAATTTCTCTACTGAATATACTGAGTCGGCGAGGAAGTATATCTGCTTTTCTAGCCACTAGCATCGAAGAGTGAAGATCAGAATTCGAAAATACATGAACATTCAGACGTGAAGAAGACTCCATGTTTCTCAGAGCCAAAATAGAAGGTTCTTTAGGAACATCGCAAAGTCCAACAAACCCATAAAATACCAAGTCTTTTTCAAGAACTGAACTACTTACAGTCCTGTAATTGACCCTAGAGTCTAGTATCTCACGACCGGCCAATGCAACAACTCGAAGACCTTCTTCGTACATCATTTCAAAATTTTTTTGAATGACCCCACGAGCTTGGTTATCGAGTTCTAAAATACTGCCATCTTCCTTGCACCAGTACGAGCATATGTTCAGAACACACTCTGCTTCTCCTTTAACCCAAACTTTTGACACCTGGTTTATCAAATCATAGTACAGTGTGGTATATCGTCCATTATCAAAAGTTTGACTAAATGATTTCACAAACTGATATTTTTTTGTGTTTCCAATAGTCCATAGTGCTCTTGTCCACCCAAATCTTGCTACAAATGACTGAATAGCTGCCTCATCCTCAGTACCATACCCAGACCATGCAAACTCTCCGTCTCTAGATGGAATTGATTCAATTGTGGCTGTATTAGCCATGGCTGCTGCATCTAAAAACATCTTCATAGCTGGTGGCTTAGGTGAATTGGCATGTATTGGACTACCACGATCTGACTGTTCACGCCCTAACCGAAGCCCACCCACTGTAGGATCATACGGAGATATATCCGAAACCTCTGTAATACTGTAAGTGCCGTGATTTGCAACCCAAGCACGCACAGCAATTTTACGACCATGAGTAATGGTTCCTTCCAAGTCGATACACACTGCATCTATTGAAGCCATGGCCATAAGTGCTTCACGACAATTCATAAGTATTCCTTTAGAAAAAAGTGTAACTTGGTTAGCTTTGTCACACATGGATGTGACAAGAGGTGTCGATAGAGGAGTTAGAGATATCATTGCCGTCACTGCAAAAAGTACGCTTGCATGGTTAAAGTACATGCCATGAAAATTTAATATGAAAATACCAAAAGCAACGCCAGCTAAAGTGAACAATAGTAAAGCTATCGAGATCTGACGACTGAGCTGACATTTTTGCGCCATCCCAATTACATTTGCATATATGTTAACAAATGGCTCTAAAGTTTTGAAATAACGAGGAAGTTTTATTTGTCGCGGGTTGGACTTTAAACACTTTATCATTTCGCCCATTTGTGTGTTTTCTCCAGTCGCAACAACGATACACATTGCTTGACCTTTTGTGACTTTGGAAAACGCAAAAAGCATATTTCTCTGATCGGCCATACGAGCAGTTTTTGGAATCACAGCAGAATGCGATTTTCTGGTAATATCCAAAGCTCCTGTAAGAAGTTTTTCATCAACTTCCAATTCACTACTTTCAATTAACCTCATATCAGCCGTAACGTAATCTCCAGATCTAACTTGTACCACGTCGCCCAACACTAGTAAATCAGAGGCACACGAAGATATGATTCCATTTTTTAAAACACTGACCATTTGCAATTTGCTATTCAAATATTTAACAAGTTTTTTGCGTTCCTTTATCAATGACCGAATTCCAATAATCATGTTACCTCCAAATACAGCTGTCATGAATGAGCCATAGAGAGGACAGTGATTTGTGAACAGACCCCAAATGGCAAAAAAAGTTGTTATATTCATTGGATTAGCAAATGTTTTAAAAATTATCCAACAAATTGAAGGATTGGTGTGTGTATTAATGTAGTTGGATCCTATACGCTTTCTAATTGTATTTGAGTCGGAAGCTGAAAGTCCAAATTGCAAGTTTGTTCCCGTCAGATGTGCAATTTCTTCTGGACTACAAACCCATGGGGTTTCTATTTTATTAAATGATGTCCTATTCGACATTGTCGATTGTATTTTGTATATTTTTTTCAACACAAAAATACATTAAAAGTTGAAATTTCAGAAAAAAATAAAACAATTCGAGCAATAATCTGGCAAAGTAGTTCTATGAAACAATTTTAAAAATAAATGAAAGAAAAAAAATATGACGAAAAAAGAGAAAAAAGACAAATGAATTTTATACTTTATTAATTGTTTTATATTTATTTTTGTTCATATTATTATTATTATTATTATCGTCATCATCATTTTAGATACTTGGATGTGTTACTATTTTAACTAATGCTATAGATTAATATCTTTGTTCCTGAAAACAAGGTACTCCCAATTGCACGAATTATAAGGCACAAAGTTATGCTCACAAAAAAAAAATACATGTAAAAAAGAATCAATTGATATAAAATCTACATTTACATAATGTTCACTTGTTAATGTACCTACAATGCAAAATCAATTATACATGAATAAGCTGTGTTTTTGATTTTAACTTTTTATTTATTTATTTATTTATTTTTTTTTTTTTTTTTTTCATGGTTTTGTTGTTTTTATTCATGTATTATTTATTTATCGAGTACAAGATTTGAGAGTGCTTTTACAGATTATTTGAATTTTAAAAAGCTTGAAAATATATCTATACCAAAAATAAAAAAAATACTAAAATCCATTGTGAATCTAAAAGATTCTAATATATTTCTTTTACCAGTGTATACATATAATTTGACACTTAAGTTTAAACAATATATAATATAAAACTTTCAAGCTTTACAATCTAGCATTGAAAAAAAAAATGTTTATTGAATATTAATTAATTGAATTAAAAGTAGTATTGGAAATAAATTAGATTCCTTGAATTATGAATGTTACTCACCATCACTAGTAGTATCATATCCACTGATACTTGTCAATTCACCTTCTTCGTCTTCATCAACAACACTCCACTCACTTGCATTTTCACCTCCAGACTGGTTACCTCTCGAACGAGACTTTGCTAAAGATTTCGAACCCAAAGCTTTTGATGAACTAGGCCTAGGCAGTTCTGGCACATCTGCAGTTGCAAGCTGAAGATTGGCAAGATTAACAATTGTAGGATCTGACTCCTGTACAGTTTTCCAAATGAGTCCCATTTCTTGTTCGTAATTTTTCATGGCAGTTTTAAATTGATGAGTTTGAGCACGCATCAACTCGTATTGAGCACCAATAAGTTTAGCCAACACGAGCTTTTGCGTGTTTGCTTCATCAGAGTGACTAGTGTCATCGGCGGACTTGGTGAGAATGTTTTGCAGAGCCAAAAGAGGAGTCTCTTTAATAGTGTTCTTGACCAACCAAACCAAAAAGCCACGTCCTCCTTCTCTAAACTCAGACCAGTTAACGCCTGGTTCTGCTTCAGCTCTCAAGATCTTGTAGCCTGCATAGTACTGCGTTATGAAGGCTGTCAGTGGTGTGAAAGCTCCCTCGAATACCCATCGTAAAAAATAGAGATCAGACTCGGAACACGCTTTGACTTCGTGAACATAATCTGGCGTTTCAATTGGAACTGGCTCTGCATCGAAAGCAAACGGATCTTGCAGTACGTTGAGTTTACAGGACAAGAGCACATGGGAAGTGGTGACTGAGTGGTCCCGATCTTGCGAAGACGAGTTTTGAATTTTAGCGACGTATTCGCTGAGCGTGTCCACGCTTGCTGAACGTTTAGACTGGTCCATTGTGTTTTTGTTCTTGCTGCGAGAATTGTCAGATTCCTAAGTTTTGCAAATTGACAAAGCGAGGAGGAAGGGAGAAAACGGTGAAATCTGGCGTTTATCAAAAGTCTGGTAGCCACACTGGACATGTAAGCAGATAACCTCAACACTGTAGCGGCTATTGTATCAAGAGACTCAAGAACTAATTAGCACATTCTCTGACCGTCTAATGGATCCATAGAAAGATCCATACTAGTATTGATTTTAGTACTGAGAACAGGACTGCACTGTTCCAGATATGATTAAGTTGTTAAGCCCAATTGTCATAAAGATTCAAAGCAATTTGGTATCACAATTATTATCATCTAACTATAAGGTTACCTAGTAGTCTAAACTATAATCTGTATAATTCCAAACTGAAAAAATGCACGCCAACAGGCAAAGAAAGAGAGAAGAGGTTAGATAAATACATTATACAACCAACTAGCTATTCAATGGTGCAATGGCTTAATCATATTGTAAATAGTCTTGAAAATAAAATAAAATAAAACAAACCGAAAAAAAATAAAAAGGAATCTACCAAAAACATTCAAACTTATGGACCCTTATAATCGCTCGAGAACCAGGACTTTTACACAGTTTGCTATCACCAGTTGTATTATTATTGCAACACTAAAAACTGAAATCTTATCAATTGATCTTTTAGCCGTGCGTAAAGTACGAGTATCTAATTATTCAATTGATTATTAATGATTATGTCAAAAATCTCCCAACATGACAAACAGAAAATTTCCATTTTTTTTTTTTTTTTTTTTTTTCATCTACTTCTTCTCAAGGAAATGACTTGTATGAAATTATTCAGTATAAAAACCATCATTTGTCGTTAATCGTGAATTAATTCAAGAGAGAAAAGAAAACAACAACAACAACAACAACAACAGCAATACACAGATTGAAATTTGATCATGGAGAATCTACAAAAGGTTAAAAAACTCGTTTCTGATTTACAGAAAAACGTTTCAAGTACGAAAGCTCAAATTGAACCAGTTTTAACAAGCGTTACACCAGAATCATTACAGCCATTGGAACAAGCTAAACATTACGCATTACTAGCGTATTCACTAGATTCTCTTATTTTTTCATATCTAAAGGCTACTGGAGAAGAAACCGCAAATCACCCCATCACAAATGAACTGGAGCGTATTAAAAGAATCATGGGTACTATCACCAAGGCTGAAAAGACAGGCCCTCGTCCTAAGAAATCAACATCAGCACCGGAGCGAGTCTCTAGAATAGATAGTGAAGCTGCTTCTCGTTTCATTAAACATGCAATCGGATCGGTAAAAGAACCTACAAATGCTGGGAAAAAACCTGACCCAAATCAATTTTTGAACAGCGTACACAGGGACGCGGAAGAAATTCAGATTCTGAATGAAAAGAAAAGTTCAGATACACAGGATGAAAACAAAAAGGAACCCTCTGTGATTGAAATTAGCGACGATTCACAAAGCCCTGAAGAAGCAGAGGCCAAAAAACGAAAACGCACATCTAAGGGCAAAGCAATTAACAAAAAACCAAAGAATAAATGAGCTAGACTTTTTATTTATTTGATATAATATGTAATCATTATACAATTTCACTTGCATTCAATTGAGACATTCTATTTCTCTTTGGGTTTAAATATTTACTGCTATTTCGAGATATGTTGGAAATCCATCCTTTCCTTCATCATTGTCGGGGATTTTTACTTGTTTGTAGGCAGTAAAGTTTGTAACACCAGATTTTTTTGCTTGATTGGGAATCTTGAAATTTTTTTTATTTTTGTTTTTATTTTTATTTTTTTTTCAATACCTGGATCACATCAAAAATCGTAGTTCATACACAACCTAAGTAGTGAGATCGTGTCAAAATGTCAAGCGATATGAATCCATTTCAAATCATAAAGTCATCCTCTTTAACTCTTGCGCGAACCGGTGTTTTACGATTTGAAGGAGCACGCAAGCCTATACAAACTCCAGGTCTTCTTATTCCTACGGTTCGTGGGGCTGTTTTACATCTTACACCAGACAACGTGGCCAATGGATTAGTATCGAAACCTGGTTTTGTAATAGCTGCTGAAGACTTTTACGACAAGTCTCCAATGGTTCCTTCTTTGCTGGAGTACCCAGAAGATCCGCAAGATGGTGTAAGAGGGTTTTTCTGCCTCCCTGAAGAAACACCGATTGTAGCAATGGCTAGACGAAGCGTACCCGAACACATTGCTAGAGCAAACACAGACAAGACTATTGGGATCTCAACGTCAGAAGGAGGTAAAGAGTTGCCAGTAGATTCTTTTAATGAGTTTGTTCAAAAACTCAAGCCCGAGATAGTATTGTCAATACCAGATATGCCACATTCATCCGGGAATCCTGGTGGAAATAGACTGAGAAAGATGCTGTTCCGTACTGAGAGATGGATGGAAAAACTGTCTGCATCTATTGAAAACGAATCTGGAATTCATCCTTTGCTTTTTGCTCCTATTCTTCCAATTGATTTGAGATCCCAGCAATACTACTTGGAATATCTACAGTCGTCCAAACTCGGGGGGCTCTCTTTTTGGAATACTGATGGTAATGCGTCTGAAAAAAGTAGTCCTGCTGGGCCCGAGTCTTGGGAAAATACTCTTGATGTTGTTACCACTAATGGTCTGGATAAACTTGTACGATATATTGTCCCTGGTCGGGCTTTGTCACCTATAGAAATTCTCGAACTCATTTCTGTAGCTGGCATTGACATTTTCAATGACAGCTTGTCGTCGGAAATGTCAAATGCAGGAGTTGCACTTGATTTTACTTTCCCAGCACCAGCACCAGCATCTGATGGACAAGAGTCTCCGGTTTGGGGGCTAAATCTCTGGGAGTCTAAATACAAGGTAGACATGAATGGTTTTGGTAAACATACTCCGAACTTTTGTGCCCCTCATAACCGAGCGTTTATTCACCATTTGCTGGATGCCCGTGAGATGACTGCGCCGCTTTTATTGCAAAAGCATAATAGCAACGTGATGGCATTGTTTTTTGACGGTATTCGACAGTCCATTGCCAACGGATCATTTGAAGAGGAAAAGAAGAGATTCGAACAAGTATATGGAGGACAAGATTTGAAGGAGCTTAGAGATCGATGTAAAGATCTTGTTCCAGCAGTTCGAAGTTTTTCAAGATAATAATCAATTCCAATAAATTAATAAACAACAACAACAACAACAACAACAACAGCAACATTTCATAACTGTATTTGAAAAGTTGTCTTGAAATGTATATTTTGATATGATGTAGACTTATGATGTAAGACCAGAGAGTCAGCTAAAATAAAGTTTAGTAGAAACCCCAGACAAAACCACCGTATATTTGTCTGTTGGGTCAATTATTACCTCTTACACATACAAAATAAAAACCGACCTCTTTTAATTTTGGTTTATGCTTTTTTTTTATCCCATCAATTATTTCATATCAGCATTTTGTTTATATACTTTTATATTCTCTAAATCGCATTAGAAATTATTTAAGCACGAAACTGAAAGCGGTTTTTTTTTTTTTTTTTCACAGTCTCAAGCAGTAAACATACAGACACAGACACAGACACACATACGCACATATATTTAATTAGACTGTGAAAAAAAAAAAAAAAAAAATGAACATTTCAACGCCGCCAGAGATATCTTCAGATACCCGTTCCAAGCCTCAAAGAGCTTCGCAAAGATCTATTTCTATTTCAGGAGACTTTGAAATAAGGCAACACGCTGAACAGTAAGTTTATATCATTGGTAGTGGCTGAGTGCTTGTCTTTCGAGTGCTCAAGGCTGTGAGATTCTTACAGAAAGCTAACGAGACAAGAAGACATTGCCCTAGCCCAAATCATTAGTCTCACACACTATGTTTTTATACTCTCTATTCTGCAAGCTTAATATACTAACCATTTTGCTATCTTTCATTAATTTATTTTTTAATATTATTATTTTTGCTTATCCAGATCAGCCCTTATAGCAAACCGTGAGAGTGCTAGCTCTCCTCAAAACGCTGCAAACGCTGCCAACAATCAGTACTTCTTGTCCTCCGTTCTTTCTGTCGCACAAAACGTGTCGTCTGCCCTGCGTCGGTCTACTTCTACATCTGATAGAGAGATATCCCCTCAGAAACGTTCCTTCAGCGATTCTCCGGCTTCAATTGCCAGTAACTCAAGATCCCGTCCGCAATCTGCACAATTTAGTGAGGAGCCCATTGATACTACAATGACAACTCTAGGCCAAGGAGAGCTTTCTCTGGCAAGTTTGGGATTGACCCCTGAATCAGCTAAAACTGAGCACCAGTCTCTTAAAACCAATCCTAATACCTCAGGTTTAGCTCCTGGAATTGTGATTACAAAGGAGCCTTCAATGAATACCGGAATGAAGCCACTGTCATCGGTGCCGACCAGCTTCCGCCGTTCTAGTCAACCTTCTATATCTACTTCGCCAAAGCCCAGTGTAAATATCACTGAAGCAAACGAACCCTCTCTCCCTATGTCTCCACTGACACCTACAGTCCCTGAGCCTGGTAACAACTCATCTACAGACATGAAGATTGCTCCTGCTCCAGCCAAACGTAACGCAGACTTTCACAAGCTGTTTCGCTCGCTTCCCGAAAACGACGTGCTGATTGATGACTTTAGCTGCGCCTTAAGTAGGGAAATTCTAATCCAAGGTCGGCTGTATGTGTCTACAAACAACATTTGTTTCAATTCCAACATTCTTGGTTGGGTAACAAATTTAATTATTTCCTACAACGAAATAGTTCATCTCGAGCGTAAAAGCACAGCGGGGCTTTTCCCTAATGGCATGGTGGTACAAACCTTACATTCCCGTCACACATTTGCAAGTTTCATTTCTAGGGACACTGTGTTTGAGCTGATTATGAACCTCTGGCGTAAAAGCAATGGCCGAAAGAACGCTGCAGATGCCGCTGCTGCCGCAGTTGCGTCAGGAAGAACAGAAGACCGTAATACAGCCAACTCTACCGGCGAGAGTGACAATGATGATGCACACAGTAGTCAGGATGATGATGATGATGATGATGAGGAGGAGGAGGAGGAGGATAGCTCGGATCTTTCTGAGGGATACGAAACAGATGATTCTGAAGACCTTGATTCTGAGATTGACGCCTCCTCTGCGGATGAGTTTGGAGACACCGTGAAAGAAGTACAAAAGGGCAGCAAATCCACCATTTCTACTTCTGCAAATCCCAAAAACGCTATTGATTCGTCTCTACCTATGTCGGCTTCAGAAATACCGGCCACTACTAGTGCATCTAAAGGAGTTTTGGGCTGGATTGTGGCCAATTTGGGACCCGACGTGCACAGCCCCACGGACCAAAGCTTCAATGGTGAAGTACCAGGCGAAAAAGTGCTGGTTGACCACACTTTAAATGCTCCCTTAGGTGTTGTTGCAAACCTTCTCTTTGGCGAAAGTACTGACTGGATCAGCAATTTCATAACTGAAAAGGAAAAGAACTTTGACCTTTCACCCATGAAATCGTTTCCTCCAGATCATGTAGTTGGAGGTCAGCGAGAATATACCTACATCAAGCCGTTGAGTGGACCTATTGGACCCAAACAGGCAAAATGTATCTGCACAGACATAATAGAAACATGGGATATGGAGAACAAGGTGGTCATTGTAACCAACACATCTACGCCAGACGTTCCTAGTGGTGGCTCATTCATTACCAAAACTCGATACTCGCTCTTTTGGACCGAGGGTAATCAGACCCGTTTGGTTCTATCTTACTACATTGACTGGATTGGACGCTCTTTCATCAAAACACCAATTGAGCGCGCATCGCAAGACGGGCAAATGTCATTTTCCAAAAACTTGGTGTCAACGCTTGAACACAGTCTTAAGCAGTCCAAGTCTTCTTCTTCGCGTAGCGATAAAAAGTCACGCAAAAAGACCAAGAAACAGAGCCGGTCAAAGTCTGGCTCTGCTGCAGCACAGGCTGAGCGTTCTTCATCTTTTTCATCCTCGGTGGCTCAGGAGCCTAAGCCTACTAGTTTTGCTGTTCTTGATGTAATTTCCGACATTTTAGTATCTAGACCCATCCCTTCGTTCCCAGTTCCCGTGTGGCTACTTCTTGTAGTTGGTCTAATGTTTGTATGGATGCTCAAGCCGTCCCGCACAGCAGTAAATTTCACTCTATCATCGGAGGAACTGCGCCTCTTGAAACTACAGGAAGATTTGAGAGCTTGGACCTGGTTTGGTGAGCGTGGTCTTGCCTCGTTGAAAAATAGTGCGGTTGACAGAAGCTCGAGTTTGGAAGCAGCGATTAAGATGACTGAGCGACAGCTTCAGGAGCTGAAAAATGCAATAAAACATTGAAGACAAGTAGAGGAAGTAAGAACAATCGCTACGAATTGTGACACAGATTCAGGAAACAAATAACAAAATCCATTAGTATATACTTTAATTCATAGAAATAATCCTAATACCTTCTTTTTTTTTTCTTTCTTTTTCTTCATTAATAATTTTTATTTGAAAAAAATTAAAACGGATTCAAATATATTTCATCATATCTTTTATTTACTGTTTTTTTTCAAGTGTTTGTTAAAGTCAATAATAATAACAAAAGTAAACTAAATATCTCAAGTATGGAAAATTTCAATGAATTTTTTTTTCTATCAATGCCTATATATGTCTATAATATTTATCATGAAGATAGAAATTCTGTATCATGATATTAAAATTCAAAATCATCTGGTTTTGTTGCTCCCCAGTTTTTTAATACTTTATATACTCTATCTTTTGTCTTTCGTCTTTGTTCATTTAGCTGTTTAAACTCTAGATATCGATTCGTTCCTTCTAAACCAAGAAGCTGCCGTACTCGAATAGCCATTTCATAGCGAGATACACAGCTAGCACCTCGTCCCGTAAAGGGTCTGAACCCTTGACGAACTCCCATGATTGTGCCCTCACTGGCCACGCCCTCGACGTGCACTATGGCGTACGGACATGGTTTTGGCTTTTTCCCATCTGCACCTTTGGCTGTACGCCGCGAGTGAGCAAAATCTACAGAAGTAGACGTGTAAGAAAAAAAATGTTTGTGAGAATCTTCTACTGAAGATACTCTGTCGCGGAAACAGCGTTGAAAATCCTCGTCGTGCAACTCTCCCTTGGGCACAATAAGTGTGTTGAGATAAAAACCAGGACCTGGAGAAGGCGATGATGGTGAAGCTGTATGTAAACGGTCCTGAATTAGTTGACTTGTAGAACCATTTAACAATGATGTGAACTGCTTGAGTGTCAGTTTATCAGAACATGATTTTGACAGAGAAAGCGGCGCGTCAGCACGACCTGGTTTAGTCCTTACGTAGCCAACATGGAGAAAATGATCTCTTCCTCTAAGTGGACCATTAGGCCCGGCCAATTCTAGTTCGCGTTTCCACTCTTCGTCCTTACGGTCTGCGTAGACTGTAGCAGTATTAGCCAAACTACAATCACCACAAGGTGCTTCTGACACAAACATGTGAACTCGGATGCCAGGTGCTGGTGCATATTTACAAGTCTCACTGCTGCTAGTCATACTTCGGGGCTTGACCATCTTTCTTATATATTTAGACTCAAACACATTTGATGCTTCAATTTTTTCACACTCGCTTATGAGAAACCGGTTGAATCCACGAATACACAAAATTTCCGCATGCATATCATGAAGAACACGTCCGTTGGCCTTGTCGAGCTTGCTGTCAGGAGTAGTTTTGACACCTGTTGCAACAGACACACACTCCAAGACATTATCACCACTTCCGTCGTCAGAGTTGCCCGACTCTAGCACGATTCCAGCTAATGTTGTCCACTCCGGCGTGCCGTCAGTGCGCAGAATCGGCTTGCCTTTGCGTGGAAGTGACTCGAACTTGGCTATTACCAGACGCGCAATCCTGTCGTAAAGCGCGTTGGGCGTAGATTTGGTCATTTCATGATCTGGGCTGATTCCCATGCCCTTGATGTTGTTCAAAGTGCTGAGAAGTAGTGGAGTCAAATTTTCAATTTCTTGTTTTGGGCCCTTTGGACTATTATTATTATTATCAGAAACCCAAAATTCGCCACCACCACCTTCTTCTTTACTATTACGATTTTCACCAGTATTGTTTTTTACTTTATATTTTTATTATTATTGTCATTATATTAGTATATTTATATATACTTTTTTATTTATTTATATTATTATTATTATTTGACACTGATTTTGATTTTGGTTTTGGTTTTGATTTTGATTTTTATTTTTTAAAAAAAAAAAAAAAAAAAAAAAAAAAAAAGTGTTTTCGCGTCTACTACTTCAAACGTCCCGCTTTCCAATCTCATACACGAGCCGCTGGCCTTAGCTGTCGCATTCGAACTTCAATCTATGATCCCTAAGCGCACCTAGTAGTATACAGTTTCATCTACTAGAATGGGAACAGCAAAAAGTGGAACAGAAGTTTCCACTCCGCCCAAGATACATGGTTAGTGTCTTTATTTATATATATATTTTTTTTTCTTCATCTTTATTTCATTTATATTTATTTATTCATTCGGAAGGGGTTTTTTATTATCATAAAAACGCGTCGAGAATGATATTGGTTCATCTATACTAACTTGTAGTTTGCTAATATATAGGTCACTTACAAGCCAGTCAAACACAGTGCAGAAATATCACCATCCATGGCTATTGCAAGTTTGCAGATAAAGGATGCGTTTTCAACCATGACTCAGTATGTCAATTTATCAAATGCGAGTAGTGATTGCTTTTTCTAACAAATATTTACAGCAAAACCAACAACCTTCAACCTCGACTTCAGGTTCTTCTTCTGCTCCTATTGGCTCCTCGTATGCTAAAGCGTCTTTTGTTTTTGCTGTTGTTATTGTTGTTGAATTTACATGTTACTAACAGGTTTAAATAAGTCAACCACAACAACCTTCATTTATCAGAAAACTGAATGCTGAATCTCCAAGTTTTACTCCAAGTTTCACCAACCTTAGTCTTTCGCCCAAGGTCGGAGATGGTCCTATTCAACCGTTTATTCCTAAATGTAAGTATTCGCCAATATAAAACTATACTGCTTCTAACATCTGTTATTGAAAGCTTTCCAACCTTCACCGGTGTCTGCACCTTTCATACCAGCAAGCTCTACACCAGCACCACAGCAACAACAAGGACCAGATGATTATCAACAGTTCACACCTCCACTTTTCAACCAACCAGTTCCTGCTCCAGCTGAGGATTTTCATTATTCTTCGGGACAAGTTTTTAATCCGCCGGCAGCTCAAGCTTACAATCCTCCACCTCCTCAGCCATTTATTCAGTCTACACCTATGTACTCGCTGAACTATCATTTATATGCTCCGACATTCACCCCTCCAATCCAGCTGCTTCCTCATCAGCGACGACCTGCCGATTTCTTTCTTCCTAACGACTTGCGGGAATCTCTTTTAAAACGAAATGAAGCCATTCTTCAGCCTTATCTAGGCGGTGGCCTCCCAGAATATGTCCATGTGTATCATTCGCTTGTCCCATTAGATAAAGATGTTACAACCAAAACTAATCCCAACAGCACAATCAGGTACAATGGATTTACGACATGGAACTATAAAGCATGGAGCGAAAGAAATGGATTTGTTTACTGTCTAAAGCGGATTGAAGGTTACCGACTAGAAAAGGAGAAGGAGAAAGGGTTTGAAGTCGTGAAAACTTGGAGTAAAATTGGAAATAGTTCTGCAAGTGTTGTATCTCTTGTTGAAGCTTTTACGACCAGGGTTTTTGGAGATGCGTCATTAGTATTTGTTTATGAGTTTGAGCCTGATAGCAAAACTCTTGATGAGTACATGAAACAACGCTTGAATCAGATTCAACTTGGCCATAGTCTTGTTCAAGGATTGGGGCTTGATGAAAACGAGATTTGGAGTTTGGTAGTCCAAATAGTAAGCGGTTTAAGGCAAATTCACGAAGCTGGTTTGAGTGCTCGTGGAAGTTCGTTATTGTTGACAGGACGTGGGCGAGTGAAATTGAACGGATGCGGCGTTTTGGACATTTTGGAATACCCTACACTGCCTGAACAGATTTTGACGCAGCAGAGACAAGACTTTAAGGATTTGGCTCGAAACATGATGTATATGATGAAGCCAAGTTTGATGGTCAAGTCGGACTCCTCACCTCAAGGTGTGACTGAGTTACTTGGACAAGTTGAAATGATTCAGCAGTATGATCGTCACTATTCACCCGAGTTGATTGATTTTATTCGGTATCTGCTTTCAGAACCAGATGATACATTTTCGATTTTACAAGTACAAAAAGTTTTAGGGCCTCATGTTTTTGATACAATTGACAGCTCACTTAACTATGCAAGTACGCTTGAGAATAATCTTTCTCGGGAGCTTGAGAATGGACGACTGTTTAGATTAATTTGCAAGTTAAATACGATTCTGGATATTCCTTCTACAATCAACAAGGGCAAGAATGTTATTACGGAGAATAGTCCACGATATCCTTTGTTACTGTTTCGGGACTATTTGTTTCATCAAACCGATGACACTGGTAAGCCCGTGGTTGACTTGGGACACATTTTGAGAGCGCTAAATAAGCTTGATGGTGGAAGTGAAGAAAGTGTTATGCTTGTGGGGCGAGATGAGCAGAGCTGTTTAGTGGTGAGGTATAAAGAGTTGAAGAGTCTTGTAGAAGGTGCGTTTCGAGAGTTGTTAACAAGCAATGGCACTAGTGGTACAACTGGCGGCAACAATGGGAAGAGGAAGATATGACGAGGGATATAGAATTGAACACTACTGCTTTGTATATTTGAATGCTTGACTATTGAGTATATATACATGAGAATACAATTTAATAGACTGTATAATCAAAGTACTAGCTTATAATAAATAAATAAATAAGTAAAGAATAAAAAAAATAAAAACATTTATAGTTAGATATTAATAGTATTATATTAAACTTGTCTATATTTTCAAAATATAATGATTAAAAGGTTCAGGAACATGTTAAAATATATATGGATACATGTAATTTTCACATTTTCGTTTAATTACTTTTAAACTAAATGATTAGAAGTAGTAAAAATTGCACTCTAAAGAGCTGTGAAAATATAGTTTATTAATTTTTAATTCATTTGATTTTTTTATTAGTATTATTGATAGAGGAAGAAAAAGAGTGGATATAATTACATGTTGACGCTTTCATGATATATATATATATATATATATATATATATATAAAGTATTTAGTAGGCAAATGAAAGTATGTGAAAATTAGGTCTGCAGTTGAAGAAGGGGGAACAATCCCAATTAATTAAAGCACAGTATAAACCAGTTTTGTAAACTAACAATGCATATAATAAGCAAACAAGAAGCAGTTGTATATATTAAACAAAACAAAACAAAAACCTAATATGCACACCAACTTCTGAGACACAGCTCCTGAACCCTGAACATTTTATTTTTTTTTTCCCTTCTTCTTCTTCTTCTTTTTTTTTCTTTGATTCATGATGAGATTAAACAATATGAATATATAAGCAAGTTTTCAAAGGAATAATAATAAAAATCATAAAATAGTGGGACCTTTTTGTTTTTTATTTTTTATTTTTTATTTTTAATTTTGAAAAGAAAAAAAACAAATACATCAAGTATATTTGTTCAAGTATATAGAAGACATTTGTGGTTGGTTGTTAACGCGCGGGAAGAAAAGTAAAATTACTTACTTTGGGAGAGAGCATTTGTATAGGTTTTTTTTTTTTTTTTTTTTTTTTTTTTAAATGATGGTGTATACTTGAATGATATATTTTTAAATGATGAAGATTTGAATGAAGATTTGAATAAAAATTTGAATAAAGATTTGAATGATGAAGATAATGATGAAGATTTGAATGAAGATAAAAATTAAAATTTTTTGGTGAAAAAAGGTGTAATAACGTATTTTGAAAGAAGAAGAAGAAAAAAAAAAAGACATTATGGATTCACTTTGTCAGCCCAAATTGGTTCTGATAGCGAATAAATATCCAACCAGCAAAAAGGCGTAAGGTGAACGAATGGTTAAGGTCGGAGATAGAATAGTGCATGCTAATGTGCGTTTACCCAAAATCTCCAGCAGCTAAAAGTCAAGTTACCAACGACAGTCAACTGGAATGAATATATGAATATTGAGCTTGAAAAATGTTGGTATTCGGATAAGTTTTAAAATCTGGATGAATAAATATATATATATATACGGTATTCAAGCGAAAAAGCTCAAGAAAATCTAAACATTAATAATGAATCTTTTCAAAGAAGAATCATTAGATATCGTGAACCTTTTAATACTAGAAAAACATTAAGAATACTCAGTTCTAGATGGTATTAGTTGAACTATCTGTTTTTCAAATATATATATATATTTATCAAATGGTAGTGATATTGTTGATTACTGAATATATAAAAATTGCCCATAATAGTTTGGCGAGAACCTACATGCGTCAACATAATGTCAAGTACATGTATCTTCACGTCTACAGATTGGTTCGGACTTTTATCCATCTCGAGATGGTTTCGGAAAAAAAAAAATAAATGAATGAATATAAAACAGCTTTCAAGTTTTTTATATTCAGTATTGTTTTGCTTTTTATTTATTTTTTTTCGGTTTATTGTAGTAACTGTTTTTTGATACTGTTATCATATTCAAGTTGTTGAAATCATTATATATATATATATATATATTTTCATAAGGTCTAAGAAAAGAAAAAAGAATATTTGAATAAAACAACTTGAATATATGCAAACATTAGAATAAGACGATGGTAAATTTTCAGTAGTCATCTATTTAGTTGAACTAATGGATTTCAAATTTTTTTTCAAATTTTTTTTCAAATGTTATTTCAAATTTTTTTTTCAAATGTATCAAGTACATTAAAATTGCAAATCTAGAGAAGATCTTTACCCAGTTAAAGATCAAGCTTGGTTCTTGAATCTTGGGAAAAAGCGCTGAAAAGTTAAACGTTCAAGTTTTCTCTTTTTACAGACAAATAAACATATAAAAGTTGAAACAGAAGTCTTATATCATCTTTTCATAGGTCACCAAAGCCGGTACTAACTTGTTTAAGGGTCTATCATGATATGATGTGGTCTTCTGTCTTTTTCAAGCCATCGCTTTGTGGGTCGTCTGCACCGCAGTTAAGGCATACTCCTGAATGGGTAGTTTTTTTTTTTTTCAACTTGAGAATAGACGCTTGGACAAGAAAATTTTTTTTCTTTCAAGTGCATATAATTAAGATAAATAAGGGTTTTCAGGGTGGGTTGAAAGATTGAATGAGGGATCTTGTCTTTTATTATTAGTATTATTTTAATATAGGGAAAAGCATGCGTTAGGACCCTAGAATGGATAAAGCCGATATATGTGTGTATCTGAGCTCAATAGCCGAAGTAAGTGTATATCCTAAGTATTATTTATAAATTTTATTCATACCAATTATATCAATTACACCAAGTATACCAAGTATATCAATTACATCAAGTATACCATTAGGTGACAGGGGCTTTTTTTTTTTTCATTTAAAATAAAAAAGACTGCAAATCTGTTTCTTCTTCTTCTTCTTTATTATCACTCTTTTGTTATATTGTTATATTCATTATATTTTTTTCTTTCTTCTAAGTTTACTCAAATTAGTGCTATCTTCACAATCAAAAAAATATAATCATTATCAAAATCAAAGCCTACCCTAACACGTTCAAGCTTAAACCCAAAAATATATATATATACTAAAAAAAAAAAAAAAAATAAAAAAAAATAAAAAAAGAAACGGGCATGTACATATGCACATATCAGAAGGAACCTAAAAAAAATAAAATATAATAATAAAAATGGCTCTGGTAGGATGGGCCACTATTCTGTAGTCAAATACTTTGGAGATTCTCTTTTTTCTTTCTCTCTTCTTCTTTGCTATACTTTACTTTCTGCTCACCATTATCTTATACTTTCTACAGACACTCTTAAAACTATAGTTCGTCTAGTTTCGACACCGTCGTCAATATGCTTCTTACTCTGGGTCCCGCCGCCCCCGCTCAAACTTATAAGAGACCTGTCTCCAAGTCTGCTCTTACAACTACCATTCAGAATCGCATCACCATTTTGAAATACATGCACAGTGTGTAAGTTTGTTCTAGGTAACACTTATTTTTTTATTTTTATTTTTTTTTATTTTTCTTTCTTCAAAAACTTTTCATATCGTTGCATGAATTAACTAACTTTTCTACTCTATAGATGTCTAGGTGATGAACTTTGGCTAGATAGACAACGTTTCTCTCGTGATCAACTTCAAGATTTCTTTGCCTCTAATCAGTATGTTTACAATGTTGAATTTTTTTTTTTTCTTATTATAAATTTACAAACTAACTTGTTATTTTTTTTTTCCATTTCTTTACAGTCCTGGTTCATATTTTGCTCTCGGTGTGAATCTCGATGAGATTTCTCATGATAAATATGATTCTCTTACCCATTTTCTAAGTACTCTTCACACAATTATTCATTTCTTTGATTATCAAGATGAACGCAAAATTCATGCTGCGAGAGCACGCAACAAAGGCAAAAAATCGAAATCAGGTACTACAAGCTTGACATCAGATTCAGGAAACAATTCTGAATCTCTTTCTAATCTAACTATCTCGAAAGATGCTCCAAATGAAGTGTTGGAAAACGATTCTGAAACCAACAGCCATAATTCACACCATGGATTCCGCGCCTCTTTAATGGGAAAGAAACTTTTTGGCCGTAAAAAAGAAAACAAGCAAACTAAACCAGCCCACAACAAAGCATCATTTAGTGGACTTTTCAGCCGACACAGTACTTTAACATCATCCAAATCACGAGCATCAAGCTTAAATACAGGCAGTCAGACTTCAAATGATCATAGCTTTGACAGTGATGAGGACTATGATGAGTACGACTTATCTTCGTTTTCTTCTGCTGGGAGCCAGGGAACTCCTACGAGACAACGTACTGGCTCTTCATTTTTCTCTTCTCACAGTATAAGATCTGGATCTACAGCTAGTTCTGGTACATCATCCGCTCTACCAGTAGTATCCAATCCGGAGGATGCACATGGTACTGGAACGTACCACAATGGTGTACAAAGCAAGTACTTGAGCAATATGCGGACGGAAAATCCTACCATGGTTGAAAACATTATAACCCCTACACGTATATCTTCCTCGATACCCAAGCAAAGTCGGCCAGTACTGAAAAAGCTGGTATTTTGCAATGAAGAAGACTTACCATTTTCAGCAGATTCATTTCAAAGTTTTATGTCACTTGTTGAAATGCTGATAGACATATATAGAAGCATTAGGGAAAATATTGAATCGAAGACTAGTCCAAAACGTCAAGAACTGGAAGAGCTAGATAGGTCTATTGCTTCTGTAGAAGTTGCAGTTAGACGATTGGTTATTAACCGAGGAATTGTTGCAATGGATGCTAGTGTTTTTGGAAGAAACTTGGGACGTCGAAGTAAGGACATAATTGAAAAAGACATTCTTAAATTTTCAAAATCAGCCAAAAGTTTGCAAACCCAAAACACATCAAAAGGTTTCTTTCAAACACCATCGACTGCGTATCATGTCCGAATGAATAATAATAATGTTGCATTTTAAAATTTGATTTAATTGTTTGTTTTTGTTTTTGTTTTATGTGTTTTTTTTTTTTTTTAATTTTTAGTTACTGTATAATAAAGGAATGATGAGTGGTAATAATAATAATAATAATAATAATAATAATAATAATAATAATAATAATAATAATAATAATAATAATAATAATTTAGTATATGATTTCATTTTTTCCTTTACATTCTTTGTTTAAATTTTATAATTAAAATTATAAAGTTGTATTAAATTTGTTCTTTGTTAGTGTCTTGTTTTAAATCTAAGATATATGAATTACAATGTAAAAGCCTTAACTCTGAAACGCACGGACCAGTTTAGATTTACAAATATATATATAAATTGTCTTTGAATTTATTTTTTCAACTAAATCATCAAATATCAAAAAGTTCTTTAGATATATATATATATATATTGATTTAACATCATAGATTTTCATCAGTTTTATTAAATATTACAGACTATTAATTCAACGTTATCACTATTTAAGGTATTTTTTTTTTTTTTTTTCTTTCTCTCTCTTCATTTTTACGTATTTTATACACTGTAATCTTTTTATATCAACTATCAAGTAATGTATAAACTTATCGCCAAACATTTTTAAAGACATCGTCATCCAAAGCAGGCGTTGGACCCTGCGTCCTAGGCTTTTGGTCTGCACTACTTCCTGTGTTTAGAGCACGCGACATGGCCGTAAAATTGGCTGCTGCTGGTGGTGGTTTTGAGCTAAATAAGTTGGCTTGTGGTGAATTGTTATTAGACAAATAAGAAGAAGCAGAACCTGGACTCTGGAGACCGGCAGATACCATTGGGTTAGATGATGGCGGTGAAGTCTTAATTCGTAAGTCACTAAATCGATCCAGTCCTGACCTATTAGAAGTCAAACCAGTCAAGTTTGCAAATGCGTCAGACGCAGGTTGTGTTGATCCAGAAGATTGAGGTTGATGCTGCTGGCTATGGGGGAAAGACTGCACTTGCTGAAATGTTTGTGCAACGGGGCTTGTGGTGGTGGAGGTGGAGGTGGTGGTGGTGCTTGTCACACTGGAGACAGGAAACGAGGAGGTTTGTTGAAATCCGCCAAAATCATCAAAGGAAGAGTTGGATGCGTCGCGTGTATGTGATTGCGAAAAGCCAGAGCCTTGAGGAAACGTAGTTGTAGGCGATGTAACTGGTGAAGCGTACAGCGACAAAATGGATTTATTAAGGTCAGGTCGTGTATTCTGTTTAGGGGGTTCTGAAGACTGTGTCGAGGTCTGATGCGCTGTTGTTATGCTTGCAGGAGGGGTGTCATCCAGAAGAATGTTTGGTTTGGCAGGTTTGGCAGGTGTAATTGGAGCAGCATTAGCAGGTGTATCGAAATCAAGTCCAAGAAGGTTTTCGCTAGGCTTCACAGTTACAGAAGTGCCACCTTGAGAGCTGACGACGGTTTGTCTTTGAGTAGAAATAGTGGGTCTTGCTCTTGCAACTCCAAATGCACTATTAGAACCTGAGGTACCCATTGACTTCTTTTCCAGTCTTTTCTGTACAACTGCCAAAGGTACCGAATCGTCTTCTAAAGAAGCTGGGTCTGATGGGATTGTTGGTGAAAGAATCCATCGCTTGAGATCATATTTTGTTCGAATGAAGTTTTCCATCTGAGAGTCGTCAGGGACATAGTTAGCTGGAAGTTTTGCCTCCCAGTATCTATCATACCGAGCAAGACATTTAGTTAAAGGAGGATGATAAGAAATCAGCATGAATATACATACAAGTTAGCTCTTTTGTTTCCCCATTTTAAGAGAGGTGCTACCTGATCGTCGGACCATGTATCCAAGTCGATAGATCTCACTATGCAAAACCGTTAGAATCCAGTTCTTTGTGTTACAAGGGGCAGTTTTTGAAATACCTTTACTGATATGGGTTCCCATTCCCCTATGAATGCCAGAGCATCTATTTCAAGGTCAGCTAATCTTTGAATGGATAAATACTATTAAAAGGCCCTCCAATTGAGTCCATACCTAATACATAGAAAAATACCTAAACTCCAACTGGTCCATCTAGGAAATCCTTTAGTTTTACAATCGGCACAATGTTTGTTTTCTGGGAGCTTCACAAGATCCTTAAGAATTTGCAGATTTTTTTGAAACGTTGCCGCTTTGGGGTCTCTGTTGTTTCTGTACGACATTTGGCTATATCATACAAGCAAGTGTCCTTACTGTTAATCTTCAGAGAAAGCGGTAGAGCAGAGCTGTGTGTGTTTTATAAGGAAAAGAAACCCCGCGATGATTGGAAAGCGAGCTTTTTTTTTTTTTTTTGTTTTTGTTTTTGTTTTTGCTTTTGCTTTTGCTTTGCTTTTATGTTGTTTTGGGCAGTATATTTGATATGCTTAGCAATATAGGTTGTTTATAGGATATTTACCCATGAGTTAGCATTAGAAATTAGTGGAGACTGTCTGTAAATACATGGAAATTATGCAATGTTTATCAAAATATGTACCTAATGAACATCATTGAGTGCGTATATCTCAGTCTGGATAAACTATTTGTGAAAATTTACTTGAATATGAAAGCTTGAAAGATGAATGATTTCACTTTTTTTTTTTTTTTATAGATACAAATCAGAGACTATGGATTTTGAGCCAACTTCAGACAACGTAGAACAGGCTCTACAGAAGGAGGAAGAATTTGTTCACCAAGTGTATGAAGATATTGCTTCGCATTTTTCTTCCACCCGTTACAAAGTTAGTTGACCGGTTTTTTTTTGTTTTTGTTTTTGTTTTCATGATTTTATCCTTTTATTATTATTATTATTATTATTATTATCATTATTCAATATTGATCTTCCATAATATTTACTAACATATTTCGACTGCTTTTTTATTATTATAATTTTTTTTTTTTTTAATATTATTCTTTTATTTTAGCCATGGCCTGTTGTTGAAAAATTTCTCCAATCTCAGAGTGTGGGCAGTTTTGGACTTGATCTAGGTTGTGGTAATGGTAAATACATGTCTGTAAATCCCAATGTTTACATTCTTGGTTCAGATCACTCTACTCACCTCACCGAGATTGCACTTGCAAATCATGCAACAGAAAAGCGTCACGCAGATGCATTGGTAGCAGATGGACTTAGTTTACCTTTCCCAAATGGTCGCGCAGATTTTGCGATATCTATTGCAGTCATTCATCATTTTTCAACTCGTGTTCGTCGGGTGTTGGCTGTAAGTCGTGTGCTTGAAACAATACGTCCGGGTGGACAAGCTTTGATCTACGTTTGGGCATTAGAACAGGAAAACTCACGAAGAGGTTATAAAGAAGGAATGGAGCAAGATGTGTTGGTGCCATGGGTATTGAAAAAGAAAAAGGGTGAAGGTGAAGATGAAGTCAAGCAACGATATTATCATTTGTATAAAGAGGGCGAGCTGGAGGAAGATGTGAAAACAGCTGGTGGAATGGTTCTAGAGTCTGGATACTCCAAAGATAATTGGTATTCAATCATTACAAAATAAATTTTCAAGTTACGATCAGAACGTTTTTGTATGCAAAAGGGATTTCGTTGGTTTTTAATCTTGGTGAAATATCATTGGTTTTTAAGCCGTACGTGAACACTGGACCAAAATTACATTTAGGACCAATAAACAGCCAAGAATTTCATCAAATTTATCAAGTTATATTGATATTGTCCGCAAATTTCATTAACAGCATATATATATATATTACAATCAAAAAAAAATTTTTTTGTTATATTGTATTAATGAAAAAATGATAAATTCATCATTATATATATATAATTTTTATATAATTATCATTATAATAGGAAAATGAAAATAAAAATATTATTCCATATATTAATTTAACTTAAACAAACTTCTTTTTTTTTTCTTCTTTTTTTTTTATCATAATATATATATAAAAATTCAAATTCTAAACAACTAACAGCAACAAGTTTTTTCAGGTTTAACTTCACCGGATCTACTCTTAAAAGAGTCTCCACCAAAGATGAAATTTCCCAAAAAGCCTCCAATAAAAATACAAATGATAATATAGCCATTGTAGTACATGGCTAAAAGCATGATGAAATATGCACCAGCATATTGAAGCAAATATAGTCCGGCACGAATAGCTTGTTGGATAATATTAGGACTAAAGTAGGCACTGCTACCGTTAGACACCAGACTTGACATGAAGGATTGTTTTGAAACAGGTATCTTTACATCATCTGCGTTTTCAAGAGCCCATTGGTTCAGCAGATATCTGTCGTATTCACGCTGGATTCGACGGACCAGTTCCACCGCAATTCCCAGGAATACAACACCTATGCAAGAACCAGCAAACCCACCTCGGGAATGGATATGCCACGAACGTGAAATAAAGCATGCGTTGATAGTGTTCCAGTTCCATAACATGGAAATCTTACAAGCGTCTGAACTCGAGCTGCTGCTCATTGACATTCCACTCATACTACTAGATGCACTTGTAGTCGCTGCTGCTGCTGCTGCTGCTGCTGTTGTTGCTGCTGTTGCTGTCGCAGATGCCATGGACATAGTCATAGACATTGCCATAGACATTGACGTGCTGGTAGCTGTAGCCAAGGCTGAAGATGTACCCATATCCATATTCATGTTTCAATATAATTTTATCACAAGTGAGAAAGCTTGACAAAAACCGTGTAAAAATAGTTACTATGCAATCAAGTACAAGATGGAATCACAAAATCAATGCCTATTGACCGGCAGACCGCTGGTTTTTATAACATGAACTTGAAGAGTTTGATTAAGAGCAAATATGAGCATAAAATTGACACAAGTTCTAAGTGCTACGATCACAAAACTAACATGGGCGGAGTGGTCGTCTAAATTGCTCGATTAGTGCTCTATAAGTGTGGTAATTTTCTATTACCATTTTAAAGCTTCAAGTCACCTTCATTTGTACTCATAGCTCTGATCATCATCATCATCATCATCATCATACTTTGCGATACTTGATGCGACAGGTTTATATGAGTATTCAATGAAAAAAAAATACTAGTTGGTTTAGGAATTTAAAATCAAACTTTAATAATAAAAATGAAAAATGTTCATTATAGATTAAAAAAGAAAAAAAAAATTGTTCATCTTTGTAAATCTACCATTTGAAGTTTAAAAGCACGAGCAAATTACCAAACTGTTAAGAAGCAAAATCTCATGATTTCAAAAAAAAAAAAAAAAAAAAAAAAAAAGACCTTTAAATTTTATATTAAAAAAATGTTTCTGATTGGCATTTCACAGATTACATCAATGGCAACTATATCCGTCCATGTTGATTTCATTTTGGAGATGGAACTTTCATGCTTGGAAAATGGAGAGTTACAAAAACAGCTATATAAATATACAAGTTGATGAAATTCATAAATCGATATATATATATACACACAAAATAGTTGATGATTTGATATATGACTTTCTTGTTTATAATTATTGACTTATATATCAAACCGTTTCTTGATACATCACCCATAATGATAACAAAGTCACTTGCTGTTTAGAAATATTCTTCTCGGCTTGTTACTTGTAACAGAAAAGTTTTCTACAACAACAACTCAATCTATTTTGCTCATATTAGGTGGAAACTTGATCTCGGCAAGAATACCGTTGCAAGTCAATAAAATAATAAGCAAAATATTGTTTGATATGTAATATATGCTCATTAACTCGTTTAAACTTAGTTATTTGAAATAAAAAGAAAGAAAGGAAAGAAAAGAAAAATCCAATCATATAATATCAGATAAAATAAAATAAAACAAGGAAAGTAGTATAGTTAAAAGAAACTCATAGTAATGTTTATTTTTCTTGTGATTTTCGACCAATATTTTGATAAAGTTAATATATTATTATTATTTTTACCATCACCATCGTATATTTGAAATTTACATTTTCAAAACCCTATGGAGGAGACTCGGAATGAATAAATAAAAATACACCCAAAACAGTTCAAAAGTTTACTTTAATAGGTTATATTGACAGATTAAAACATTAATTATTCTTATATATATATATATATATATATATATATTTATTTATTTTTACATTCTATTTACATTAACAAAATTGTCATTATATTGAAAACACTAAAATAGGCTTAAATGACAGAAACTGCCTTCTTCTCATTTTTTAAATCACCTAGTGCTCTTCTTAAAAAGGCCATTGCACCTGCAGATAAAATACTAAACCCGAGAATTCCAACAAGAACCATATTACTATTTCTAAAGCCATGCTTGACATCTGCTGGCCATCCGGTGTAAAGTGCATAAGTAGTTGTCACAGATCCCAAGTTTCCAAGCCCAGATACAATAGCTGCAGATGCTGCATTTCCTACATCACCATGACGAGGACCAAAGATTTCTGCTGCCCACGTCATGGTAATAGGGACAGTAGGACCTAGTCCAAATCCTGTAATAAGCATCCCACCATATCTCGACCATTGTCCAGGTGCATAAGTCATGACAACAATGCCTACAATAATCACAACTGTCGATAAAGAAAATGCAGTGCCGCGGAAACGTCTGAATTTGTCACTAAATGGAGTCACAACAAGAATTCCAAATAAATCACATAGCCAAACAGGCGCCATCAGAAGAGAAAGTGTGATTGAAGACCATGTGCTGTCAATAGATCTTAGAATGGTGGTTCCAAACACAACCAGTCCATAACCAGTACCAACGACACCAAAGTACATCATAACAAGAGGCCAAGTACGAATGTCCATAAAAACCTTGACCAACTCTTTGAAACCCCAGGATACGTTGACGTAACGATCTTTCATGTCAGCTTTATGCAAGGCTTGCTCTTCTGGAGTCAGCATACTAGCCTCAGGAGGTACCAGATGTTGGAAGAATTTGGCTACAGCATTTGTAGACTCATCTCCAAGAGGAATAGGTCTGCCAGGAAGCCACCATGAAAGCGAGATACCAACACAAATGGTCACAACACCGTAAATCAAAAACAGCCATTGCCATCCTGAGTATCCTCTATCACCATCCATTTTCTGAAATCCTGCCGCAATAAGACCAGCAACAGCTGCTGAAATTTGTGCTGCAGTGAAGTAGTATCCGATTCTTCTAGCCGTTCTATGTGAAGGATACCATAAAGAGATGTAATATGCCATTCCTGGCCAAGTTCCAGCACCGCAAATACCTGAGATTAAACGAATAGCAATGACACCACCAGCCGAGGAAAGTGCAGTATAACATGTATATACAAGTCCAACTGAAATTACAATACGAGAAAGCCATGCTTGCGGAGCAACACGAGTCATAACGAGATTGACGGGAACATCAAACACAATATAGCCGACATAGTAGAGAGCAGAAGCAACTGATGTATGATGAGCTGATAGATTAAGCTGTTGACGAAGCGAGTGACCTTCTTCCGTATTCATAGTGAGCGCTTGACCGTATGCCGCAGAACCCAACGAAGTCAAAAAGTAAAGACACCATAATGGAGGAATGATTCTGAAATCGAGTTTGCGATAAAGTTTATCTAGTCTAGCTTGAACTTCTGGTGAGTCGAGGTCAATATCTTGATCGTATTCAGCCTTGTCGACAACGCTGTTTGTCGAACTAGAATTTCTATATTCGTTTGCTTGATCCATTTAGATTATGTCTATAGATTTTTATATATTTTTTTAGAATCACCTCAAAAAAAAAAAAAAAAAAAAATAGAATGCTTTGTAGATTGCAGAAAGAAAATGTAAAAAAAAAAAAAATCAAAGGAAACCTGATCTAATTTATAATTATTTCAAACCCGAGTATACTCAAGGTGATCACCGACAAGATTATTGCTTTTCGGGGAAGAAAAAGGTCAACCAAAAAAAAGTGTAAACGAGATAAAAGAAAAAAAAAGAGGCCCCGCTTGAAACTACGAATCATAATGAGTCGCATGACTCAAATGACTCAACAAAATTTTTGGTGGATCCGATTTGTGACTGCGAATCACAGTTACCCGGTAAAAGCAATCTAAATAGAGAGAAATTCTAACAGTATACGGCTTTTTTCTCGGCCTAGGTGGAAAAAAGATTTCATTATCAATAACAACAAAAATAGATAAAGGCTTTTGGTTTCTGTTGGTTATTGGCATTTAAAGAATGAGTCTCCGGACCACCGTTACGAGTCAACGGAGCCATGAGTCATGAGTCACCGCCCGGACCTCTACTATTAATCTTATATATATATATATATATATATATATATTTTACAACACTATTATATAATGACTTTTAATTTATATAATGACCTTTGACAAGAAAAAAAAAACAATTACGTACATGATTACACTTTTAAAATCTTTTTTAATTGTAGTTATAGAACTGGACTCAAACTTGACTCTTGTATATTTGGATAACTGTTGGGGAGTCATGTCCCGTACGGTTTCCTACTTGTGCGTTGTTGAAATTGTGAAAGAAAACAATAACTGTTAGGCGATGGCAATATTATCATGGTAAGCTCCGTGTCGGGTCGATTACAATAGATTTTCAAAAAAAAACATTTTTTTTTCTTTTTCAAACAAGCGGAAAATATTGATGATTATTTTAATCTCTTCTTTTATTATTACTATTATTCATATCAAGTGTTACCTGATCTTTACTAACATATTCAAGGCAATATAGTTGATAATAAACAATTTTTAGCCAATGAAAAATCACATTTTCAATTATAGGTCAATAAAACAGTCCAGAAACTAAATGTGTATAATATATATTTAATACTAAAATTTCGGAGTCAAAAATATGAAAAGAAGTTTGAATATACACTGATTGATCAACTATCAAACTGAAACCAATACGTCAAGTTTTAAACAATTGATACTTTTGACACCCAACAGTAAAAATGATGAGCCTAAATTTTTACAACAGCTTCAATTCAGACAAATCTTTTAAAAAAAAATATCAACAAAACTGATGGAGATAAACTCATGAACACTGGAATGAAAGAATAAAGCATATTTGATAATTTTCAATCATAATTATATCACTAGAAAAGTACACATTTGTTTTTTAATTTCCAAAACAAATATTGTTACAAAAACAGAGTATTTAGAATTTTACTTGCAAATATATCAAATAACAATATGAAATAAGAAAATATAAAAACTTGTAGTTAATATAATTGTATATTTCAACATTCTTTTTTATATCTTTTATTGTTGGGCTGTAATCTTTTTTTTTATCAAGTTGATACCTCGAAAAACAGTACATTATTTAAAAATAGATGATCGGAGATTTTTTCTTATTTCAGTATATTTAATTCAATAGAAACAATTTTTCTAGTCTAAATCACAGTTGGAAAAAAACACAACAAATATATAAAGGCTATAGGTTTACAATGGTTTTCCAAACTGATTTTTATAAGATTAACACTCCACATATACTTTTTTCTTTAAGTAAGAGTAGTTAAATTAAAAATAAAATTACCACTTTAATCAACTTTAAGTAACATTGTTCCAAGTTCAATTTGTTAAATATTACAAAAGACTAGAATATAGTTTTTATCAAAAAATTATAATATATCCTATTATAATGTTGATTACCTTTTTTTGTAAAAAAAAATAAATAAATTAAATCAACCCAAAGTAGCAAAGGTAATATCAGTTGCTACATTTAGACTTACCCAACACAAAATATTATAATTACAAAAAGCTCTGATATACGATACTCAAATCCAAGTGAGTTGCAACTCGAATGTTTATATTCCGTAACAATACGATGCTTATCATTAAAACAAGTATAAATGGCAATTTATAACAAGTTAATGATAAGTAAAACTTTCGGCATATGGACTTGATTTAATCATTTGCCAAAAAACTATAATATATGGTTCTTATTTAAGTCTTTGAGTTGGTTTTAATATTATTTTACAATATTTATGATTATAATAATTTGAGCACACAGCTATTTTTGTTCACTATAGTTGAAAAATTATTATCATGAATAAAATACGTTTGCTCATTCCAAAATTATGTTTTTTTTTGTTTTTTTTTTACACATTTTATTTCATATCCAAAAACTCATGTTCTTGTTCAAGTACATGATTTCTATCTTTCAATGTATTTTTTTGGCAAGTTAATCAACTTTCAGTGTAAAGATTTATAACTCTGTGTTTAGACTTTTGCAACGTAATGTTAAAAGCACGTTTTCATTTTCCACATTTCATATGGATACGCTTTTTATCACTTATTAAAACTATCTTTCATTAACTGCTTCCTTTTTTTTTTCATAATTTAATCTTTTATTTCAACTTTTTCTCTATTTTCGAATATAAATTGTGATAATATGATTGAAAAAAATAAACCAGGATTTTTACCACCTACAGAAATTCCAGTTGAGGTATTATATTCAACTATAGAATCAGAAGGCATACAGCTTTTTGCTCAAACTTGGGTATGTACATAACTCAACCAATAAATAATTTATCTAATTTACTTTGAAACTCGTCTATAGATTGTGCCAAAAGCCATTTCATTTAAAGCCAAAATTCTGTTTAATCATGGATTTGGCGACGAAACTGAAGACTTGGAAGATATTTTCCCGTATTTTGCTATACGCGGTTATGAAGTGACTTGTTTTGATCAAAGAGGTGCAGGAAAGACATCACCCAAAAGTAAATATGGCATAACAAACGAGAATTTAGTCTACAAAGACCTTGACAAAGTTGTTGAAAAATTGCTTCAAGATTATACTGGTAAGCTTTTTCTTTCTGGGCATAGCATGGTAAGAAGATCTGCTCTCATATAAAAATTGTCAAATTTTAACTATAACTTTACAGGGAGGTGGAATAACACTTTGTTACGGGGTTAAAGGTACATTTAAAGACCATATAGATGGTTATCTGGCATTTTCACCTTTAATTTTGTTACATGTTAGTTCTGTTTTATTCTATTTATTTTTTTTTTATTGTCATTATCAACCATTGAGTACTAACAATCAAGTTTCAAGGAGCGCACAAATCCTAGTTTCATCGCTAGGTTTGGTCTTTCCATACTTACCCGTTTATTGCCAAATTATAGAATAGCACCTGGAGTTAATCTCGAGTATGTTAGCACTAATGAAAGCTATCGCAACAGATTTATCGAGAATCCTCGGATAACATATACAACAGGCCCGCAAATGAGTGCAATGCTTGCAAGAGGTGCAGCTCTTGTTGATCCGTTATACATTTCTAGTTTCATCAATCGACCTGTAGCTTGTTTTCATGGAACTTCTGACTTTATTAACGATTACAATGGTACTGCTTTGTTCGTGAACTTACTACAAAATAGTGACACGAAATTGTATTCTTATGATGGTTATTACCACAACTTACTACATGAACCGTGGGAGAAATCAGAAAAGGTCATTAATGAATGTTTAGATTGGCTGGATGAACGCACTTGAAAATTGTGTAAAGTAGCGATACTGTAGGTTAGAAAGTTCTATGTAAATTCAACCAAATCAATGTTCAACATGTTCGAGGATTCTTGATCCTCATCACAATATTAGACGGCTAGAAAATTTTATTGTAAATTGTTCCCGATGATAACGAGGCTGAACAACAGCTAGAAAAAAACAGTGCTTGATTAGTTCATCAATTTCACGTTATTTTGTTTTCATGTGTCATTTTCATTGTGCCTTTTGTTTTCCCCACTAAGTGTGCGTTTCTCTATAAAAATACTATTTTTTAAATAACAAGCTCCATCCCCAATCAGACCATTCAAGCCAATAATAAGAATAACAACAATATAAATATTAATATTGAAAAAAAAAAAAAATAAAATAAAATAAAAAACTTTAATCAATCATGTCAACTGCTGCTCCTGATGCACCATTTTCTCCTGTGGCCGAAGTGCCTGTTGAGACTACCGAGTCTTACATTGAGTCGGAAGGCTTGAAGCTTTATGTTAAGACTTGGGTAAGTCAGTTTCCGCTTTATCATTGATGAGCCCAACCTATCACTAACACTAGAACATTAGATTGCATCGCCAAAAGTACCTTTCAGAGGAAAGTTTCTGTTCAATCATGGATTCTGTGATTCTGCCGATAATTTTAACGATGTATTCCCATACTTTGCTGAACGTGGATATGAAGTTATTGTATTCGATCAGCGAGGAGCTGGTAAAACTTCCCCTGGAAAGCTTTTTGCCATCACTAATGAGCGCTTGGTCTACGTTGATCTTGATAAGGTCATTGAAACAGTTACCAAAGGATATGACGGAAAGTTGTTCCTAGCGGGACACAGCATGGTGAGTTTGAGAACAAATTCTTGATCTTTTTCAAAATCTAACAGCTGATTTAGGGAGGTGGTATTACTTTAAGCTACGGCATCAAGGGTACTTACAGAGAACGAATCGATGGATATCTAGCTTATGCTCCTTTAGTTCTTCTTCACGTAAGTAGTACTATGATTTTGTTTTTAATTCGTATCAACTAACATCTAATAGGAACGCACTCGCCCTGGTTTCTTTTTAAAACTTGGTATCTCAATTCTCTCCCGTGTTGCACCTAAGCTTCGTGCTCCAACTGGACTAGACCTTGAGTATCTTACTACCGATGAAGAGTTTACAAAGAAGCTTCGTGAACGCCCTAAGCGTGTTGAAGCTACAGGTCCCCAAATGGGAGCCATGCTTGCCCGAGGTGAAGCTTTGGTCAAACCTAACTATGTCGCCAAGTTCGTTGACCGTCCTGTAGCTTGTTTCCATGGTACTACTGACTATATCAACGCCTATCGTGGAACTGCCGAGTTTATGGATCTTCTAAAAGTAAGCGACAAGACTTTCTATAGTTATCCAGAATATTATCACGATCTTTTCCACGAAAGAAAAGAGAGATCAGAAAAGGTACTTACAGATACTTTTGAATGGTTAAATAAACATACAGAAGCTGGTACAATCACTGAGGCAAAGGAGCTGGAGAGCGAGGCTGTCGCTGCTGCAAGTAAAGTCAATATTGAAGGTCCTGAAAATTGAAAGAATGTTTGTTTTATCATTACAAATAAAAATTATGTACTAAGTACATCATGAAGGCTTTAATATTAGCCAAATAGCCTTTTTTTTTCATTTTCATTTTCAAGTTAAAAGTTTTTTACGAGGATCAAATGTGGTATTTCTTATGACTTGTTACAGTGTTTTTCTTCTTCCTTATCCTTTTCCAGTCAAATAGTTTGTAGCATAAATATTCTCAGTATGAATTATATATCAATTAAATAATAATATTAATTAATTTTTCAAAATATTACAATACCTAATCAAGATACAAATGTTTTTCTGATTCATAAATTCGAGTTGTATTTTTTTTTTTTGATCATAACATAATTCAGTTTCCAATAGATATTCTAGTAGTAGTATTATTATTAGTAGTAACTTGTTTATTATTTTGAAATCAACCTATATATTTCTTTATTTACTTAATATTAGATTGGAAAAAAAAATTTTTTTTTTTTTTTTTTTTTTTGATTAATTTTTAAATATAGATATTCAAAGACAACATGAGATAATTAAGCTTAGAAAACTAAAGATTCAAATATTGTCTGATTCTTAAATAAAATAAAAAGGGAAAAAAAGACATAAAAAGTACTAGAAATAGTAAATTTAATGAATTAAAATTAACGTAGCCAACAACTTGGATACAAATCAGTACTTATTGTACTTTGTATTGCCATTGTTACAAATTATATCAGTTTCATTATACCCTTCAAACAACTTTTAAACCAAATTAGCAGTTTGGTCGCTATTCAAATTTACCCCCGTATTATAGCTAATTTCATCGCTAGCATTCATTTCAAACATTCTAGGGGTAGTAGTATTATTTGAAGCACTAACTTCGGGAACTGCACCGTAAGCTAATGAAATTTTCATTAATCTACTAGTTTCATTTGGAATTTCATCACCTTTTGGGGAAATAATAGGAGTCACAGGTGATTGTGAAGTTGTAGCTGTCGAGGTCATTTCCGGGATAGAAGTTTGGTTGAAATTCTCGAGTGCGCGATCAACTCCAGAAACGCGTCTTGCAAAATTTGTAAGCTTGTAAGGTAAACCTCTGAGAAATGGAATAAAATTCGCATAAAGCGGCATAAACAAAGTACCTTCTTTACCCTCAGAGATCATTTCAATGATTTTGCGTGCAACATCGTTAGGTTCCAAGACAGGAGCAAGCAAACTAGAAGGTGTCTTTACACCGTCAAACATGCTGGTATTAATTTGTCCCGGACAAACAAGAAGAGTCTTGATCTTCATACCTTTACTGTCGGCAACGTATGTATTGCGAATCTCAGACGTCAAAGATTCATGAAGTGATATCATACCAGCCTTTGAAGCTCCGTATGCACCTAGATCTAAAGTTAGCTAACAAAATTCAGTTTTAAAAACTTGTAATTTCTACTTACTAAGTTTGGCAGGTGAAAGGTGGCCCAAAACAGAAGCTACTGTTACGACATATCCTCGTCCTAAAGCAATCATTCCAGGCAAGAAAGTCTTGATTGTGATAAAATTTGAATAGAGATTGACCTTCAAAATCAGCTTGATCTCTTCCTCATCCATATCCAAAATATTTCTACCTCTCATGATTCCCGCATTATTTATCAATATCGTAACGGGACCAAAGTTTTCTTTGATTTCAGCAGAAATTTCCTTTAGACGTTCAAGACTTGAAACGTCGCAGTGATAGTAATGCACTCCAGGAACTTTTTCTTCTGGATATGGTAGAACAACATCCAAGACAATAACTGTTTCAATTCCCTTATCAACCATTCTTTGTGCTAAACACTTGCCTAGTCCACCACATCCACCTGTGATCACGGCCACATTTTTACTCGCGTCTAATTCTGCTTCTCCAAAATAATATGAAACATTATTGGCAACATATGATACCACTTTCTTGCGTAATTCGAGCGAACGCATTTTTTTTTAAATTATCCCCTAAGATTAAATATTGAAAACCAAAAAAGTTAAAAAGTAATAGCAAGTGTCAGTAACTCAAATGAGCAAAGTAAAGCTTGATTAAAAACAAATGAAGAAAAAAACGAATTGTTTGAGGAAAATATTGGATCTTTATAAGTTCGGATCATTCTCATAAGCTAAGATGTTATTTTGTATGATTGAACATATGTAGTGGCACAATACAATTGAGAGATAGAAGTAATTTTGATAACCTCTAACCTTTACTCTGTATACCAATCAAAATCACTGATAGGGCATTTCACGTGTTAAAACGTCTAGCAAAGACCCTTAAAGGTATGATCACGATAAATATGTTATACGAATCAATCTATTCGTGCTTCATCAGTTCCAGTATTTGGTTGACCACACAAGATTTGTATCGCAGTAATAACTTCTCAATATTGTATTTGTTAATACTCGGAGCAAATCAAATGTTATCGAGAGCTTGCGAAGTTTCGGCAATTAGGAATTTTTATAAAATTTAAACCGATATGTACATGAAAAAACCTATTTATTGTGTTGTAATAGTTCTCTTCTTTCTCTTTCAACCGCAACTCTATATTCATAGATCCATAATCCAACGACCATAGCAAATAAACTAAATACTACACATCCAGAGCTTTGATTGGTACTTGGATATACATTCCAGGCCTGTTCTTGTGTAGCATAAATAGCTAAAGATACAAATGGCCCAACGACTCCTTGTACCTTGCTAAGTACAAAAGGAACAAGCCAGAAAAACCAAGAGTAAAATTGATAATGCAGAGATCTAGCACACAATATTCCAATCAAGTTTGAAGTCGCTAAAGTAGTGAGAACATAATCAGGAGTTACTCTAATTGCACGTTGGGAAAGTTCAATTGGAGAAGGGAATAGTAAGGCCCTAACAAGAGAAGAGAACTCCGAAGTAGCGGAAGGTACAAAAATTTTGGGTACTTTGATTGGAGTTAACCAGTGGTACCCTTTTCTCAAACAAAATAGCATAATAAGACTCAGATGAACAGTTAACAAACCAATTGAAAAATATTTACTGAGAAATATTGACTCAGGAACAAATCGCCAATTTACTGTCCATTTATAAAGAAATACCCGCGAAAATTCAAATGCTTGAGAAATATATTCCTTTTGGAATCCTGCCGTTATAAAGGGAAAAGCAACACCTATTTGAACCAAAAGAAATGGAATTGCAGTCCAAATAAAGGCACCAATTGGCCCTAAAACTTGAAGATATATTATAGCTGCACCTGGAAGATATAATAAGGAATTCATCTTAACACTGACTGCTGCAGAAAGCATTAAAGACGAAAAAGTCCATTGTCTTCTCTGGAGAAGTGCAATAGCTAAAACAACCAGAAATGTAGAACAAACATCGTTAAACATGCGTAACATGTAAATACTGTGAAGTCGCTTGGATAATACCAGAAATACCAATGCATAAGGAGGAACTTTTGCTGGCTTGTATACAAGAAAAAAAACAGCAAATAATGTCGCCAAATAAATACCCATGAACACATACTGAGCTAATCTAATATTACTACCCCCATCTGTAACTTCATATAGTTTAGTGAAAATAGCGACATGTCCAGCTGGATACCTTAAGCGACAATGTTAAAATATTACCCACTCACTTAATTTGGCATAACTTACACTAACGGACCAGTCCCGCCTCGAATATTTGTATAATTGCGCTCTCCAGCAATAACTTGTTCGGCTTGTTCCATATAAGCGATCCAGTCAATTTCTGTATCTTAACTACAGGTTAGCTTTTATTTTTCATGATAGATCATATGTACATACAAGGTATTTTGTTAATAATCACATAGGACAGACCGGAGTCCAATGCTAGTAGAAGCAATGCTACAGGAATAAAAAATGTTTGACTATTGGCAATGGAAACTAAATGGTTCATCAGCTGTTGTACTAATGAAGCACCCTCATGGTGCTCTTGCCTTTCTGTCATCTCCTTTAATTTTACATACAAATGATATTGATCCCTAATTTTCAAATCGGTTTTGATCAAATTATATTTCAGGGTTAGGGTAGTACAACTGTGAAAACGTTGACACATGAAATATTTCACCTAATTTTTTTCATTCTTTTGATTTGGTAGACAATCTAGAAAAGTTTGTGAATTAAACTTATATCAAGTATCACCATCTTTGAAAATGAGTCTTTCTCGCTGCACTCGTGTGTCTGGTAAGTAAAACACATTTGTATCCATTATTTCAATTTGGATCAATAACAAACACGGTATGTGGTTTTAACATATTTTTATCATAGTTTTAAGCGCCAGAATCGCTCCTCGATTCTATTCCACTCAAGCACCAGTGGGTGAAGATTTATCATCAGCTGAACGTACTGAATCCCCTAAGGCTTCTGCAACACCACCCAAGGATGTTTTTGCTGGTTTAATTCTTAGCCGGATACCTATTGTAACTCCTGAGCCCACCAAATTTGAGAAAGCATATTATCATTATCAAGATGAATTAGAACGACGATTAATGTGGACATTTCCTCAATACTTCTATTTCAAGAAGGGTACTCTTTCTGAACGTAAGTTTGTTGCTGCTCAAAGAGGACCTGTAACTCGCCAACCTGGTGTTTGGTTCCCTCGTGGTGTTCCTGATATTAAGTTCAACCGTGAACGCAGACTCAAGCAGGAAATTGTAATTCCTCGTGAGAATAGTGAAGAAGAAGGTGATGATTCCTTGTCAAGACCCATTGTTCCTAATCCTCGCATTACTGAGGCTGATACTGCAAACGACATTCGTGCATTAACCCGTAAGCTTGATCGCACATTATATTTGCTTGTTCAGCAAAACAACACATGGAAATTCCCTAGATTCAGTTTAGAAGTCAAAGAACCTTTACATGTTGCAGCTGAGCGTGGATTGCGTCAAATTGGTGGTGTAAACATGAACACATGGACTGTTTCTAACACTCCTGCTGCTGTTCTTAAAGGTGGCTCTGACAAGGAATTTTTAATTAAATCACACATCATCCATGGAAAGTTCAACCTCCAAAACGTTCAAGGGGTCAGTGATTTCGCATGGCTCACAAAGAATGAAATTGGTGAAAAGGTTGACAGCAAATATTTTGAAGAGGTCGAACCTCTGTTAGCCAACAACTAATAAAATAAAATTCTCATTATTCTGTTTAAATATTGTGTATAGAAAATTTTTGTGTAAATAGGATTAAAAATTCATATTGTTATTAATTAATTCCTGGAGTGGCCGCTAGAACCTCCTAATACCATAACAACTCCAGGCTCACCAACGTATGCTAAACTATATTTTGTTGGTAGCCATGCAACGAGTGGTCGCCCAGAATTATTGGGATTTCTGGTCATTGAATGAATGTATTCACCACTCTCAACATGAACCTATGAAATATTAGTATTTTGATCAATCAGTTTTGCTGTGTGTACATACAATTTCAATGGGTGTATTGCCCTCTGACCCAATGGCAATGAGCGTACCATCATGTGTAACGCTTAGAGATGTTATAGCTTGACTAAAAACTTGTAGTTAGTACTATTCCTCATATAAAAATAATCCTGCTTACTCTGTTTTGTGAAATGTCTTGATACAAATAAAGTTTTCAAGATCCCATAAGCTCACGATACCTTCATTCGAACCAACAGCCAAATATTTTCCTTTAGGATCAAAAGCAAGGCAATTAGCAGCCGTTCGATGTCCTCTTAATGTGTATACACTTTGAAGTTTGTAAATTTGCTTTGTAGACGAATCATCATTAGTATCACCCATGGGCGAGTCTGTTTCCTTGCCTGCAGAGTCTATCCGGCGTTCAAATGTGTCAAATCTATATATTCTCACATTACCGTTTCCTAAACCAGATGCTAATACATAAGTCGAATCCGAATCAACATCGGCCCATTGAATATCATAAACTTCTTCGTTTTCCCGATATTGGCATAGATATGTCAAATCAAATTTAATCAGTTCCAACCGTCCATTTTTAGTAGGTTCTTCATTTTCCGATTCTTTGATGGCGTATATTATTACATAGTCTGACTTTGCAGTAACAACCGCAAGAAACCTTCCATCATTAGAATATTTGACAACAACATTTTCATGTCCATTATCAACTTGACCAATCAGTTTCTTGTACCTAACATCCCAAATTTTAACTGTTCCATCTGTAGCGCAGCTTGCCAGTCGATCGCCGTGTGTAGGATCCCAATCTATAGCTTCTATACCTCGTTGCTCATGAGTGTTTTTGATCTCTGTGACGCCCCTGCTATCCGAATGATCTGGTGCCCATACTCTAATTGATCTATCACTATGCGCACAAGCAAGCTTTGCACCTGAACCATTCCATGCGATGCATCTGATAGAGCTGCTGGAGGAGCTTCCATTAGCAGAACCGTAACGATAAGCTTGTGTTCGCAAGGATTTAAAATGATTTTCGGCACCACTCTGTGAAAGTGTTTGCGAAAAAACAACACTTTGCTCCCCAGAACGCTTGTATCTTCGGTTTCTACCCTGCATTTTTTGTATTAAAGCTTCTGTCGTCAAATTTAGGAACAACTTAATTGATTTGAAGAACCAAACAAGTGAAAATTGAATTTCATGCAACAACACGAGATTATGTAATGTGGGTTTTTATTTTTTTTATTTTTATTTTTTTTGATTTTTTCAAGCTTATTTAGGTTATCTTAAATATTCACCCAAGTTGGTCTTCACACAAATAATTGTTAACATGATGTAGAAGCATTATCTTCTAATTGCCTGAAGCAAATTTCTGTAGGCTCGAGAAATTCACAAGATTTTATCATGTATATAATTCTCAGTAATGGTCTTTAGCTAACTTTTCCATTCAGCAGGTATTTGTCTAGTTACTTGACTAATGAGTGAAAATCTTTTTAAACGCGTTGTGGCGTCTAATTACATAATCTGATATATTGAAACGCGTCTCGCGAAACTACATTTTTTTTATCGATTTATCCCATCCAGAAATTCCTTTTCTTAACACCATCTCTAAGATACATTGCTCCAGTCATAATGCCAGCTATTCAAAAAAGAACTCAAGGCGAAAAAAAGTTTAGTATGAATGGTGAGCGCACTCAAATCACTAAGAAGGCAAAGCTGGATCCAAATTCTCAACCAAGTGGATTTGAGGAAGATCTGAAGCACATGAATCATGAGATTAAAATCAACTCTGGTATGTTTTGAAATCTTGTATATTTTTGCAGAGATTTTTCTAACGTAGATTTTTATAGACCATTCAGATCAACATTGGAATAGACCTCCATTAGCTAAACACGACTTTTCTACTACATCTATCAGTAAGTTTTGACTGAGATTACTATTTTTTTCCCTTTTCAAATCCATTAACATAATATAGATTTTATGCAATTAGACGCGGAGGAATCAATACACAACAATGAAAGCGCTATAAGATTATTTGGTGTGACAGATGTAAGTTTTGTTCTTTTTTTTTTAAGATGAAATACTAACTAATCAAAAGAGAGGGAATTCAATTATGTGCTCTGTTACTGGATTTCTTCATTATTTTTATGTTCCTTGTCCTGTCGGATTCAATGAAAAAAGTATTGCTGATCTCAAGAATCATATAGCTGATAAGCATGGCAAAGTTGTACAAGATATCACGATAGTTGAAAAAGAATCATTATGGGGATATAATGGTAATGACAAATCACCGTTTATGAAAATCACCGTGAATGATCCGAGACAAATCGGTAAGCTGCGGTCTGCATTTGAAAGTGGAAGCATAACTTTTCCTGGACTTTATCCCACAACCAGTTACGATAACATTTCATTTATATTAAGAGCTATGATTGATTGCCACATAACTGGTATGTCATGGATCACATTACCAGCTGGAAAATATAACCAGGTGAATTCAAAAATATCTACTTGCCAACTGGAAGTTGACATAGATTATAAAGATTTAGTAGCTCATTCTGCAGAAGGTGAGTGGCTTAAGATGGCGCCATTGCGTGTACTGAGTTTCGATATCGAATGTGCTGGTCGAAAGGGTATTTTTCCAGAAGCTGAGATAGATCCTGTTATTCAAATTGCAAATGTGGTTCAAGTATTTGGTGGTAATGACTCTTCAAATAATCGTCCCTTTGTACGAAATGTTTTTACTCTGAACACTTGCTCACCAATTGTCGGTAGTGACATTTTTGAGCATCAATCAGAAGCTGATCTACTTAGACATTGGAGAGACTTTATCCGTGAGGTAGATCCTGATGTCATAATTGGTTACAATATTGCAAATTTCGATTTGCCCTACCTACTGGATCGAGCAAATGCGTTAAGAGTTCATGATTTTCCATATTTTGGGCGAATCAAAAACTCTAAACAAGAAGCTAAAGATACAACATTTTCATCTAAGGCTTATGGTACAAGTGAATCAAAAGTTGTTAATATTGATGGTAGAATGCAACTTGATCTTTTGCAATTCATTCGAAGAGAGTACAAATTAAGAACATATACTTTGAACAGTGTTTCAGCTCACTTTTTGGGTGAACAGAAGGAAGATGTTCACCACTCTATTATCACAGATTTACAAAATGGTACATCAGAAACAAGAAGACGTTTGGCTGTTTACTGTTTAAAAGATGCGTACTTGCCGATGAGACTAATGGACAAATTGATGTGTTTAGTCAATTATACTGAAATGGCTCGTGTTACAGGTGTTCCTTTTTCTTTTTTACTATCTCGTGGTCAGCAAATCAAAGTCATTTCTCAGCTTTTTAGAAAAGCCTTATCAATGGACATTGTTATCCCTAATATGAAGCAGGATGGGTCTTCAGACGAACAATACGAAGGTGCAACAGTTATCGAGCCTAAGAGAGGGTACTATGATGTTCCTATTTCCACTTTAGATTTTGCAAGTTTGTATCCAAGTATTATGATGGCTCATAATCTTTGTTATACATCTTTGCTAGACAAGAAAACAATTGATCGACTGAATTTGAAAAAAGACGAAGATTACACACAGAGTCCCACTGGTGACTGTTTTGTTAAAAGTCATCTTAGAAAAGGGATTTTGCCTATTATTCTTGAAGAGCTTCTGGGAGCACGTAAAAGAGCAAAGGCTGACCTTAAAAAAGAGAAAGATCCTTTTAAGAGAGCTATTTTGGATGGTCGTCAACTTGCGCTAAAGATTAGTGCAAATTCTGTCTATGGTTTTACTGGTGCAACAATTGGTAAACTGCCCTGTTTGGAAATCTCGTCTTCTACTACAGCTTTTGGTAGAGTCATGATTGAACAAACTAAAAATGAGGTGGAGGAAAAGTATTCGATTGCCAATGGGTATAGACACAATGCCGTTGTTATTTATGGTGATACCGATTCAGTTATGGTTAAATTTGGTCCTGAAGATCTGGCTACTTGTATGGAGCTTGGTAAAGAAGCTGCAGAGTATGTATCAACAAAATTCATTAATCCAATCAAGTTGGAATTTGAAAAGGTCTATTTCCCATACTTGTTGATTAATAAAAAGAGATATGCAGGTCTCTATTGGACTAATACTGTAAAACCTGATAAGATGGATACAAAAGGTATTGAAACAGTTCGAAGAGATAATTGTAGACTGGTACAAAATGTTATTGAAACAATTCTTCAAAAGATTTTGAGAGAGAGAGATGTTGAAGGTGCGCAGGACTATGTCAAAAATATCATCTCAAAACTGATGAAAAACCAAATCGACATGTCACAACTGGTTATTACAAAGGCACTCTCTAGAGCAGATTACGCAAATAAACAGCCACATGTTGAATTGGCAGAAAGAATGCGAAAGCGAGATGCAGGATCAGCTCCAGCTCTTGGTGATCGTGTTGCCTATGTTATCATTAAAGGAGGAGCATCTGCAAGAACATACGACAAATCAGAAGATCCAATTTATGTTTTAGATCACAATCTGCCAATTGATACAAAATACTATCTGGAAAATCAACTATCCAATCCTTTAACTCGTATTTTTGAGCCCATCTTAGGTGCTAAGAAAGCACAGCAACTACTAACAGGTGAACATACAAGAGCGATTTCAGTTGCAGCACCAACTACAGGAGGGTTGATGAAATTTGCTACAAAGACAGAAACCTGTAAAAGTTGTAAGCGTCCTTTGAAGGGTGAATATGCTAAAGGTGCTCTTTGTGCTTCTTGCATGCCTAAAGCTCATGAATTTTACGATAAGACTCTGAGACAGCTGAATGGCTTAGAGAGTAAATTTTCTCGATTATGGACTGAATGTCAACGTTGTCAAGGCTCATTACATCAGGATGTTATTTGCTCTTCCAATGATTGTCCCATTTTCTATATGCGAAAGAAGGCGCAAAAGGATTTGATATCCTGCTCATCAGAACTTAAAAAATTTGACAATATGGCATGGTAATAACGTGCACATGCTAAAGTATATGTAAGTTATGTGAATGTATCATTGTTTTTAGAATTAATAGTATAATAAAATCATTTATGAAAGCTTAAGTGTGTGTGTATATATATATTTTAAATAGTGCTTGGTCTAGACATTTATCCGCAAAAAGTAGTTTTCTGAAATTGCGACACAGCCATTTTTGTTAATTCAAAATCTCACACCATCCCATTATTCTATTTCTATTGCCTTTCCATTCACTTTCGTACAACAATTGTTTTGAAATAATGAGCACACGACGACCAAAATTCACTGCTGAAATTCAAGTTAATGAACTTCTTAATATTCCTCTTGTATCCGGTCGTTGCTGGGTTAAATGGTATGTCCGAGACTCACCAAAACCTGATGCCAGAGGACGTACTAGTTATGTTCCAGTAAAAGAGCACAAAGCGCAGTGGGATGAAGATATCAGAATTCACTTCAAAGTTGGTATTAACAAGGCTAATGTTTTGAAAGAATTTGTAATGATATTTGATGTTATGTGGGATCAAAATGGAACAGACAAGCTTTCGTTAGGTAAAGTCGAAATTAATCTGTCTGAATATGTTAACAATACACAACCTAAGAAAACTAAGTACTTACTGAAAAACAGTAAGATCAATGGAGCTCTTGAGTTGTCAATTAATGTGATGCAAGAGTCAGGAACAAACATGTTTACAGTGTGAGTATAAATCCATGATGGAATAATGATGAAAGTAAATTTATTTGCTAACTTTTGCTTAGACCTCCAATGACTGCCTCGGCTGTATTTGGGGATATCACTGGTGTACTTAAAGAAACAAAGGATAGTTACGCTGATGACACATCTGATCTTTTGAATGAACTTCACCACAGGCAATTTGCCGTTTCTTGGAATAGACATGACTATGAGCTTGATCCAAAAGCATGTATCGAAGACATTTTTCATGGAGGTACTGGATTTAAAAATACAAATGGAACTTCACCGCCTCCTGGGACAGAGAAGAGTATTGAAACCCGTCCTTCGTATACATCTGAGTTTGAAAATCAAAAATCAGATGGTATTGGAAAATTATTGTCAGAGGAAGAAGACAGAACAGACTTAAGATCTTGGACAGTAAAGACTATCTACTAACTACGCTGGCCCTTAACATTCCTTATATATATATATATTTATTTATTGATATTTATTTATTTAAACTATACATTTGTTTGGATATCCATAATGAAATTCACGTAGTGCGTTTTATAATATTTGTCATAGCGTTGATAATAGTCTTATCGAGTGTACTGGCTTTATAATTATTTTATTTTCATGAGATTTCCCAATTTCATGTGGAGTTTAATATTTTGTTTCTTCTAGCTGCACCACATCATTTCAAAAAAAAAAAAAAAAATGGTATGAGATTTCTCTAATACTTTTATCATTCTATACTAATACAATAAAAACAAAAATGAATCCAGTCGGCAGATTACTGGGTATCAAGTCAAAGACATCACTGGCAAACAACGCCAGAAAAACTGGAAGCCGCGAGGGCTGTTGTGAATCAACGAGAAAAGGCTCTTAATTTGCCTGTTACAGATCTGCCAAACATGAGTATGATGAAAATTTACTTTCATTCTCGTAAGTACCATACCTCAAGCCTTTTGAATACCCTCTAACTAACATGATAAGTCATCAAACAATTAGGAAGACAGCTAAATCTACGGCAACGAATTATGGCAACTGCTGAAGTTTACGTTTCTCGGTTCTTCACTATGGTTTCAGTCTATGAAGTGAATGCATATATGATAATCACAACTTGTGTATACATTGCCTGCAAGATTGAGGAGTTTCCCCAACATGTACGAACTATATCTGCTGAGGCAAGAAACTTATGGCCTGAGTTTGTTACTCATGATGCGACCAAGTTAGCTGAATGCGAGTTTTATCTGATTGAAGAACTTGACTCATTTCTCATTGTTCATCATCCGTATAGGTCTCTAATCCAAATAACACAAGCTATGATCAAATTTGATTCTCAGTTGACTTTGGTTATTGAGGAACTTCAGTCTGCTTGGTCTATGATCAATGACAGCTATGCGACAGATTTGATTCTCTTATATCCGCCTCATATCATTGCATTCAGTTGTCTATATGTGACTGTGGTGCTAAAATCACCATTAATTAGACCTTCTAAGGCACCCGACACTGTCAAAGCCAGAATTGAACTTTTTGTACGCTTTTTGGGCAAATCAGGAATAGATTTAGAACATGTCGTTGAAAATGTGCAAGAAATGATATCTTTATATGTCCGATGGGAAAATTACAATGAAAATGCGGTAAAAGCTATTTTTACAAAACAAATGCTCGGTGTTGAGTAATTTGGTATACCTGTTATTTATTTTTGATTTAGGTCGACATAGGCTTTGACATGTGGGTTCTATTAAGATGAATCTTGAAAATATCAAAGTATCATGATATGCTTATTTTTGCTCTATTCAATTTTTATTTGAATATAGCTATAATTTGATACGAATTTAAGAAATCTTGGAAATTCTAATTTAACTTGTTCATATGTGATCATTTTACATCTCAACATATTTTGTTCAGATAGCGGCTATAACTTTGAAATGTTTTTAACATTATGAATGCTTTATAGCAAAACTAACGCAACACACCTTAGTATATATCTAAAACTTTTCACATCGCAACAAGTTACATTGGAAATAATTTTGTTTGTTCAGAATAATGTGCAAATAATGAACAATTAACTTTTATTTTTATTTTTATTTTTATTTTTATTTATATATTACTTCTATACTAACTGCATTATCGTTTGTTTCTCATTATTTCCAAATGTAATTTTCTTACAGACAATGCTATTCATAATAAATTTTCAATCAACGTTCTATTTTTTTTTTTTTTTTTTTTTTTTTTTTTTTTTGATAAAAATAACTATAACTGTTTAAATTTAGTCAATCATCTATGATTATTGAAATCTTTCATATTTAAAATCTACAATTAATATCCTCGTACAAATGTCTGTTTTCCTTTTCAAGAGTTTGACATTACAACTAGTAGTAAAAATGCAAAAACAACTTTGGATTAATTTGAACTACAGCACAAAATACAAAACATAACATAAATAAACATATATAAATAACAAATCCTTTATTCAAGATTGTGAAATCTAAGAGTATGTGTTTGAAATTTGACTGCAAATAAACACTAAGGATTTTTCTACTCAAGGAAGTTTAACCAGCAGCTCAAATAACGTTCCCTTAAAATATGTAAAAATGTAGAGCTGATAGTACTGCTTGATTAATAAACACATAACCAAAGTATTTGCGTTTCAATGCATTCTGATTCAGTTTAACTGAAAATACAGATAAGTGTTAAAGCAGTGGCTTTAAAAATGTCTCTTTCAGCAGTTCTTCAGCAGTAGGACGCTTGTTGAAATCAATTTCAAAAGTCTTCTTGAGAAACTCTTTGGCATCATCACTACAATCTGTAGGAATACTGGGCGAGACAAATGTGCCAATTTTAAAAATTGCTTGCATTTGGCTGAATTCGGGGAAAGGATGTGTACCAGTAAACATTTCAATAACCAAACAGCCTAAAGACCAAATATCTGCTTTCAGAGTATAAGACGTTTGTTTAACGACCTCAGGGGCCATCCAATAAACAGACCCCTGAAGAGAAACTCTATTATTTTGAAGTCTTGTTTCAATCTTTTTAGAAATACCAAAGTCTGAAATTTTGATACCACCTTTATTATCAACCAACACATTTGCACCTTTAATATCACGATGAATAATGCTTCGGTCATGGAGATATTTCAATCCATGTAAAATTTGTCTGACAAAGTTTCTGATGAGAGATTCCTCAAATGCACCATAGTTTGACAACATGGTTGCAACTGAACCACCAGGTACGTATTCCAAAAAAATGTTTAAAAAGCTTTCTTCAGAATTGGAACCCAAGTATTGAACAATATTTTCATGTTGTAACTCTCTCAAAAAATTCATCTCTCGCTGCAATGCGTCAATCATATTCATTTTCTTTTGTTCATTGTCACTATTGCCTTTAGGCATTTCCACTTGCTTGACTGCCATAAGTTCACCTGTTATACTGTTCATTCCTAAATAAACAACACCAAAACTACCTGAACCTATCACAGTACCCTTAATCCAACGAGATGGACCAGATCTTTCTTTGTTAAATGCATCCATGAACTCTTCTTCATCTCGTGTTTCGGGTTCTATTTCCTCTGAAGTTGTTTCCAAAGTGGCAGAAGAATTGCTTGGAATGGTAGTAGTTACTGTTGACGTTGAGGTAGAAGTAGATGTTGAAGTTCCTGGCATAAAATCATCCATAGAAGGCATTGGAGGAACTACTTCATCCTGGTAACCCCAAGGTCCAGAAGCCGATACAATAGAAGACCTTTGACTGATGCGACTCATTCTAGACATTCTAGACATTCTCTTGTACATGATGGAGTTTCGTATGGTCTCCTTTAGTTGGGCCGGACCTGCTTCCGGGAAATATTCCTTCAAATTACTGGAAATCAATTCGCTTGGTGGCCTTTGGCCATAAAATTTACGCAGCGGTTTTTTCGTGAGTGTGGATGCATCTTCTGGGAAATGTGTGGTGCTGGGTGAATTCAAAGATTCTCTTAATATTTGTTGGCTCTTGGATAACTGTTTAATTGTTGGACCCCCTGAGTTATGTGCGCACAGCATCAGTCTATTTCTTTCCTTACGATCTTGAGAGTGGCATATCGTAACCAGTTCATTATCACTTACCATTCGCTTTGTTGTTCCAAGCTCATTATCTGCAATATAAACATCCCAATTTTCTGGCATATCCTTGATTCCAATCTTTTTTAATGCTTTCCGTTTAATTGAATCACCGTTAAAACAGCCGGAGATATATACTGTTTTCGAGTGGCCCTGTTCGTAAATAAATCGTACAGTTGCCTGCTTTACAACGTCCATGCTGAGAACCGTCGGTGTAGGAGCAGCAGAGTTTGCAGCGTCTCTAGCCCGAAGTCTCTTTAGACTTTGGTGGATTCGAATTCTGTCGCCTACTTTCTTGATTCCCAGTTCTTTAAGCGAGTTTTGATCACACTCCAGCAATATGTCCCCCACAATATCATGTTCTAAGCCAACGTTAGCAATTATCAGCCTTACAGACCCCAATTGAAAGGACAAAAAAAAAAAAAAAAGAGAAATCACATACCTTCAAACGCCGGATAGTATTCACCACAGTTCATGCTTTCCAGCCATGCTTTAATGTTTGCAGAAGTCCAGCTAGAGTTGTATGATTGTTCTATCTCCTTTAGAGTAGATGATTCTGGGCTCGAGTGTGCAATGTCGAATGCAAACGAACTCCTCAAGGGTGAAAGAGGTTCTGGAGGAGGCAAAAAGCCAGCCATGATGTGCTTTTGACAAAGTAAACGCAAGATAGATCAAGAAGTGATGGCAAAGAAGGATGATTGGAAAATGAGGAAGAAGAAAAATAAAATGCGTGAAATGCAAGTTTACCAGGGTGTACTGTGGAGGTTTAGGGCTTTAATGCTGGGCTCATTTTACGAAATTAAGCATCTTTTTTGACACTCCGTATTAGGAAAAAATCAAGCTAACCTGAATATAACTCGGTGCTGCTTATGTTGAAGGAGGTTGATAGTAGTAATAATAATAGTACTAGAATATATATATATATAAATTGGCATATGGTGATTTTATAACTAGATGTAATAGAGAATTTTAGCGTTTGTATTTTAGAAATATGTGAAGCTAATCTTTTGTGTACTTGCAGAATTGAAAGGTGACAATCATATTTCAACGTCTTAATTAATTTAATTAATTAAAAAAAAACATCCATACTACTAATGATAGCAATATCTTGTGTTACTATTACTATTATTATTATTATTATTATTATTATTATTATTATTATTATTTTTATTATATTCATGTATATCCTAATCTCATCATCTATTAAAATACAAATGAATATATCAATTCAGAAACCAAATTTATTGCCTTTATATTTTATTAGGAAGGTTTATAAACAATACTCTATTAGGATTACACTTGAATACCATTTTTTTTTTTAGTAATAACTATTATATTAATTAACTGCTAATATTACTTGAATATCTACTTCTCTTGTGCATCTCCATATATATTTAGATCTACATTAAGCGGCTAGTATATAACATACCTAAATAATATAAAAATCTTTTTTTTACATCAAACTATGCTACTTGTACATGGAAAAAACATGAAAAAACAATCACAAAGGATCCATCTTGAGTAATTTCAAAGATTTTTTTTTTTAAAAAAAAAAAAAAAAAAAAAAAAAAAACCACCATCGTATGAACATTATTTGAACAATAAACATTTCAACATACTAGATTTCTGTGCCACACTTTTCCCAGCCACATTACTGCTAGGAAGCCAGACAGCCCCATCTACATCAGCCACACTTACTACTCTAGAGCTTCGTTGCATCCCAACGCTCCAAGCACCTAATACGCCATCACTTCTTTGCACGAGTTTCACCCTATGAAACTCCGGTCGCGGATCAAGCTTAAAGTCATGCTCAAGCTTAACATCAACAAATCTCCGCTCTTTCCGAGTAATAAGTGGAAGAGCAAAAAGGTGAAGTGTGACAAATGCAGAAACTGGATTTCCAGGAAGTCCGAAAATTACTTTCGTGCCTTCAAAAAGCGTAGCAAATGTAGTGGGTTTTCCTGGCTTCATGGCCACTCTGCCAAAATGGAGAGTAGCCGACAAATCATGAAGAATAACAGGTTTGAGAAGATCCAACTCGCCCATAGAAACTCCACCCGATGTAATTATTATGTCCACCTTACTAAATGACTCAAGAAGCTTTGATTTAAGCTCAGACCGCGTGTCCGGTGCTATTCCTAGGTCAATAGGAGTTATTCCTTGATCTTTTAACAAGTTCAACAACATGGGCCTATTACTATCATAAATTTGTCCGTACTTAAGGCTCTGGACATCTGCAGAAGACAAATCAACTAGTTCATCTCCTGTAGACATAACACCTACTACAAGCTTTTTAGCAATAGGGATTTGTCTGATACCCACACTCGCAAGAACCCCAATCACACCAGGATCTATCACAGTTCCTTTCTGAACAACTACTTCACCTTTTTTCATATCGCTTCCAACTTCTCTAATATTCTCCCCAAGCTCTCGGGATCCGCCCAAAACTTCGATTTCAATCTCTTCGCCATCTTTTTCTTGTGTAAGTTTTGTGTCTTCAACCATAACAACGCATTCAGTTCCTTCTGGAATAGGTGCACCAGTTGTGACTCTCATTGCAAAACCATTCTCAAGCGACTTCAGTTCTTTGTCATATCCTCTAGCATGTGCGGCTCCTATCACTGAGTAGATTCCGGGTTGCTTAGAAGGAATTGCATATCCGTCAACTATAGACGTTCGCCAAGCGGGGATGGAGAAGGGTGCATAAATAGACTCTGAAATAGTTGCATTCAGTAGATTAGGGGAAGTTATTGGTTCAGAGGAATATTGCAAAGGAGGTGCATATTGTTCGAGAATTTTGAAAGATTCAGATAATGGTATCATGGGATATGGCGAGTTTCGTGGCCTTTGGGACACAGTCGTATGTGCAATTGGTGCAGAGTGCGTGTGTGAGTGGCCATGCGAGTGAGAATGGTTGTGATCATTTACATGAGAGTGAGTGTGTGAATGTTCATGCAAGTTAGAGCTGTGGGAGTGCTGATGATGATGAGGATCACTCTTCATTTTTTCATGAAGTTGTCTACTCTCACTGAACTGCAAGTCAATAACATGCTTGAGCAAGTTCAATACAGCATCAAGATTTTCAATTGCACCTTTCTTTGATCCAGGAACTGATACTAATACACATTTTCCAAGTATACCCACTACAGGTCTACTAAGCGCTGCCATTTCTGTGATTTCTTGACACTTTCTAGTCATTGTCTGTTCTAACCCAGTAGCCCGTTTTTCCAGCAACGGAATAATAGCTTCTGGTGTAACATCTCTGGGACTGAACCCTGTTCCACCTGAAGTAACGATTAATTCATATTTTGATTCTGCAACTAGTTTCAAAACCTCTGATCTTATTTCATTTATTTCGTCAGGCACAATCGTTTTTTTAGTGACGCTGTATCCATCTGAACTATTCAGAAATTCAGTGACAGCGGGACCAGTTTGATCTTGAGAAGAATCAGCATAGCATGTGTCTGAGACAATTACTAGAGCAGCATTATAATTAGACATGATGGCTGTAATTTGTGATGATTGTGGTATAAAAAGATGTTTTTAGAGCAACTTAGCTTAGAGAATTGAAGGATTATGACGTAAATAGCGTGACTACATTATGTAATTTTTCATGATATTCAGCATATACTATAATCCTATCTTGTTTTTGACACTTTCAAGAGTTTTATACTTGAAATTTGTTAAAATGATTATATTTTACAATTAATTTCAGGTCAATGTTGAGTGAATATAATATTTTCAAAACAATAGGTATAATTTTGAGATTCTAATTATAAAAGGTGGTTATGTCCTTTTATATGACTTTGTTTTTAATATAGATATACTGTCAACCCCATTTACTTTCAAAAACTACTCTATTTGTTTAAAACATATTGAATCCATGAGCTTTGAACTATATTTGGATTTTTAAAAAGTCTTAAAGATAGATATTGGAGTCTCAAGTTTAATATAAGCAAATACTCATAATCATAAGCTATGAATATATTTGTTATTTAAAATAATATTAAATAAACTCTGGGCTTTTGTTCGTTAATTCAACTTCTCAATCTTAAAAAAAATTACATGATTTTATTTGGTATTGAATAGTTATAAGTTATCTAAAATTTACATGAAATCACTTGCCACTATTATCAATGCATTTTGTGCATTTGTCTTTCCCTGACTTGCTGTACACGTTTAGTTGCAGCTTTTCTCCCAGGTTCAATGATAGTTTGTTCCCACTCTTCATCTGTCATAGATTTAGAGACAGATTTTACCAACGAATGAATCAATCCGATAAAGTTCTCACGTCTCAAGATATTCTCTTCACGCCATTCGGCACGCTTAGCTTGTTCACGCTCAAGACCATCAGTATCACCAATAGCCCTCAATTCAATTCTGGGGTCTGACGTTAATCCAAGTAGTGCAAATCTCATTTCGCCCTCGGGAGAATTTGCAATTCGCTGTTGCAAAACCTCACTGACCTTGTTAGGAAAATTGTCAAGAGTACAGTTATCACTGTGAATGATAGGGAACGCTTGTAAACCATCCAGCTCGTACAACTTTCCATTGATAGGACAGTAAGAAATAAAATGATAGATTCCGTCATCGTTTTCATCATGCTCACGTCTAGGATCGTCTTCTTCGACAAAGGGATTGGGACGAGAAAATGAATTGTGTACTGCACGAATTTCTTCACTGTTGGAAATAGTCTCTCCACGAAGCTCTGGGTCAAAAGAATCTACAAACTGTGAAAAGTTAGTTAATATTTCTCCAATTTCAATTGACTTGTTCGAGCCCTGATGAAGATTTAGAAGAAGAGAGAGCACGGCTTGAGTGGCACACGCATTCTGGATCTTTTGATGTGCAAAAAATACACTTTGTTCAGGATATTCTAATGAAGGCAGAGTGGCGGATACTTCATCGAAATGACCGTCTGAAGGTCCAAAAACAGCACCTGCACCTGCGCTTTCCTGACGAATTTTGCGCTGTTGAATTTCACTTGCCCGATACTTAAAGAGAAAAATCAATCCATACAAGGGCTTGACTTGTTTCAATGATTCCGGATCGATAGAAAGAAGTTCGGTGAATTCTAAGCCTTTGACCCCCAACTTTTCGATTAGTTCGGTGAAGACGCCCTGTGAAGTAGTGGTTAGCAGAAAGAACAAAAACAAGAAAGTGTAGGAAAGCACTTACCGCATCTGATTCAATAGTAGTCCAGTCTGAAGACATTATATGTAATACTGTAGATAGATTATAAAGTGTCGTGGATCTGAGATGTGGAAGGTGGGTAAGTAGTAGTAGTGTTCATGGAAAGTCAAAGTTGTGAATTGGGACATGGATTTGCAACCTGTAATCTTTACTAGCCTTTCATTGCGCATACGGATTTTCTGTATAATTGTAGATAAAAAATAATGAAGGTATAAATTTACAAAAACAAGTTTAGAGATTACCGAATGCTGTAAATATATATATATATATATAAAGATAAATATCTAAAAAGTACAAAGCTTGTAAGCTCAAAGAAAAAAATGAAATCCAGATACGATCAAGCGCGGGAAGAAGGCTTAAACTAAAGTAACTCAAGTGACTATGAGTTCCGAGACATAATTATATTGCAACAGACTTTCAGGGAAAAAAGTGGTTTAAAAAAAACAACCTGAAATTTAAGACGCCATTCAAAGTAGTATCTGCAAGTAGCAACGGTAGCTATCATTGAAGCAGCAAAACTAGCAAGAGTAGTAGTAGCAGTAGAGACATTTTATCATGATTACCATTGTTATTAAATCTTTTTTCCAGCATGATACTCTAAGCAGAAGAGTGGACTTGGCCTAACCAGGCAGGAATTCACGTGCGTGGAAGGCTATAGAACAAAAACCGATGTGTTTCTTTGAAGTTCCAACTGTTCCATTTGTCTCGCACTTTCAGATAATTCACTACTAAACGAACGGATTTTTGGACAAACATGCCATGAAATTCCAACTTGCACACCCAGGAATCGACAAGCAAGCTGCGGCAAAGGGCAGGTTAGCAGCAAATGCAGCAAATTCAGTGGCAAACATAGCACTTCCAAAAGAGCCTCTTGCGTTCGGTGGCCATTTTGTCGATTCGCCTCTACTAACACTAACTACTAGAAATTTTCATGAACGCATGCGAGATATTAACTATAACTTACAACAGATGAAATGGGATTCTAAAGCATTTGATCATGATCTTAGACTTGGACTTGAGGGTAACTTGGAACATCAGTTGAATGTTCAAAGCTTTGTAGTGTCGTTATTGCAATCGTTGAGAACTGGTGTGCAACATACGTATAATCTTATGTTTCGTTATCTGTTTCTTCTTCGACACGGTCACACTGAATCAGCTACTAGCTTTAATCCTCAAGTTCACCTTCAAATATACATACTCAACAACATAGTCGGCGTTCTCATGAAAGACTCCGTGTCTTGCAGGTATGTATCAAGAGCACTTGACCTGGAAATCGAACATGTTTTAGTGCTCTTTCGACAGGCCTTTCTAGGTCCAGTTCAGGATCAAATTCAAATGATTCTTGACAATTGGTGCTCAAGTAGTATTCTAAAGGATACTAGGGAACGCTTAAAGCTGAGCTCGGCTCACCTTAGCGACTACTTTTCCAAATCAGCGACACCGCTGGCTAAAGCCAAAGCGTTTTTACAAAATCACCTTCCAAGCCAACATACTAATGAGGATTTCGATAGGCCACACATGAAACAATATTACCAAGCTTTAAAATACAAAGGTCCAGCCTTTTACAAGAAGTCCGAAGTTGTACCCAGTGAGAATTGGAGCTATGAAGGATGGACAACAGATTTTGCAGCAAAGTTAAAACTCGAAGCCTCTATAAAGAAGGATAGTACAAGGCAAGAACTTTCTTCTTCTCCTTCTGCTTGACATTGCTGGACATTTATATTCATATATTATGCATTTGTATCTCGTTCTACCCATTTAATACAAAACATTAATTTATTGTCTTTAGTTGAAGAAAAGTTCTTTGACTTGAAGCTAACAGCTGAATGAGCAATAGTTAAAGGCAAGTCCACTCGACTGAAATGAACAAAAAAATAAATAAATGAATAAATAAAACAAGGAAAATACCTGATTGGATGCAATTCTACGTTGTCATTGAATCCATATGTTGGTCATAAATCACATTTCGTTTGGTTCGAATATACTGGCTGTTGTAGATTAGCTATTTTTGATTTTGTAACAATTGATACAATTATTGCCCTAACCCTCGGTAATTTTTTTTACCAACGAGAAGACTGGTTTAAACCTCCTTGAAATTAAGCGTTTAAAATTTTTCATACAAGCACCGACATATCAATAATACAAACGCATTCCTAAGCATAAATCATACAACATGATGATCCGAAACATGTCACTCCGCGCTTTTCGAGCACCAACCACGCTGTCCCGTTTGATTCACACTGTTCCCAAACTTGCACACCAAGCTGAGTATGAATCTCAAGGAATTCCCGGTCTTTATTCGCCTAGTGGGTTTCAAGATGTGTGGACACAGTACCAGCAAGTGCTTGTGAACAGTCTGAGCCGAATGACTGCCGACACTGAACATGAAACACGGACACCATTTGGAGTGATGTTGAATACTGCACGAGACAGATTACAAGCTGGAACTTTCAATGTAGCTTCGCAGGCACATAACAATCATCTGTTTGTTCAGGCTCTGCGTCCGTCAGCTGGAAATGAGACTCGACCAAGTGTAGCTTTAGATCGGGTGATTGTACGGGATTTTGGATCGCTTGAAGCTTTGAAACAAGAGGTTTTTACTCTTGCCCAAGAATCAGTAGGCAATGGATGGCTGTTTGTGGTTGAAGCTGCTGATAAGCATCTGTATCTTCAGTTTTCCAATGGCGCAGGAACACCATACTTTGTGGGTCGTCAACAACTTTATAACCTCAACACACCAATGTCTGCTGAGATTGAGGAGACTTTGGATGAAGTTCGTGCTTCATTAGATGCTAAGGAGCATATTTACAATATGCCTTTGTTATGTATCAATCTTTGGGAAAATGCTTACATTACTGATTTTGGAATTGATGGTAAGCAAAAGTATTTGGAGAGTGTGTGGAATTCTTTGAATTGGGATGTCATTAGTGCAAGACATTTCAATCTTTAAGGAATCAAGACTAAAATGATGAACAACTACAGAAAAGAAACAGGAGAAAAAAAAAACAAAAAACTACAGGTTTTGTGATTTTTCTTTAGTATATAAATTATTTTTTTTTAGTTTATTTTTCTTTTAAATTTTTGTTTTGTTTTATTTTTAATTGTAAATATTGGTTAATGATATATATATTGTTTTTTTTATTATTATTATTTTATTTTTGTATTGATATGAGTTTTATAATATTCGAATTGTTTCTTTGAAATTTGTTAAATTTCATTAATATAGGTTTTATCAAAGTAAATCTATATATATATAGATGTAGACATTTTTTTTTTTAATTTTTTTCATTCTTTAATTAAACCAGTTAATTATATATATCAATGAATAAATACATTGTTTTGTAATAATAAAAATTTTAAATTTTGATAAAAATCAGAAAATATCAATTATTTTACAAATAAAAAATTGTACAAATAAGAAACAAAATATATAAAAGAATTAAAAAAAAAAAAAAATCATCTAGATATATGAATAAGTAAATAAAGATGAATCAAATAAAGTATTAATTATATATATATCGAAACAAGTTTTTCATCAATATAAACAAAAACTGTATCAAAATAATTTTGATTTCAACCTTTTATGTTTATTTATTACTTCCAAATCAATATAACGCTCTATATACAAATCAAAGAATTTTCTTTCATACTATTTTACAGGATTAACAAAGATTTTCTGCAGAAAAAGATGATCCACCACAAACAATAACAATTACATTTTTATACTTGTCTTTGTCCAACTTCTCCAAGGCAGCCAAAGCAGCACCACACGCCGGTTCTACAACAACCCCGTGCACCTGAAGGTATTCTCTACAAGCAGAAACTGCTTCTTCGTCCTCTACCGTGATTGCTACTGGAATCGTTTCAGGATACTTGGTGGCATAGGTATAGACTTGGTCACATACTTCGCATGCAGCAAGACTTGTTGCAATAGTTTTTGGATTTTCCAGTCGGACTTTTCGACCTTGCTCTAATGATTGGGCAAGTTTACTTGCACCAACAGTTTCTACAGTTACCAAACGGGTTCCTTTGAAACGAGAGGCCAAAAGACCCATTGCCAAACCAGCATACAATCCGCCGCCACCTACGGAGCACACGATTGCATCTGGTTGTACCAACTTTCCGTCATTACTGTCGGAGTTGCCGCTGTCTGTACTGAAATATTCCGGTAGCTGCGATTCAATTTCCGTAATAATACGGGCATAGCTCGGCCATAAAAGAGGATCATCAAATGGGTGACAGTAAATGGCATTTTCTTTAGTTAAATATTTTTCCCGCATGTAAGCATCAGCTTCTGCCCAAATGTTACCGTGTACTTCTACTTCAGCACCAGTGGCCCGAATCAAATCAATCATACGCTGCTTGGTAGTGGACGGAACAACAACGTGTGCCGGATAGCCCATTGAAGTTGCAGCAACAGCAGCAGCTAAGCCAGCGTTTCCACCAGAAGATGAGTAAAAGTGAAGACCATTAGAGCTTGAAGATTTGACCAAGGCATCATGGTGATGTTTGACAACTGCGCCGAGACCTCTAGACTTGAAAGAACCTGAGGGCTGTAAGTACTCAAGCTTCAGAAATACGTTCCGATCGTACTTGCTGGAGTATTGTCTAGAGTATACTAAAGGAGTAGAAATGAAAAGCTGAGGTGTGAGCATACTGATCAAGAATACGTGGTGAGAAATAAAAGGGAAGAAGATAGTAATATCCACCCTATTTATATCAATCTCATATTATTTATATTGGGTTTTATCTACTCAGCCATTGTGAAAATAGTGTAGTATCTGTGTAAATTTTTACTTATTTTCTTTATTCATGAATATCCATTAATATCCATTGATATCCATGTATTCTACCTACTCCATTTCAAAGCATCAACTTTTCATGAATCATCTTTAAAGTTCGAGTATAATACACGTGAATTTATATATACATATTTATTAGTATGTCTTTGATTTTTAATTAGGATTCCTACCTTTTTTTATTTGATACTTTACACTTTTATTGCTATATTTTTCCCCAGACTCCTCCACCATTTTTGAATTGTCGCTTCCGCCAGAATCTTCAGAATCTTCATTTTATCTTGATCTGAGATTTTCTTTTTATATACATACATTATTTAAGCTATCATATTCTGAAATTTAAAAAATGGCTTCAACATCATCTCTTTCTCATTTCTTTTCTGCTTCTCGACACTATCTGGTTTTAGGAGCTTCTGCTTCACCAGGCAAGTTTGGATACAAAGTTCTCAACTGGTATATTCAACATCAACTTCCGGTGACTCCATTAAACCCAACAACTCCTGAAATTTTGGGTCTCGCTACAAAGCCAAATGTCACTGCAGCATTAAATGCGTTATCAACTACATCCAAAGGAGATATCTCCTCTGTTGGTATGTCTGTAATTACTCCTCCATCTGTAACTTTACATGTACTATCAGATATTCGTGCTTGGAACTTGGCTCAAAATTCAACAATCAAAGTAGACGCAGTTTGGTTCCAACCCGGAAGTTACGACAACTCAGTTTTACAAGCTGCTGAAGATGCTGGTATCAAATATATCGTGGCTTATGATGATTGTATTCTAGTTCTTGGTAACAACTATTTACGTCAAAGTAATATCTGATTTTAGATTTGGTTCAATATCATTTGTTACAATTTTGTATTAATAAAATCAAATCCATTCATTTCCCTTTATCTATATATATATATATATATATTCAATGCAAAATATGATATTATAAAAGATTTGGTTTTTTTCTTCTTCTTAATTTTCGTCTTTCCATATTAACATGTACTTTTATTACAAATTCGATTTATTTACCAACAAACTTGCTCATTATTTTAAATATTAGTATTAGCATTATTATTATTATTATTATCCATCTTTAAGTTTTTTTTTTCTCTTTTATTTTATTTTTCTGATTTGAATTCTATAATATGTCAGAAAGATAAATTTTATTCATTTGGCTGTGTGTGTGTGTGTGTGTTATTTCATTTTTTTTTCCATTTGTAACTCTTTCTTTCTGTCCATATCCATTTGATTTTGACCATTGTCCGTTCTATATCAATTAGATTATAAAACAGTGGGATTTTCCCTCTTTGAAAATTTCAAAATACAATCATCTTTGGGGAAAATGGTAGCAAAAACCTTGATTTCCTCAGAAATTTCTGTTACTGTATGCTTCCAATCATAGTTCATAGCAGCCTTACCCATCAAAGAAACCAAATTCATCATAACATAATTTTGACCAATACAAACATGAGGTCCAGTACCGAAAACCAACCAGTTAGATGAAGCAGCATTGGCAGCAGATCCAGGAGCCCAACGTTCAGGAATGAATTCATCAGGGTTCTCATATACTTCAGGATCATGGAGAGCAGGCCAAAGCGTGGGAATAACCATCGATCCTTTGGGAACAGTGTAGTCAGGAGAAACAGGATAAGATTTTTTAACAACATAAGGAACCATGATGACGGGGGGTCTGTAACGAAGAGCCTCTTTGACAACCATTGTAGTATACTCCATCTTATCAATAAGATCGAGATCAGGTTGAATGGTAACATCGTTGTCTCTAAGACGAAGCTGTTCTTCACGAACTTTGAGCATTACGTCTGGGCGGTCAGACATGATTTGAAACAACCAAGTACAAGCGGAAGAAGTGGCATCTTGCGAAGCAAACAAAAAGGTGAATACAGTTTCTGAAATCTCCTTGTTTGTGAATTGACGGACGTAGTCTTTCTTGTCAAGTTTAGAAATGTCTCCACCAACTGCATCAATTTTGTTTTTACTTTCAATCATAAGCTTTACCCAAGCATCCATGGTAGACTTGACAGGCTTTCCCTCGGCCATATTCTTCTTTGACTTGGCAGCACACTCCTCAAAAATGGCCATGGTCATGTCAGCAGTTCTCTTTCCATACCAAGGCTTGGTGAAGGGAAGAATGATGGGGAAGTTTACGAGTTCGAGGGCCTCTGTGATAAGATAGAAATTGTCAGAAATAATTTTGATTTGCTCTTCTGAAATGTCATCACCACAGAAGGTACGAAGAGAAATGGCACACATGAATTCTCTAAATTGATGCATAAAAGGCTTGGGGCCATCTTTAGAAAATTCAAGGAATCTATTGAGGTAGTCATTTTGCACTTCATTCATTGCAGTCAGGTAAACTGAGAGGGCTTTTCTTGAAAAAAGACCGTTGAGAGAACGTCTGTAGTCTACATGAGCTTTACCATCCAAAAACACCCAGTTTGAAGGTCTCAAGATCTTGATAGCGACATCAACAACACAGGGCTTAACGTATGCAGGGGAGTTCAATACTTTTCTGGCCAGATCTTTGGTAGAAGCGATAACGACGAATTTGTGGAAAACAGAGACACAAGACAGAGGTCCAGAGGCCCACTTTGCCTTATATTCTTCGAATTTGGGGTCCATCGACTCGAGGAAGGGTCCAATAACTGGCCATACTTTAAAGGTAGGTCCTGCAATTGAGCCCTTCTTCACCAGGTACATGACTTGGTCGTAGATGATGAGGGCAAGGAGGGAGGTGAGAAGAACAGACCAGAAAGAGGCATTTTCACGTACCCAAAGATAAGCGTTGATGATGACGGACGACGAGTGAACAATGTCACTGTCCGCGAGACCTAAAGGGACGGTAGAGTTCACCATCGGGATATGGATATAAGAGATGGATGGGAGAGTATTTCAAAGGTGTGTAAATGGAAAGAAGAAAGAAAGGAAAAAGGAAGGAGAAAAATGAGGAGTTAACGTAGGAAAAACAGCAGACAAAAAAAAAAAAAAATAGTACAAGAAAAGAAAACTGTCAAAAATAAATATATATATAAGAAACAAAAAACACAACTAACTGATTCTTCACTGAGAATATTTCATATTTATTGGTTTATATATTCTTACATTTACTGATAAACACTATTTTTTTCTAAAGATATTAAAGTGTTTTCCAAGATTTTTAAAGGCTTTTCAAAGAGTTGTAAAGGCTTATAAAGGCTTAAATATTTTTATTGGAACGGTTATTTTTTATCATTATTTTGAGGTAGTTTTTAGTTTTATTTGTGTGATAAAGTTGAATTTTTATGAAATTTAATCTTGATACTAAAGACTTATCACTTTAGTTTTAGCACTTGAAATATAGTTTTTGACAGCTAACACTTGGAATTTGTACCTTGAATCTTAATTTGCAGTATCTGAATACTAAATTTGTAACTTATTACTTAATTTTTGGGTCTTGGTACTACACATATAAGACTTGGATCTTTTTTTTCTTTTTTTTAGATTTCGTTTTTATTGGATGATTTTGATAATATATATTCACATCAACAGTTCGCAGACTTGATTAACCAAAAAGCATATTACATACTAGATAAATTTACTATGAATTCTCTTAAATACTCTTCAAAATAACGACTTGACAAAGAATTTATCTGATATTTCGACGCTCATCTTCATTCATATGAATTCAAATTATAACCTTAAATGATAGCTGCTCGTATGCTCGTTTATCTAAGTTATAAAAAGAAACGAAAGTGAAACAAAAATTGAATTTCTGCTTTTTTGTGCCGCCAATAACTGCTAAGCAATTCTCATGTGCTAATCAATTATCTAATCAATTAACAAATCATATCGAAATTATTCAGATTATTAATAATCAGAACGGGACTAGTCTAATTTGGACTCAAGTATACAGTCCTTATATTTTTAGTAGGTATACGTTTGATCTAGGTTTGTTGTCAAGTATCAAGCCTTTTGTCTCAAGTTTCAATTCGTAAAACTGTCATTTTCAAGATTTTCAACATCTGTTATAAAGAACCATATTGACAAGTTAAAACATAAATATATATAAAAACAATAATAAATAAGATAAAATAATAATAAATAAAAAAAAAGATAATAATAATAATTTAAAATAATAAATAGATTCATTGAAACTCTGGTTTCAATACCCAAACTCCTTTTGATCCATTCCATGTAGCAATTTCTTTAAGTATTTGTCTAATGTTTGTGATTTCTTGAACATCAGATACAACTATATTGCAACCTTCTATAATGTCCCGCGACTTTGCCTCAAACCCTTCTCTCTTTCCCAAAAAATCACTGATAAATTTGGCCTTTTCTTCATTCGTAAGCATCGTAGAAGCAACCGTTGTCTTGGACTTTGATGATGATGATGATGACGATGATGATGATGATGCTTTGGTGGTTGGAAGCGATACTCCTTCTGAGATATTGGGCCCAATTCTATTACTTATTCGAGAATTACTTCCAGACCTATTTTCACTTGACTTTTCCATCTCCCTTTTTCGTCGCATCTCCCCCAATATTGACGATGAAGACATCCCTGCTCCCAATCGAGCTCTCCCTGATGCTCCACGACCAATGCGTCCAGCACTGCCAAATCTACCCGTCCATGTAGGTGTACCCACAGCGGCTTGTCTGGCAGCCTTTCGAGACTGTCGTAAAGCATCCGCAGCATGTTTTGCAATTCTTGAAGCCTCTTTTTCTACTAACAGCTGATCTGGCATAGCCTGTCCCATTATCGAGTCGTGCTCTAACGAACTATGTACGCCGGATTTCGCAAAAAGACCTTCCATCAATCGATCCTCCTCTTTCTCACCATCGCTATTACCTCTACCACTAGCACCACCGTCCTCCACAATACTAGACTGTGTTTCTGCGGCTGGTGCATGAAAATCTTCCAAGCCACTGACACCAGTCATCTGTGCAACCTGCAGAAAATCATCATCGTTGTTACCACTTCGACTTTTGTGATTGAGACGTCTTCGTGACTTTGCCTGCGAATTCTGCTGTGAAGCTGAAGACTCGCCCTTTGAATTAAAGTTCTTTTCGCTGCCATCAAACATACTCCCTGTCTCTGTCCCGTCTTCATTGGGATCATTAAGTGTAAACAAATCGTGTAAATCATTCATCTTAAAAAACCGCCGTTGCTTGGGATCTTTTAAAATCTTGTTGGTTAAGAATTGCTTGAAGATTTGTCGATGATATATTTTCTCTTCAATAGAACCTGCAGTCATCAGTCGATATATCACAACATCCTTTTTTTGACCCAATCTCCATGCTCGCTCTCTGGCTTGCATATCTGTCGACGGATTCCAATCTGGATCATAAATTAGCACACGGTCAGCACCCGTCAAGTTGACACCAAGTCCACCAACTCGTGTAGTTAAAAGAAATACATGATATGCCTTATTTTCGTTAAACGTATCTACCAGCCCTTGTCGCTGATTTACAGGAGTAGCTCCATCCATTCTTAAAAACTTAATACCATCCAGAGATGTTAAAAACTTGGCAAGGATATCCATCATTTGTCTAGTTTGACAAAATAACAGCGTCCGGTGTCCTTGAGACTTCCAAAGCTCTATCAATGCTTTAACAACTTGCATTTTTCCTGACTTTTCTGGCGCCCCGTATCTATATCCAGGTTTATTTTCAAGCTCGTCTTTTTGAACAAGATCTGGGTGATTACAAATTTTTCTCAAGATATCAATACCAAATAGAACCTGCCGCTTTCCTTGCAAAATCGCTTGTAAATCTTTAGACTTTAAAAATCCTTCATAAGCATCGCGCTGGATTTTGGTTAGTTTGCAAAACAAAACTTTTTCACTTTTTTTTGGAAGATCAGCAGCAACATCAGCTTTCATTCGCCGGAGAAGGTATGGAGATATCATGTCTCTTAGTACAACAGCACATTTATATGCTGTTTGTACCTGAACATTAGTAGCGTTGGCATAACCTCCAATATTAATAGGGACAGAAAACTCAGATTGAAAAACAGGAAGAGTACCTAACCGTCCAGGGAAAACAAAATCAAATAAACTCCACAGCTCAATCAAATTGTTTTGTATAGGCGTTCCAGACAAAATGATCCGATTTGGTGTTTTGATACTCTTGCAAAGAAGTGAAATATCCGAATTTGGATTTCTGATTTTATGTCCTTCATCTAAAACACAATATCCCCACTCTTTGGGCTGTATTAATCCGCTGTATATTCGTACGCCAACATATGTCGTGATAACTACATGACCTTGATTGTTCTAGTTAGCTACTAATTTCATGGTCTCCATGATTTTTTTTTTCTTTTATTTTCTTTCTTACCATTTTTCATCACATTATCTATAATTGATGAAGCTCCAGAAAGTTTTGATACTTTGTTCAGTTTAACTGTTCCTGCATCGTCAGTTTCTAGTTTTTCTTCTAATTTCGCTTCATTAGCATAATCCATTCCGGCCCCCATTGAATGCAGGATGACCACTCTTAAAGCTGGCCACCATCGATGAAACTCGTTGACCCACTGTTTCATAACAGTAGCTGGACATACAATTAACACGGGTTTATTAAGTAGTCCACTGTAGTGTAGTCCAGCGATAAAAGATACAATTTGAATAGTTTTTCCAAGACCCATTTCATCACCAATTATCCCGCCCACCTTTTGTGAATATAGCTCCCACAGCCATTGTACACCAGTTTTTTGATAATCAAATAAACTTGTATAAATATCTCCTGGCATTTTGAATTGATCGTCAAGCGTAACATCGGGATGTGTAGGATGGGGTTTTTCCCATTCTTTACGGTTGTCATTACTGTCGGAAGAATTGCCATTTTGTTGATTTATCATTTCACGATAAGCTTCACGTTTTGAAACCCATTCAGCAAGCCTTGTTTGATATGCCAATTCATTTCCGTCATCTAAATCTTTTAAATCATCAATTTCTTCGGATTTGAATTTTTTGATTTTTTTGCTTTTTTGCTTGCTTTTATTGGAAGATTTTCGTTTCCGTGTAGATTTCAATTCAACGTCACTTAATTCAAAATCATCGTCTTCATTTTCAGCAATATCTTCATCTTCTTCCAATTCATATTCATCATTTTGGCTTCCAGTATCTTCTTCTTCTTCTTCTTCTTCATTGATGTATTCAGGATCTTGAGATTTTGACTGCATCATCATGTCAAGTTCCATTCCTGGAAGTCTCAGCTGTTGGTGTGACATTTCTGGCTTTTGCTCCACTTTTCCAGATACACCCTTAGATCCCATAAAGGTGTTTGAAAATGGTGTAATTTTACCTGTCCTTACAAGATAGTCATGTTCAGACTCACCTTGCATCCGACCATTACCTCTAACCTCTTGTGCAGCGTTTCCTCCATCTAATCGTTGCTGAATCTCGTTTATATCATTCCTCAATCCGACCAAAATGTCTTCTGCATGTTTAATATCGATTCTTGCCTTTTCCTTATCACTTATCTTAGTTCGAGGATTATCAAGTCGTTCATATAGTTTTTCAATTCTAGTTTGCCATGTTTTAATATTCTGTTGAGTTTTTTCTTTTCTCTTTGCATCTAACTCATTATCTCGCTGAGCCATTGCCTCTTCAGCTTTTTTTGCTACATCTCTTTCCAAGTCATCTTGGTCCATAGCCCAAGTTCCAAGAGACTCAAGTTCTTTTTCATTTGTACCTGATTCATTTTTGATATAAGTTGAATCGACTTCCGAAGTTACAAAATCATTGACACTCTCATCATTAGAATCAGCCATGCTGTTGACCCTCGACAAGCAGTCTAAAAAATTAATATAATAATAGTCGGAGTAAAAGGAAAATATTTAATGAAAGTAGAGCTTGAGTTATAATCAGGCCAATTTTAGTATGAATATATTGTTGACTCAGACTGCTTATGATTCTACCAAAGGTTAGGGTCAGTTGGGAGTATTATTGATACTTATTACTGTCTAAACAAGAATACAATGAAAATGGAGTATGTTACAAATTCATGAGTACACATGTAATAAGATGAAATGAAAATCATACTAGTACTAATGATTTTGATATGATTTTATCAATTATTCTTATTTGTTGACGAAAAAAAAAAGAAGCAGGTTTTCTATATGTACAACTTGAAAAAATTAAATAAATAAATTAAAAAAAAAAAAAAAAAATAAAAAAAAAAAAAAAAAAAAAAAAAAAAAAAAGGCTGGATATAATCAAGAATAATGTTCAAACAAGTAACTTAACAAATGAATAAATAATCATATTAAAACTATATTATATAAATCCAATACTCTACTCAGTACACATTATTGATTTTCGCATGATAAAATCTTGATAAATTGCAGGTTTGGGTTACCAGATTGAGTTTAAGTTGTAACTCGGCTAATAGATCTGATTTGACTTTAATTGCCCAAAAAAAACCGTTTAAGAATCATGGAGAGTAGAGATGGCAGAAGCTAGATTTTGTATTGAAATCCAACTGTTTACTTATATATACATGAGTGCAAGATTTCTGCGAAGAAGGGCTTTGATGTTGATTTAAAAATGAGTGTAATATTTTCTTCAATAGTGAAATCATACAATATTTATAGAAGGAATGAATAAATAACTTGTCATGTTGACAAATCAATGACACAAATGATAGGCTGACCTTTTATATATATATATTTTTAGACGCCTACAATATAACTATAATATGATATTGAAGATAATCTATATACAAGTTTTAAAAAAGAAGAAAAAGATATTTAATGAAGAAGAAGAAGAAGAAGAAGATCATGATCATGATATAAATCTTGTTTACATGAATCTATGCTATAAGCCTTACATCTCAAGTAAAGAAAATTATAGCCTTTTAAGTATTATTTTATTTTATTTTATTTTTTTTTGTCTCTATACAAGTTTCTTTTCGCTTTTAATTAAACCATTCAAAAAAACTTTCATATTTATTTCAAAACAAATCAATTCATTAAATACTAATAACATTTCACTCAATTTGTCGAAATATTCATTACATTCAAAATAATAATAATAATAATAATAATACTAAAAATGCTTCAAAGACTGCTATTAACAAATGGTTCAGGGTGGCCACGGCTGGTACGGGACCTAAAAAGGGGTTGGTAGAACCAGGAACACAGCCCTAACCCCTTCTTTCTATTATGCCCGATTTTGAATGCTGACACCTTGAAACACCCATTCTAAATTCAATTCTTTCTTCTTCAATCTCAGGATTGTTTTCTTGATTTCCATTTTATATTATACTTTTTTTACAACCAAATCTAGTTTTAATCCTTCTTGTTTTTAGTTGTTTTAATATTTTTTACCCTTTTTTTACCCTTTTTTTTTTTTCTCAAGCCAAAATATAAAACTAAAAGGCCAGAATCAAAAAAAAAAAATAGAATCTTGGGTCACTCAATTATTGCATAGGTCCTGTTACAGGTGCGGGCCCTCATTTTGTTCCGGACACATCACAACATTCGGACCCTTTTTTTTTTTTTTTTTTGATCAATCAATCACTAACTTTGCATATAACCAGATTTTCATGAAATCATGGCTTCTAGACAAAGTTTATCACGGCGGGCTGTATCTACCAACTCGCCACCATTGCAGCCAGATATAAATCACAATGTCAACCCAGACTTTCTCCTAACGTTTGTTTTAAAGTTGGCAATTGTCAATTACAGGTCTGAGCCACGTTTCCGGGTATCAGATACTATTAACACCCAAATGGAATCATTGACAGTCAGCCCTTCTTCAAGAAGAAGCTCATACGTTGCACTATCATCCGCATCAACAACGGGAAGTCCTGCTTCCAGTGATAAGTCCAAACAGTCTAAATCAGAACTGCCCAAAAATATGGTCAAGTTACTTTCTGATAAATTAGTAAAACTTCTAACAGTATCAAGCTCAAAATATATACCAGACGCCACATCGCGAATTGTATTTGCTCGATTCTACACATCATTTAAAGGTCAAGTGGCAGAGACAATCACTTCATCCAGAAGTCCTTTTGATTTGCTAATGGTTTTCTTAAGTGAAACAAAAAAAGAACTGAACTCTCCAAGATTGGCTGATGGCGACCCTTCTTCAAGAGACCCCAACATATATGGTGAGCGCTTCATTGATTTATTAGTCGACATATTAAACGAAAAAGGCTACACGTCATCTCATGCAAGCTTGATTGAAATTTTACACGGTCTCAAGTCATCTTTATCAAAACGCGAAACTGTAAAACCTACTGTCACTCCCGCTATGAGAGTCAATGGCGGTCATGGTGCCAAAAATTCTATTTCTGGGAACCTGTCTACTGATAATTCAATCAAACCAACATTTAAACTATCTGACATGGATACGGCTATTTTTCTTTGCCAATTGTTCAACTATTCTCATGAGCAAATGCAGCAAATGGTTCATAGTCTTAAGGGGGTTGCAACCTCAGAGTCAGCGGTATCGGAATTGAAATTTTTCAAAAATGAGTTAGAGGTTTATAACCGACATCCTAGCTATACTAGAGAAGACTTTTCATCTGATGCATCGTTTAACAGCTGGAAGGCTTATGAATTAAGCCAAATAGATTCTCATTTGCAATCCTTTTACAAGGTAAAGCCTTCTTTACAAGATATCGAACCATTTCGCCCTGTCCCGGGAGAGCCCATTAATTTCATTTACACTCCCCCTGATCCTAAATCCTTTTACAGACTGCTGGTAATCAAATGTCTTGAATTTGATCATGGAAATTCATCAAATCTGGTTTTATCTAATAAGTCTGCCAATCTTCTTTTAAAAGTATCTAATTCTTGGCGGCTCACTTCAATCACTAGACCTCTCTTACTCCTCAATGCTTCTGTGGAATTATACTTCATTAGTGTTTACACTCTGGACAAATTAAGAGACGATGTGTTTGAACTTGTAAGACATCAAATTACAGATAACGGAAGAGACTTGTTTGATCCTCAAGCCTGGCCTGAATGTGATAAAGCATTGTCCTATGCAACAATGTCTCAATTATTTTCATCAGTAGTAGATCAAATAACAACACAATTGGAAGGAATATTAGACGCAAAACGACCTGATATTAATAGTTTATTGGGATTTATGGGAAACGAAATCATTCCATACACTATGTTTGATGGATACCCCCCACTAGACCCTAGTTCTTCTCAAATATCAGCAATTAAGAATCTAATTATTCGCGTTGCAGAAGACAACTATCAAGAGCAAGTTGAGAAAATACCTAGAGATGAGTCTTTCGCGATGGAGCATATTCTGCAAGTTGCCGATGTACTGCTATCTAATTCCACTTTGATTCAGAAAAGATACAAGAAACCACTTTTTGGTATGGTAAATATTGCAGAAATTGTCATTTCCTCGTATTTCAAAGCATTTTCTGAAGATAGCAATTTAATGGTGCAACATTATTTTGCTACTTTGAAAGCTAGGAACTTAGAGCCACCGTTTCCTTCTGTCAAAGAGCTTTATAGTAAATTGGTTTTGGCAAGACACTTTTACAAATCATACATTGGTGGTGACTTTTCTTTCAATATTGAAGCTCGTTTGAAACCATATGCATTAAAATCAGTCCAAGAGTCTTCAGTAATGGCATCTTCATGGCTGGAAAAGATTGTAGCTAGCGATGATTTTTTGCCTATAAAAGTTGTTGATGAAGATGACATTGGAAATGTTGCCACAGCTGAAGAAAATAATCAGAGTCTTACAAGTTCGTCTGTAAGTGACTTATTTGCATCATTTGATGGTATTTTAAAAATGGTCAAATCTTTAGAATGGGAAAACGATGTACATCTTGCAACATTTTATACAATTGCGATGAAGGTAAGATAATCTTCAATGACTGTAATTATTTGCCTAATGTTTTTTATACTAACTGCTATCTATAGAACATATCTCAAGCGATCATCAAATATTCTGAACAGGTATTTGCTTTGTTTCAGTACGACTTGTCTATTCAAGACGAAAAAGAAGTTGTAACACAAAAGAATACAACGGATAAGATTATGCTTGCTTTATCAGCTGCAAGAAATGCTGTAAATGGCACTGCCGAAATTCAACCTTATAACTTTTTGCAAACTACTTGTATTAAACTCAACGATATCGAAAGAGCTCAGCACGAACTCGACAAAATTGAAGCCTCAGTTGATTCAGAAAAGCAACATTCCGCGCTAGCCAGAGTTATTCGAGTCGAACCTGCTATCAATGCATACTTTTTTACTATTAAAATTTTAGAAGCTACAGATCTCAGAGCTTGTGATTCCAATGGACTTAGTGACCCTTACGTTACTTTACTACTGGACAAAACTAGAAAAATGATTGCAAGAACAAGAACGGTATATAAAGATCTCAATCCAGTTTGGAATGAAACTTTTGAGTTTACAATTTCAGAACCTGGCAGTATTTGGTTAACTGTATGGGATGAAAATGCCATCACAGATCATAGTGTTTGTGGTAGAGCCCTCGTCCCTCTTGATCCTAAAGTTTATAGAGATTTTGATAGTAAAGAAGAGTGGATCGATCTTAAGCCTCAAGGTCAAGTTAGAATTACTATTACAATGGAAAGTGAACGAGAAGATATCAGATTTTATTTTGGTAAAAGTTTGAGAACATTGATAAGAACAGAAACAGACATGATTCGATTAATCGTAGACAAATTTACACCTTACATCAAAGCGTCAATTTCAGATAAGGCCTTGAAGGACTTGATGAATCCCAAATTTGGTATGGATACTGTTACCAGCTGGCTCTCTAATAAAGCACCAAAGCAAAAGAAGGTATTAAGTAATGAAGAAATTGCTGATTATCTAGATCCACTGTATGACTACCTCAACAAGAATTTCGCTACTTTACATTCTCATTTGACTCACACTCTAGCTACCAAAGTTATGACCCAAACTTGGGATGTTGTTTTGGAAACTTTAGAGTCTTTGTTAATTCCTCCATTATCTGGCAAAGCAACTACTCAAACACCCATAACTATGAAAGAAAAAGATGCACTTTCAATTTGGACTGAATCTCTTTTGGATTTTTTCAATCATAAAGGAAAAGGTATTCCAATGGAGACTTTAAAAGATCGTCACTATCAAGAGTTCTTTTTAGCATTGTCAATTTACTATGACACCCCAACAAATGAACTTATGAAACTTTGTGAAGAACATGCAGCTCTGAGTTTCAAGCGTCTTAAAATGAAAAATACTATTACTGTGCATGAGCAGCTCAAACGCTCAAATACGGTCATGGCACATAGAAATAGACGAGCACTAAACGAAGAAAAGAGCAAATTGCATAATGCAGAACGTGAATCTCCTGCCGATGAAGATGTTATCTTACGAATTTTAAGGCTGAGAGGTGAGGTCAGATACGTTGCTAGAAGACTAGATCAGAGAACAAAGCTTTCGAAATCATTAGCAGCTGAGGCATACTTAAGAAGATGAGAATCTTTATTTCAGATAAGAACTAATAGTTGTTGTTTTTTTGTATATTCTAGGTTAATAATTTATTTTCAATTTTTGTTTTTTTACTAAGAATAATAAAATCTGTTGTTTTTTTTTTTTTTGTTCTAATTTGATTTTTTTTTTCTGGATAGAAAATAAATGAAAACAGTTATCTGGTTAAGTTACAGATTTCAAAAAAAAATAGATAACATGATTCATGACTGGAGTATTATCAGCATGAAACAAATGGTGAACATAAAAAAAATAATAATAAAAATAAAAATAAAAAGAATATTCAAAATCGCAGTGTGACAGTTATTAAACAACCTTTGTTTTAAGCCATGAACATACTTAACATCATATAAACATTGGTTTATATTGAAAAAACTACTATTTTTCATATATTTGCGTATGAATAGGGGGAAGACGGAAAAAAAGATACTTTTATAATATTTTGTAAAGTTAACTATATAAGTATGAATGTAAGACTTAGAACAAGAACATATATTAGCTTACTGTTAGCATTTTTGAGAGTACCACAATCATTTGAATGCAGAACGACTTGAACTACCTTTGTCGAATTGTCTTTCCTAGAACATGAACAATTGTTTCAAGATGTTGTTATTACTGGTGATGATGTTGTAACCAAATAGTTGCCCATATATCTTGGTTAAGCCGTAAAGAAAACCCTAGCGCGGTTTGGAAAAATATATTTCAAAAGTAAAAATAAACCCAATGGGGGTAGCAGGGAGGCAGCTGGCCTGGGGTATTTGCCCTCTGCCTAAGGGCTGTGCTTGTTTCAGGCATTTTTCCTCTCACTCTTTCTTTTCCTTCTTTACTTTCTCTTTTGCTTTCTTCTCTTTTTTTTTTTCTTTCTTTCTTTCTTTCTTTCTTTCTTTCTTTCTTTCTATTACTTGACGCAATGTCTATCCTGATAGTTTAAAAATTATCATCATTTTTTATTGTTGAATATGTCGGCTATAGCTAAGCCTTTGGCAAATAAAGTAAGTGGCTATCGATATTGAATGTGTTGCGTTTGTAATTAACTAACTCGATATATTATGATAGTTTGTGGGCGACTTTGTTAAAACCAAGTTTGCCAGTGAAGATCCTTATTATGAAGAGGTATGCAGGTTTCCCTGTTAAATGGCTGTATGTTAATTGTACTAATATTTGTAAAGGTAGAAGTGACGAAGAATGGAAAAACCAAGATCAAGAAAAAATGGAGGGAGCCTCCACAAGAAGGGCTTTCGGCAAACGATCATAAAGTATTAAAAAAAGTCACACTAAAAGCATATAGGCTTGATCTGGCATTTTCACTTTGTGGATTACGATTAGGTTGGTCTGCTGTTATTGGAATCGTTCCAGTATTGGGCGATATCATCAATCTCTACCTCAGTCTTAGTCTTGTCAGATTAGCTCAAACTGTTGATGAGGGTCTCCCGGCTTTGGTTGTTTCGAGGATGATGAGCAACATCATGATTGACTTTGCACTCGGTATAACACCTGTTTTAGGAACCATTGCCGGAGCCCTCTACAAATCTAATAGTCGTAATTCCTTGATTCTATCTCATTATTTATCTAAACGTGCGAAGGAAAATGTTAAGAAAGGAAGATATTTAAAGGGAGATACACAAGCAGCTCATAATTCATGGTTTAGCTGGGGCAAGTATTGGAAGCGTCAGAATAAAAACACTACTACACTAGATGAACCAGCTTCAGATTTAGAAAGAGATGGAGCGACCAGTGAATATGAACTGAAATCATCTGTTCCGCAGCACGGCTCAGCTGCAGCTCCAAACCTTCCTCCCCGAAACCAGCAACAATCTGAAGCTGGACGTCAGTATACAACACCAGGCAATGCGCCAACTCTACCAGAACGAAACCCACAGCAACATGCACCAAATTTACCTCCAAGAGTTTCCGATCAACCACAATATACAGGGACATATCAATCATGAGCTTAATATTTGTTTCTATCTTGTATTGAATTTTATATAATTATTTTGAGCTAAAATATATAAACATTATGAATTGGTTTTTTAGGTAACTGGTACGGATACTTTTTCGTTACAAGTGAAATGAGCACTTTTGAAGTTTATGTATTGAAACTTTTGAATTAGAAATCAATATGATTTTTTAAAACAATAAGTAATTTTAATCAGTGTTTTTGACAGTTGCTATATACATATTTGAAGAATTATGAAGAATGTAAATTTGATTTCTGACAATTTCTGAAAAAAAAAAAAAAATTTCAATTCCAGTAAATGTAACTTTTTAAATTTATAGAAGAAAGAAAAACAACTAATCGTAAATATTAACTTTTAAGTCTTATCCAGTTCTTGATTGATTTTTCAATTTTAATAATTGGATTAAAAAAATAAAAAAAAAGGCAGTACTAATTGTTTGATTATGATGAAATATTTTAATATATATATATATATTCAACTTTTAGATGAAATTGAATAATTATTTTAAAACTAGTTAATAAGGTTGAATATGAAATTGGTTTATATAAGGCAAAATTCGAGCGTATAAATATATATATTTCAAACAAGGAAGAAATCATTTCAATAGTTGTTGCAATGAAAATCTATCTACTTATTTCAACTAATGTATATTTCTATTTCTTGTATATTAGAAATTTATAACTCTTTGGCTCTAAATTTAATTGAGAAAAATGAATTTTTTAAGAAAAAAATTTACATATGTATATCAAGTAATTAGTAAATACCAAATCTTACGATTAAAAACTTATATAATAATAACAATAATAATAAAATATTAGTACGTGAATTATGTTAAATTGTTAGACTCCGGTTAACATGTTCAGCCGTTTGTTTCGAGTACAAATTGCTTTTTGATCTTGCATATGGCTGCATAAAGATCTACAACGTTGATTTTTTCTGGTATAATTATTTTGAACAAAAATCTTTTTTTTTCTTTTTTTTTTTTTTTTCAAGTTCCCATATATATTATTAACTTATTCTAAATATTAAAATCAAAATTTTTAAATAGATATATATATATATATATATATATATTTATTATAACTTATGTTGCTATCTAGTTAACCTAAAACGAATTTGTTTTTTCAAATTAATACACATCATTTATCTTAGGAAAGTCAAAGTGAAATAAAATAAAATAAAATAGAGTAAATAAATAAATATATATATATATATATATAACAATATGACACTAACAGTAGCCATAGTTCATTTTTATTTAATAGTAGAATCATTTGAATAAGATTGTTTGTTGTTTGTTACCTATGGTTTCTTGCTTGTATATAAAACATTAGTAATTATAAGCTGTTTTATAAAATAAGATAAGAGATTTAAATAAAGTATATATTTGGACAAAACCGAAAACTATTTATATTTGAAAAGTATTTTTGATGATTGAATTGCTATTAACAGTGTTTTTTTTAATTAATCTTGTCTGAAAAAAATGACTTTGTTAACTTGTATTGAATTTTTTCCATGTTTATGATTTAAACCACTTTGTAAAGGTCAAATTGAATTTTTAAATTATTTTTCAGATAATATTAAATATAATTTTGACTCAGTGTTTTTTATCAACTTTTTTTATGTTGTAAATATTGTTTGTTTGTTTGTTTTTTAATATTTAAAAAAGAATGTGACAAAAAAATTGTATAATTTTATACGATTCAAAAATAGGTTTACTTTGCCTTTTTTTTTTCCATTTTACAAAAAAAAAAAAATAAAATAAAAAAATTAATGATTAAAAAAATCAAATGAAAAGGTATACTCAAAATATGAAAACAAGGCAAGCTTTTAAATATATTCATTGAAAATGTGAAACTATTATTCGAAATTCTAAATTAGATTCATTTTTTTTTTTTCAAGTATTCTGGCGTGAAAAATGTGAAATTTGTGTTTATTTTGTGGAAATCAAATTTTTAAATGTACATATAGCCAAAAATTTATTCATAGATATTTGAAATGAATTTGGTTCTACTCTGAAAACACATTGCTTAAATATGTTCTAATCAGTATAACTTTGTCAAAAATAAATATTGAACAAATCTTTTTCAAGCGTTATAATTTATTCATTATTTGTATCAACTATAACTTCAAATCTATTGCCCGGTAGTTTTTTTTTTTTTTTTTTTTTTTTTTTTTTTTTTTTTTTTTTTTTTTTTTTTCAAAATCAAAATAAAATCATTCAATGATTGTTTTATACTAGACTAAAAATTTTCACTGTTAGCTAATAAATATCATATTCAACTATTATTTCTTGACTAAAATTTGGAATTCTAATTTCCCTTTCAAATATTTGTTTTTGGTCTTTAGTTTTAATTTCAACTATTCTTTGTAAATATTCATGCAATGCGTTTGATATAAAATCTTTGAAAAAAAAAAAAAAAACTACCGGGCAAATATATAATCATCAAAAATCAAACACTGGATAGATCATTGATTAGCTGACCATTTTGACTAGAAATTTAAAAATCAATTGACGTTATCTAGCCATTTTGTTTGTTGTAAGAAAACTTGATGAAATTTTTCAATTTTCATTTTAGCATTTTGTTAAAATTTCATTTACTACTTTAAATATATTTAAAAATCACAATTGATCAAATTTACAATGTTATAATATTATATATATTATTGCAATTGTTATTCACGTAAATTAGTTTATTATACTCAATGAAAATCATAATTTTTTTTTATCAAAAAAATTCCAGAAAAATAAAGTACATTTTGTATAAATAAAAATTAATAAAATTAAAATATTCGACAAAACCTTTTTTTATATTAAAAGACAATCCAAAATTTAATGTTTAAAAATCAATATAAGCATGATGAGTAAATATTTTTCTAGGCACTATAACTGTGAAAAATTGTTCAAAATTTTATTATTCCTGATATAATCAATTCAAAAAAAAAAAAAAAAAAAAAAAATCATTATTTTGAAATCAAATATCAATATAACATCACATAATAAATAAAATCGAATTGGTAACAAAAATATTTATAGACATGTTTATTAAAAAGATAACACAAGTCACTTTACTCTTTATTAGTTCCATGTCTTGATCAAGCTCAATTTAAAATCTTATTTTAAAACATCTAACGACAATAAAGCTCTGGTTTACTGATGCATTGGTTATTTATTCTGTCATATCATCTTACCAAAATAACCCACTGTTGTTTGTTTTAGGAATTTGTTTGTATATAGTTTGTCTAAATTACATAGCTCGACAATATATATGACTTCTACCTAATCTTCTTGCCATTTTTAGTTCCTTTTTCTTTAACCTCAATCCAATTTAAAGAAATACCTCGTTGAACTAAAGCATCCTGAGCAGCTTTAATCTGAGGCCCTTGAACAATTACTTCCATTTTTTCTCCTACAGTTGTAGATCCTGCACAAGTTTTTCTTAATTCTTCTGCAAATACATGAGGGTCAATGCGAAATTTATCCAAACTGCTTATCTTGGTGACAACCTTGTTTCCACCTCTTCTTTCAGTTTCAATTAAAATTGTTGGCACAGAGCCCTTTACTGGCTTGAAGGTTTTTAGTAGAGCCGCAGTTTCATCGGACACTGTAGGATCATAAATAATGTGATATGCTGTACAACTAGCTTGAAACAATGATAAAAGCTTTTCGCGAGGAACTATACGAAGTTTTGGATTCAGTGCTCCTTCTTTTGGTAGATTAAGTCCGTTAGCAAGTAAATCATCTGCAAGAATATTTTTCTTTTCTGCTAGCTTGTGCTTGTTAATGTAGTCAACCAGAACTGTTCTAAGCATCTTGTTATCATAAAATGTAGTTCTCGCTGAGTTAGGATCAGCTTCTTTCAAGAAGTTGGCGGCACCAAAATGAGGCTTCCAAAGTTCGATGGCAGTCATTTTGACTACCTTAGGTTTTACATTGCCTGCTGAAGACTTCTTTTTTGTTTTCGTTTTGAAGATTTGAAAAGACCGAACCCGTTCATCACCAGCTCCTACTATAGACTGAATAACAACATCATCACCTCTATCTTTTACTTTTAAAAGATTCTCTTTTTCCATTGCTTTTAAAAATTTAGAAGCCTTTTTCCATGTAGATTTTTTCAGTGTTAAATTTGGAGAATCAAATGGCAAATTTTCCAATATATAAGATCCTAAAAACAAAGAAGAGGAAATAGGTAATTCAATAGGTGTGTCAACAGCTTTTTTCAAAGTCTGTAATAAAGCTACTCTGAATGCGCTGTCAACTTCTTCCGTTGTAAATTCATCCAATTCAGCAGAAGAAGAATTAGTATTGGCTTCTTTTTCGGCCGATTGGTCAGAGACTGTTTCTTCGGATTCCTTTGCAGTCTCTTTGATACTCAAATTCTCGACATCATTAGTAGTTTCAGCTATCTTTCCATCATCCTCTTCGGTTTTGTAGGGTAAACTAAGATCAAATTCCATAGGCGGTTTCAATTCATTCTTGAATTTTGTACACAACGTGTCGCCAATTACATGAACCATTTGAACTGCTTTTCCCTTTACCTCACGATCCAAGGTTGCTATGTCTTCAAGTGCAACACCTACACCAATTGGAACTGTTGGTCTAGCAAGTAATCCTACTGCAACCACTTGACCCTTTTTTACATCAGGGTATGGTGGAAAACATCCAGGAATCATCAAATCAGCACCGCCTTGTAAAACTTCCAAAACCTGTCCTGGAGTGAGAACTATTTTTGCTAAATATGGGTTTGCCCACATGGTAAAGATAGTAGGAACCAGATGTTGGTCGTTAATACTGATCCAAAGTGGTTTACCGCTCTCATCAGTATACATCTGCCCTCTCTCGCCAGAGTGAAGCATGATCTTTCCATGCTTCAAGTCTTTTGGTAGCAACTTGACTTTTGCCTCAGGAGATAGCTTCGAATCATCAATTTGGAAATTTTTACAAATCGTTGACAAGAGTTGTCTTCTTGCTGATGATTTTAAATTTGCAGAGGGTTTGAACTAAAAGAATTGCTATGTTACTATGAGCCATGGCTTCAATTTCAGTATAGATATTCATACTTCTGCTTTCTTTCTAAACATGATTGAATGGTGTACTTAGTTGTCTGTGTTAAGAAGTGAAGAAAGACAGATTTTTTTGTTTTCCGGTTTACATTTAAGTTTATATCCCAACCTCCTATTTGCAAGAATGGAATACATTTTCGCGTCTTGCTCATTGATACAAAAGGTGTTTTTAACACATTACACAAACACATCAAGACTTTGATAAATAATATGTCCGACTTGGGTAAACTAGCAGGGTCACTAAATGACCTTAAGCAAACTATCAGCAAACCACATCAAGACGAAAATGCTGAAGATGAAACAGAGCGTGAAGAAGCTCTTGAGGCAGAGCTTGATCAAATACGACAAGTCAACGATGTACTTGAGGGAGTCATTGAATCACTAAAAGTTACTGAATTTAATCTCAGCGTATGTTCAAATATTAATCTATATTCATTTTCATTTCTAACAATTTCTAGACTGTCCTAGCAGGTACTCAAAATGCAGACCGACTACTAGACATCTGGGTAAAAATTCTATCACAAACAGAACATACTCAACGTCTACTAAACAATCCCGAATGGCAAGGTTCTAGTCGTGACCAAGAAGTACAAGCTGAGAAAGAACGGCAACGAGAAGTTCAGCGACAACAGGAACTGGAGCAAGAACGTAAACGTCTGATACTACAGGAAGAAGAACGAAAGAAACGCGAGATTCTGGAAGAACAGAAGCGGGTAAGAGAAGCTGTATTACAAAGAAGAGGCATTGTTAGAAAAGGCAATGTTGCGACAGCATCATCATCAGCTACAACTGTGCGACGAGGAAATACAAGTGCAACAGATTCAGGATCGCGAATACCCAAAAAACCTCCACCTACAACTAATGGATCTAGAAACATAAGACCGTCATATATTCCGCGCTCTGTGGGGTCTAACTTTCCTCGAAGATGAATATTTAAATTTTAAATTTTACTTGACGATAGATAGCTAAGGGCGCAGAACCTTGATAATAATCTCATAAAACATGTATGAAGTACATAGATATGAATAGTACTCTACTTTGCATTTTTAGTTCTACGTGCACGCTTAACTCCATTTCTCATAGAATTCTCGATATTAATATGCATTTCCTTTGCATCGCTGTTTGGACCTAGACGCGGCCGGGAAAATTTATAACTAGAAGATCCCCTAAGCAGCCTGTCAACGCTTTGGTCTAATAAAGTTGCTTGCTTGCCTGAATTCTTCACAGACGCATATTCCGCTGTCGTTGGCTGAGATGATGAGGTCAAAGTCTGCACATCTATCACCGGTATAATTGTAGAAATAAGGCTCTTATTTGGCGTCTCCTTTGGAGGCTCTACGGAATCACTGTTTGCCTGATCGTCGGTATAAAGCACTCCTGTAGCTCGTTGAAACCTATCCATACTTGAATCTTTTTTCTTGTTGCTTTGTACTGGCTGAATTTTAGTAGACGAGTTAACAGAAAATCCGCCATAGCGCTTTTTAACAGACTTCTCTGATTCCTTTCTGTTTTGAATTACTTCCGAAACTGCTGTAATGTTCAAATTTCCATTATCATTTGCCTCTTCCTCATCTTTGCCTAATGATTGTCTTCCTAAAAATGAATTAAAACCAAAATTCGTTATATGAAAAAAAAAAAAAAATAAATAAAAATAAAATAAAAAAAATAAATGAATAAAATAAAATAAAAATTCAAGCACATACTTTCTGCTGCCAGTGCACCAAGCTTCTTTCTTTTTTTAAAAGCAGGCTGAGGCATTATAGATACTGCTACTCGATACTTCACGCATTTAGGTGCAATCAAGAGTTATATAGTCTATATATTTTGTTTGTTTGTTTGCTGTTAATTATTTTTTCTGGATTTTTAGATGGTGTGGAATATTGAAATCTCTAAACAGTTTTTGTTTGCTAGAAAAATTGTGACCGAGCGTTTCAACGCTTGTTTACATCACGTGCCCAAACTTCAAGGTTTTTTCATTTTTTTCAGAATGTAAACAAACAACAAAAAAAACATCCCTTTTTCTTCTCCCTTTTTCGCATCATCACCATCGACTCCGTCTTCGCCATTTCCACTAATTTTAACATATAACAATGCGTGAAATCGTCTCTATTCAGTGTGGTCAAGCAGGTATGCACAATTGTTTTATTTCTCATTTTCAGTTCATTTCTTGAACCTTTGAGCTCTTACTAACACTATTTCCCCAGGGTACGTTCATATTTTCTTCAATGCTCACTAACAGTATGAGCATTAGTACACTCGCTCAAAACTAACAGTTTTCATTTAGAAACCAAGTTTCAACTGCTTTCTGGAACACTATTATCCAGGAACACGGTCTTGATGCCGATGGACACTTAGGCCCCAACGCAACCAGCGTCGAAACCGACAGACTTGACGTCTTCTTCAGCGAAGCCTCTAACAAAAAGTACGTTCCCCGTGCTGTCGCTGTCGACCTTGAACCCGCTACTATCGACTCTATCAGATCCGGCAACTTAGGCCACATTTATAGGCCTGATAATTTGATTGCTGGTGAGAGCGGAGCAGGAAATAATTGGGCCAAGGGTTTCTACACAGAAGGTGCTGAGCTAGTGGACAGTGTAATGGACGTAATCAGAAGAGAAGCTGAACAAGCTGAATCTTTGCAAGGTTTCCAATTAGCCCATTCTTTAGGTGGAGGTACCGGTTCTGGCCTTGGTACTTTGCTCCTTACCAGAATCAGAGAAGAATACCCCGATAGGATGCTATCAACCTATTCCGTTCTTCCTTCTCCAAAGGTTTCGGATACTGTTACTGAGCCTTACAATGCTGTACTCTCTTTCCATCAGCTTATAGATAACGCTGATGCTACTTACTGTCTTGATAACGAAGCTTTGTATGACATTTGCGAAAAGACTCTTAAAATTAGCAAGCCTTCGCATGAAGACCTTAACAATTTGATTGCCTTAGTTATGTCTGGTGTTACCACTGGTCTTAGATATCCTGGTCAGCTCAATGGTGACTTGAGAAAGCTTGCAGTTAATCTTGTTCCTTTCCCTAGACTTCATTTCTTCACTACTGGTTTTGCTCCTTTGTTTGCTACCAATTCTAGAGCTTTCCACAACCTGACAGTTCCTGAACTTACCCAACAGCTTTTCAATCCTGCTAATGTTATGGCTGCTTGTAATCCTTACCACGGAAGATATCTCACCATTTCTACCATTTTCAGAGGTCAAGTTGCCATGAAGGAAGTCGAAGATGCTATCATCAGTGCTAGAAACAAGTATTCTCCATACTTTGTTGAATGGATTCCTAACAATGTTCAAACTTCAGTTTGCAACGTTGCTCCTAAGGGTCTTAAAACCTCTGCAACTTTTGTTGCTAACTCTACTGCTGTTCAAGAGCTGTTTGAGCGTACTGCTAGTCAATTTGCAGTTATGTTCAAGCGTAAGGCATTCTTGCATTGGTTCACAGGTGAAGGTATGGAAGATGTAGAGTTCAGTGAGGCTCAATCCGATTTAGAAGATCTCATCATGGAATACCAACAATACCAAAATGCCACTGTAGGCGAAGAAGATGAGGAACTCGGAGATCATGAAGAGTATGCTGCTGATGGGGCAGCTGAAGACTACTTGTCGTAAATTACCAAATGTTGAAACTTAAACACGTTGTTGTTGCTTGAATAATATGTAGTTATATCTAATCTCAATACTATTAATTACTGTCATTTTTTTTTCTTTTCGTTCTTTTGCAATTTTTGTTTTCATTGGTATGCAAAGAGCCGATAGTTACTTCTTTGTGTAGGTGAAGAATAATAATAAAAAGTTGATAAACTATTATACTTTGATCTGTTTAAAAATGCAAGGTTTATTTTTCAATTGTCCATCATGTGAGAATTCTCACAATCCAATACACTCTCCACCATTAAATCAATCACCGCAACTCAATTTTGATATCTTCATATAGTTGCGCACACATCAATTGATCCAAGGTGTACTATGTCGCTGGTACTTTCTACAGCTAGATCTTTGAATGTCGTACTCAAAGACTCCAGAAGGCAGTCAGTGGTACTGTACGATGAAAAACTCAAACAGCTGATATTGATCAGGAACAATTTGAAACAAGATGAAGAGGTCCATGATTACCTTGATTACACTGTTAATGATGGAACTGAATTTTGTACACAGTGTGGCCAACCCCTACGACACCATTCACGATCCCACAGAAATAGATACGGCGACGATAGCTACTATTTTAAACTACTAGAAAATAAAAATCAAATGGAATCAGAAGAGGAAGATAGCTCCACAATCCCTGACATTTTAGGAATTCCAAGCAGTGCGTTCTCCAACGGATACTTTAAAAAGTTTTTTACAGTTAAACAAATCCTGGGAAAGGGGGGGAGAGGTATTGTTTTTCTAGTAGAGCATTTCTTGGACGGAAACTCGTTGGGGCTATATGCATTGAAAAAAGTGATGGTAGGGAATAACAATCTTTGGCTTAGAAAAGGCTTACACGAAGTTCAGATCGTGAATAACAAAAGTGAGTACCTAGTCAATTACAAACATGTATGGCTAGAGATGGATAAAGGAATGGGAAGATTTGGTCCGGTTATACCATGTCTTTTCATTCTCATGGAGTATTGTGAAGGAGGGAATTTGGAAGACTATGTTTTGAATTCTAAAAGGGATTTAACAAATCATCAAATTGTTAATATCTTTCAAGATGCGATTAGGGGTGTTGATATTTTGCATGAGAATAAGATCATTCATCGAGATCTTAAACCATCCAATTTATTACTCCTAAAAAATTCTGGTTTGCATTACCGACACAGAAGAAATGAAAATAAAATTCTAATCGGTGATTTTGGCGAAAGTCAATTTGAAGGGAAAAAACGCAGTGGAACTGGCTCTACTGGTACTGTTGAGTATCTTGCACCAGAGTTGATTATTGAGGATGAAGTTCAATCAAATCTACCAGAGAGTTCAGAATTCAGCAGAGCATCAGACGTATATTCTTTGGGGCTTATCTTATATTTCCTTGCCTATAAGTGTCTTCCTGGTAGCACTTTAACTTCTGCAGTTAGAAGGAACGAGAGGCTTCCAAAAAAAATACAAGGTCTGATGGATAAAATGCTTTCCATTGAACCTGAATTTCGTCCCTCCACACAGGAGATTCTAGTCACACTAAATGAAGTTGAATTGGAGCTTCATACTAAAGCAAGGTACAAATTACAGTTCAATTCCAAACTTATGATTTTGCTTAGAACAGTGTTATTGTTTTATGTTCAATATGTTACATTTAATCATCGTCGCAATCTTCTACCTACAGTTTTTATGAACTTTCTGTTCATACTAGTTGGTGTAGAGTGTCTTGCCTTGCTGGTAAGAAAAGATAACTCAGCAGTTACAAATTCATATATGATTTTATCAATCATAAACAATGCCGGTATAATTGCATTGTTATATCTTTGGCACCTTAGTAACCAGACCTATTAGTGTAATATCTTTGCGCTTGTATTTATATATATATTTATATTTAATGAAAAAAAATATTTTGTGATGTTAATATTTGATTCCCACAATAATTTCACACTGAAATTGGGAATTAGCTTGCATATTGTAAAAAATAAATAGTCCGAACGTCAAATAAATATATTGAACGAAAAATGCATTGTAATAAACTTTTGCTACAATCATAGCATTTCACCAAAAAAAAAAAAAAAAAAAAAAAAAAAAAATAATAAAGCAAAAATTGAATAAATACAATCTTCTTTTCCATTGAAAATATAGAACACTGGAAGTTTTCTTCAATTAACTCATTAACAATACACCTAAATAAAACCGCTAAGAAACAGCCTCATATTAAATGAATTAATAATATATGACATAATCTAGTTTGCCACTTATTTGGTGAACCAGATTTTGACTACAATCTCTCTTTCTTTCTTACATCTTTAAATCAAACGATCAATTGCATCTTTAATCGCTGGCTGTGTCACCAACAGGCAGTGCAAGCAAACTACTATAATTCCGCATATCAAGTCCATCACAATGCAAGTTATCAAGCCTGGAGAGGGCTTTGACAAGTTTTTGATTGGAGACACGCTTTATTTTGTACTCAAGGAAATCAGGAAGGTACAGAAAACTAATTCTGGTAAGAAATACAGAATCATTTACGATAACGTTTTGCATAATAAATATCTTAATATTGAGAACAATTCGCTGGAAGATATTTTTGAACTAAATGATAAATTTTGTTCTATTGAAATAGATAATCAAATCAGATTGAGTTTTAATAGAAATCAGATTCTATTTCTTATCGAGATCTTCATAAATAACACTTTAGCCAACGAAGAAATTGTTTATCAGAACAAGACTATATCCAACGATGTCACATTCAATCAGATATACAACAACATATTTGGCCCTACGTATGCCACAGCAAATGATAATCCTATCACTAACACAGAACTTGCCGAGAATTTCTACATATTAAAATATCCTGGCATATCATTTTCTTTTAAAACACAAGAAAAGAGTATCGAGAATCTTTTAAAAAATGATAGTTTGATATGCAACACAATATCTATTTTTAAAAATTCGACGAAAACTTCCCTGAATTATAATCCTGTTCTCGAGAGCAAATCTTCGATCGACCATGTTCAAATTGATATAATCAAGGGTGTTAGTGATTTTAAATTCTATAACGATCCTGAAACTTCAATACCTATTGTTATTAATCATACTACTATTCAAGACATGATCATGAAATTTGGACCACCAAATGAAAAGTTCTACAAAAACGAAAATTCCATATATAACAATACTAACAATGATCTACTGTTTTACAATTACTTTGATCTAGGGTTTGATGTGTGCTTTTTTAATGCTAAAGTCAAAAAACTGATATTCCACTCTAATTTGCCGAATTCAATCAACTTTGGAAAATACAATAAAATCAATTGGTCTATAACTGGACTAGAAGAGGACGGAGAGCCATCTTTAAAAAAGCATGTTGATGAAATTGACGGTTCAATACTTGTCAATAAATTGATTGATTCTAACAATGATAACATTGAATTTATTAATGATCTGAACGCTAATGAGACAACACTTCCAAATACGTATGGAGAATATGGCACATTTGGTATCACATATCTATACGGTAAAAAAGGCGTAGTTTACGAAGCTTTGAAAGAAAATAATTTCATCAGTTCAATAACCATTTACTAACGCTTTTCTTATACATACAAACAAACAAATATAAATTTAATAATAATAAACACGATGAAATAAACAAAATGATATCAGTTGCAAGATGTCTAAAATCTACCTCTGCCACCACCACGGCTGAAACCACCTCTTGAGCCCCCACGACTACCACCAAAACCACCTCTGGCACCACCTCTGGCACCACCTCTACCGCCAAAGCCACCTCTAGCGCCGAATCCTCCACGACCACCGCCGCGACTGAAACCTCCCCGGCTTCCACCTCGTCCTCCTCTTGGAGCAGCACCACCCGGGCTCTTCCTTTTAGGTTTTGAGACACCAACGGCCTTTGGCTTTGGCAAAAATCTTTCTAATGGAAGCAGCTTGTCACCACCAATATATACCTTATCGCCATTCTTGAAACTAGAAGCAACAATACCTTCGCTGGGCTTAACAGTAAAGTAAACGTCATTAATGGGACCAAGAATCTCGTCAACCTTGCCGACCAAGGACTTGTTCTCAAGATAGATGGGAGCGTTGAAATATGGGACCTTGGTAGCATTCAATGACTTGCATACCAGATCACCTTCGCATGGATGTGTGAATGAACCCATTTCTAAAACGGTGTCAGGGGGCCCAGATGGAGCACTGCGGCCACCAAAACCACCTCTTCCACCACGACTGCTTCCTCTTCCTCCTCTAAATGACATTTTAGTTTCGTATAAATATGTTTGACGAAGTGCTAGAGATTTGTCTGGGAGAAGGTTTGGTTTGTGTGAGAAAAGGAAAAATTTTTGTACTAGAATAGAAGGTTGGGAGTGAAATTTTTCATTATTAAGTAATTGTATAATCAAGCTGTATATAGGGTAAGGATGATGAAGAGTTGGGAATGAAACCTTCTAGCTCTTGATCGGTGATAATCTGTACAAAGTGATAGGAAAGTTGAAATTTGGCGGACATTGAGAAAAGATGAGTCTTGTCCATGAGTTAGCCCAATCGACATGGCTATCACAAAAAAAATATGATAGTTTGCAAACAATTTCTAAGATTTACAACATTGTAGGTTCTTCAGAACGCGATGAAAAAGAGCTGAACGCTCTAACCGATACTCAATGTCTTGCTAAACTTTTGTGGCCTGAATTTAAGGAGACCTCTATAGATGATCACACCTTGTTGATAGTTTTGTCGATTTTATCTTTACCTGATTCCGTTCGATGGGGTATGTCAGTTTTTTTTTTTCATTTTTTTTTTACTATATACTAACAATAGTCAGACTTTCTTGTGCTAGAGCCTGAAAAATTTACGATATTTTTTCAAAAAGCTGTATCATTGATTACTTCCAATGAAAGATCTAGTTTTGACAATTCATTAGTCATGAGGTTTATTAATCTAATGACACAGCGATTAGACGTTCCTCAATTACGTAAAGAAATTTCACAGCTTGTGTCTATTCGTGTATGGAAGAATCTATCGTTTGATCCTTCGCCTTTGATCATTGAGAACGAACCTCTTCAAAAGCTTTGGAAATCGGCACAAAAAAAGATAAAAAAAGAGTCAAAAAATAAGCCTAATTTGTTTAGTTATTTTGACTTTATTTTCACAACTGTTGTTGACTTTTTGGTATCATTAAATACTAAAAACCAAGATCTCGACTATTCTAAAAGTATTTTAGAGCTATTAGTTTCTTTATTGTCACAGTTACCCACACGAAGGTTTATTAATACTTTACTCAAAAATTTGAACATATACAGCCTTGTACGGTTATCATTGTATTACGATGATTTAAGAGACTTACTGGATCTTCTTGATTATTACATGTATTTCCCATTTGACGATTTTTCTGGATTACAAGTTGATTATGAACGAGAAATTTTCACTAATAATTTGAAAGAACTTCGTTCAACTGCATATGACATGTTTCCAGAAAAACTAAAACTTTTGAGTTATTCTAATTTAGAGGCACTATCTGACTCTGCAAACCTGAAAGAACATCTATCAGAATTAAACGATAAAGAGCTATTTGAATTCTCGAACGCATTAAAAATTAGGACAAACTATCCCAATGATGTTATTGTTGTCGATAGAAAATTAATGACACAGTTTATCTTATCAAAGTACAGTTCTCGAAAAACAATATCTGAAATTGTTGATGGTTTTGATGTGCTTCCAAACGAAACAATTTTTCAAAGTAATACGAATTTGCAAAAATATCAGTTAGGCCTACAATATTTGAGTACGACTGATTTTTTGATAAGATCGTTTCAACTATATAGGGCTGAGCATTTTTTTAACATCAAAACCGAATTAGAAGATGCTTTAAAAAGAGTTGATCCTTTAACTGTAGTAACACATAGTGAAGAAGAAGAAGAAATAAAGCTACTAGAACTTCAAGGCAAAAGTCAACGAGTTTCTAAGCTTTCTAATTCTGTTTCGGTTTTAGAAATTAAACCTCCTAATGTGTTAGAATCTTCACTACAAGCCAAACTTGAGATTTCCCTAGATCGAAGAGATTGGTATGGAACTTCGAAAGATGACATTTTATTTCTTGCTCAATTAGGAACCCCTATACCAGGCTCTTCTAAAGCTTACGAAAGACTAGGTGTATTTCAGTTGAAAGCTGTCCGTGTTGCTGAAACATTTGACTGGAAGGATAGGCCAATAAGAAATTCAGACCGGCAGTCAACTAAGGTGAGAAAAATAAATGTATGGCTTAATGATTACAATTCTCATGATGCTTCAATTGGCAAGTTGAATGCAGTATTGAAAAGAAGCAAGAAAGATTATAGTTTTTATTCAGTTCTCAGTACAGTCAAAAAAATTTTACTTTCAATAAACTTGGGAAATGACATTGGTCAACAAATGGATATTCCGGATTGGCTTATGGATGTATTTTTGGGGTTTGGAAGTCCCGATTCTGTTTCCAATTCTCTGGAAACTGAAAATATTGATTTTTTGGACACATTTATCGACCTAGATCATTTAAACGAGACGTTTCCACAAACATCATCCGATATTTCTAATGGCCCATTCCTTCTAGATAACAAAAATGTGGCACATAGCTATGTTCAAAAATCCAATAATCCTTATAAAAAGCAAAAGATCAACTTTTTGCGGTACACACAGAATCAGGTCAAAGCCATTGTTTCTGCAGTTCATCCTGGGCTTACATTGATTGAAGCTCCTCCTGGAACAGGTAAAACTGATGTTACAGCACAAATTCTTAAACTGCTTAACAAGAATTTTCCCGAACAGCGCGCATTAGTGGTAACTAAAAATTCAAGTGTTCTTGACAAAATATTGGAAAAAATAAATGCTAAGGGAGGAATAAACGATAAGCACCTGTTAAGACTTGGTTATTCCAAAGATACAAATAAACTAGGTCGAGTAGAAAGTTATTTGGATTCGAGAAGTGAGCTACTTAACAAAGTTGATACTTTAGCTACTTCAATGGGGTTTACCGGTGTTGCTTATGGAGATTCTTGCCAAACTGCAGAAGTATTTTACGAGCGATATGTTTTGCCAGCTTGGAATAAATTTAAAGATAGCAATTCACAGTTTCCTTTTGAAGCATTTTTTTCAGATCTAAGTGAAGATGAGATTGACCCAGAAACTTGTTTCTCTTATATTGAGAGTCTTTTTGATCAAATCAAATCCATACGACCGTATGAAATTATCAGAGGGAAGCAAAAACGTTCAGATTATATGCTTTCTCATGATGCTAGAATTATCTGTATGACAGCTAATTACGCTACCATGAATTTATTGGATATAGTCACAAAATTGAAATTGAAATTTGACACCATCATTTTTGAGGAAGCTGGTCAGCTAACAGAACTTGAGACTTGTCTACCTTTGCTTTTTTCATCTACAGCTTTAGAGATTGATACGTTAAAACGGGTGATATTATTAGGCGATTTACATCAAACTGGGCCTATTGTGAAATCTGAAATTTTGAAAAATTCTAAACTAGATCAGTCATTGTTTCAACGATGGTCAAGACTTGGTGTACCTATAATTGAATTGGATACGCAATTTAACACAAGACCAGAAATTGCTTCGATTTACTCTTCCAGATATCAACCAGCTCTTAAAAGTGAATATATTTCCGAATCTAAAATCAACCCTGGATTTCTTTATACCACCCAGTTCTTGGACATTGGTGACTTTCAATCCAATGGTGAAACATCACCAATTCCGTTCTTTTACCAGAACTTGGGTGAGGCTGAGTATGCAGTTGCTCTATATCAATATATGAGACTACTTAATTATCCTTCATCAGAAATCACTATTTTGTCTGCGTATGCTGGACAGAAACAATTAATAGGAGATGTGCTAATGAAGCGATGCTCCAATAATATTTTTGGAATTCCTAATGTTGCAACAATAGATGAATTTCAAGGTTCAAGATCACCATACATTATTTTATCGCTTGTTCGCACCAAGTCCGTGGGTTACTTGAATGACACTCGTCGTCTAACCAGTGGTTTATCTTCGGCTACTCAGGGACTTTATGTTTTGTACAGGAAAGAATTATTTGATCAAATGTTAAATGAAAGTTTTAATATTGATTTAAGTGATGAAAATCTGATGGTTGTTCCTGGAGAAATGTATGGAATAACTTCAAACGAAAACAGAGAAGGGGTGTCAATGGTTGGTTTAGAACATTTTGGTCAATATGTTTACGAAATGACACAAACAAGAATGGAGTATGAAAACAGTCAGGTAGCAACTGTAGATACAACTAATTAGCTAGCATGATGCGTAATTGTAATAAAATATGATACTTGGTTTATAAGAAGAATTGGATTTGAATCATCAAGTCATTAAATTTATATGAAAATAAAAACAAATAAAGTAAAATCAAGAAAAAAAAATGGAAAAAAAAAATTATATGAATTGTTTTATATATTATTATTATTATTATTATTATTTATCCTTGCATAGATCTATCATCAATAAAGTTTTGCATTTGGTCAATTCTGTAGTCGTCTTTTCTCATACTGTTTGAAAGAAGCTTAATTTCAAGCATCTCCTTTCCACTAGAAGTATATTGATCCCAGTTAGTAAGACCAGTTCCAACATTAGGGTCATGGTTGTTAACAAAGGAAACAAAGTATCTTCTGAATGCTTTGGAAGGAGAAAGGTCAAGGAAATATTCAAAAAGAATATCACTTGCATGGAAAGTACCCAAGAAAGGTACAATATCATGAAGTGCACTTGAAAAGAAGGTCCAAACTTTGACGTCAGAAGAGTTTTGGATCATGAGACGACGAGGAGCTTGGAAGATAAGATCTCCAAAGAAAGCACTCATACGTTTCCACTGAGGTGTAAGAGCATTGAGAAGGCCAGTACGGAACGGTGAACCTTGGCTGAGTGATGCTGGGTATAGAGTGAGAATGCGGTCAAGAGTTTCGTCAGTTGCTTTAGGAGCTAACCACTTGATCCATTTTCTAACATCGGCAGTGGTAGTGGCATTAAAAGTGAGAGCTCCAAATAAAGTACCTTCATCTTCGTTACTACCGGTAATGTATGGAACTTTTGTAAATTGGCCAGTTTTGAACAAGTCATAACCAAGTTTGGGAATGATATCACCATCAGGACGAGGGCCAAAGGCTAGAGTCATGGGCAAAGCTCCAAAGAGGTCGGAGAAGCCATAATAGTTATAAGCGTCTTGAATCACTTCCAAGCTCTGTGTTCTCAAACACTCGAGTTGATTTGAAGCGTCAGCGCAGCCAGCAGCTTTGACAAAAGTATTATATCCTTCAACTGCATGCTCAGTAGTAATATCGTCGAGAGGAAATGGACCACCTGACTGGAGAATACAAGCGTGGAATAGTTTCTTGTTGTTGTAGGAATTGTCACCGCCATAAGCAATCATTTGACTGGCCACACTCATAGCGCCAGCTGATTCTCCTACAATTGTGACCTTGTCGGGGTTACCACCAAACTCAGCAATGTGGTCTTGGATCCATTGAAGAGCTAAGCGCTGGTCACGTAAACCGTTATTGGTATTACCTTCTGCTTGAAGCTCGGAGCTAGCCAAAAATCCGTAAGGACCAACTCTATAACTGATGGAAACATATACAATTGGTTGATTCATGTCCATACTTTCAGCGACAAGTTTGTTTCCAGGATAGCCAGCTGTAGAGCCAACCAAGAATGAACCACCATAAATGTAGACCATGACGGGGAGATTATCTCCTTCTTTAGTACCTTCGGGTCTGAAAACATTGAGATACAAACAATCTTCACTCATGGAGACAAAGCCGTCAATCATGTCATAGAGTGGACTTCTCAAGTAAGAGGGCAAAACCTGGCCCAAGTTAACAACTTTGTCAACTGCTGAAGTAACTCCGGCTGGATCAAGTTGCATACAACCAGGCTTGAAATCATAAGCTTCCAATCCACTGTAGCTGCCAGAATACTTTACTGGTTTTCTAAAACGAAGATTGCCAGTTGGAGGTTCAGCAAATGGAATACCTTTGAAAGTATCGACTTTTCCTTCCCTAACACCAGTGATGACTTGATTACTATCAAGAGTGACTTGAGGAGCACTTGAAGCTGCAGAAGCGCTTGCGAGAGCTAAGGCAGAGGTTGCTAAGTGTGCAAAAAGTTTCATTTTGACAATTTCTATCCAGACCCAAGATTTCAAAGAGTATTGATGAGATTGTTATTTAGATTAAAGAGTCTGATTGACAAAAAAAAAAAAAAAAAATCCAGAAGGATATCTTGGTGTATTTATAAAGATTGGGCATGATGATGATTTCAACTGACGAAGAAAGTAAATGATATTAAACTCTTTGACCAAAAAATAAAATAAAATAATTAATAATAATATTGATCGAAACTGAAAACAAAAAAGGTCAACTCTATCAAGTATCAATATTCAGGTACTTGAACTGCCGGTTAAAAATTGTCATTTGTGTAAACTTACATGTTCTAGGGGGGGTTTTCTGCATTTTGGTATTCTTACTCTATATGAACTAGTATCTGATTTCATTCCCGGAGGAGTATGCTATTGAGCGAAAATAATATTATTCTCCTCTTCTCTAGACTACTTTTAATTCATTTTTCACAAGTAAAGTATACTATCTGGAAAATTTCAACTGGAGAAATAAGTCCCATCAATAAGGAACCAAAATGGCAGTTGAATCTGCGGAGTACTTGCAGTTGTTCTTGAAATAAGCATGCTTTTTAGAGATAGTTGCCTATTAAAGATACTGTTATAGAATACCGAGTTACCCATCAACCTTACAGTTGTACGGTGCATGAGCCGTCGATGTGCTCTATCTAAGTGAGAAGTGTGTTTAGTTTATATTTCAGAATCAACGGTGCTATTAGTAGGCCCATTTTGTTGAACTAAACTTAGCAGCGTATGAAAAACTTGAACAGGTTTATGTCTATATACACTATATCTCAACGTTTTTGCAACGTCAAAATAGAGCATGAAAATTCAACTGAAAAATTTCAAAATCAGATATGCATTAATACTCAAGCTTTTAAGATCGTCATTCTCCAGATATAGAACCTTACTCTTTTTCTTTTCTTTTATTTTTTTTTATTTATTTTTTCCGAAACCAATATGAATCATTGAAAATGTATATTTTATTTTATTTTTTTTCTTCTTCAAGTTCTTTGATTTCAATGTGTTTAACCGAGTTTTCTATAAAGACGAAAACGACAACGAAAACGAAAACGAAAATGTAAAAAATTATTTAAAAAAACTTCATGATATTGTCACAATATTTGATTAAATATTTTATTTATTTATTTATTCATTTATTCATTTATAAAGCAACTCACGATATAACCAAACAAATTGATCAAATGTATTTACATTTAGAGTCATAAAAATTTATATTTTATTTCATTTTTTTCCAAATTTTTTTTAGTTATTTATTATTTCATGTTGATTTGAAATAAATTGTAGAATTATGAGTTATTGTAAAATTATGAGTTGGAATTATAATATCAGAGCTTTATCTTTCGGAATTATTAAATCATTTTAATCATGTATATAAATTCATCCGTAATTGAATAATATCATATGTTTATGTTTTCTAAAAAGAATTGTAATAAATTCAGAGTCGATATTTAAGAATTGATCAACATTCAAAGCTAATATACCAAATAATATAAAATATATTTTTATTCGATATATATAAATATATAAATATATAAATATATAAATATATATGTATTCACGGATAAACATGAAAATTCAAAAGAAACTTGAAATTTACTTGAAGTTTCTTATTTTTATTCGTTGCCTTGTTCTAACCCAATTATCTTATATAATTATCATTTATAACATAATCAGGTACAGTAGAATTTTCTAAACTGCATTTAGAACATTACTGTAAGAAAGCATTGTAAGCGAACTTTGTTCAATCAGTAGAATATCCGGGGTAATTTATCATGACTATTATTACATTATGCTTCGCATTATTATATAGCTATGAGCCTTTAGGTGGGGTCACGGATTTTGAATGTGAATAAATGAAGATCTTTATTGTCGAAATTAAGCTAATTTTAAAGACAGATTACCTCGGAATATTTAAATAAGTTATATTTGAAAATGAGATCAGTTTTACTTTCACATGAATGGTCTGATGATTTAAATTCAAAAGGAAAAGAAGTGGTGAACCAATTTTTTATTTTTAATATTGAATTAGAAAATAATAATAATAATGATAATGATAATGACAATGATAATAATAATGATAATGATAATAATAATGGCAACAACGAAAAGCCATTCAAAAAATCCATCTAATTACCAAAATGATGAAAAAAAAAAAAAATTCAAAAACTTGAAAGTAAATTAAAATTTTTTGATACATTTTTTTTGTTCAAAGCAAATGTATTGATATATATTTTTTTTTTCATGTATATTTTTTACACATAAATTTCTAAAATTATATATACATATAAAGTTTTATATAAAACTACATTACAAAATAAAGATATTGTTGTGATTTACTAGTTTGGGCATTTTCAACTTTATTAATAAGTTTTCAAGAAATTTGATTTCAAAATTTCAAATAAAATCATTGAGAGCAAAAAAAATTATATCAAAATAAATATATAAATATATATATATATAAATATAAAATAAATTTGTTCATATGAAAAATAAATATATCGTTTGGTAGATACATTATCTAATCTTTCATTATTTTTTACCTATAATCTTTTCAATTAATATATTTTTTATTTTTTTTGCCCTTTATGATATCATTATTGCTACTACTACTGTTATTATTATTGTTATTATTATTATTATTATTATTATTATTATTATTATTATTTAACGATTAATTTACAAAAATAACCTAATAATATCAAAATATATAATTAGGATCAATATATCTTCTTATTTACATAAACAATTAAATGCTAATGCATAGTTACAATTAGAAACAAATGATGTATGTTTTTCATCATTGATTCATAAGCCTTTGTAAAAATTCACTTTCTTCACGATTCAGGTATTTAACAACATTTTCTTGAAATCCTGCCAAATTGTTTCCAACTACATCTTTCATCCAATTAGCAATCAACAGCTGAGTTTCATTATCACTACCAGCCCACTTTTTAGAATCTCCAAATCCATCTTGTTCATTGGTATACTTAAGAAGATCATTTAAATCCATTTCAGTACCTTCCAAATATGACTTGTTACTGGGCTCTTCTATTTCATCTTCCCACTCATCACCATCTTCACCTACATTGTTAACCGTAGGTTCTGATTGAGATTGCCCTACAATTAGTTCCCGTAAAAAGAGCTTGACAATTTTTGCTGGAGCAGGAATTTTAGTATAAGTTTCACCAAATTGTTTAGCTTTAGAACGTGTTAGTATGACATTTGCAGGAATAGGAACAGGCTCACCTTGAACCACAACTTCAGCAATACGTGAATCATTCAGTTGAAAAAGTTGTCCTAATGCAAGAACATTTTCTCTAATTTCATCGTAACCCCGTAAAACATCAAAATTTGAGAGCCATTGTTTAAGAACGATATCTAGTCCGTTCCCTTGTTCGGGTATACTTATAGAAGCTAATAGATCAACAAGTCCTGTTGCATTGTTATTAACTAGTTTACTGAAAACAGCAATCAAATTCTCAATTAAAGCAGGATTAGCAGCAGTAGCCAAACGTCTTACAGTAGCTTCAATCATTTGCGGCAGCAAATCACCAAGCATGTCACCAAAATTTTGAACAATAGATAAAATCAAGCTACCAGTATTGACAGACGCAGATTCTGACCATACAGGATCCAACAACCTAGCAACTGCAAAAATAAGTAACTCAACTCCCGTGCGACCTTCGTTAGAAGTGTAACTTTTCAGCTGATCTGGAACTTTAGTGGTAAAATGAGCCAAAATCTCTGAAACAGACTGAAGAATCTGATTGTCTGAAGAATTCATGGTAATTTGATACACTGGATCAAACAATGTCTCCAGAATTTTAGGGGGCATTGGCGAAGGTGCATTTTCAATCAATACACTTAAAATATCTAGCGCAAGTGCCAGCTCCGGTGTATATTCCCAATCTGTAATTCCAATGATGCTTTGAACAAGGGGAGTAAGCGCATTTTCAATGAATTCCGTGAATACACCATCATCAGTTGCTGTCTCAGTGATTTCTGCCATAACATCTTGAATCTCGTTTGTTAACATGACATTTGTGGGGTCTTTGGAAATCAGTTCGTATAGAAGCCTCACAAGGTCGGGATTTACTGCTGCTCTTGATAAATTTCTTTCAGCTATTGCTACTACAGACTCAGCCAAAACTGAAGGGGTTTCATCCTGTGCTTTCTGTGCAAGTTGGTGTATCGCCAAGTACATTGATTCTTCTTTAGAAAGAAACAAATCCTCAGGAAGGTCTTTACAATACTTAGTCATAGCCATAACTGAGCTTACCCGAACAGTATCATTAGGGTCATTTAATGCTGAATGTAATGTTGACTCAAAGAGAGGAAGACGTACTTCACGAGTATCAATTCTTGAACTAAGAGCTCGTGTAACTGAGGCAGCTGAAAGAAACGCTCTTGAACGAAGAAGAGGACTGGAATCTTGCTGGCACTCATATACAAACTGAATGAATTGTTCAATAGACTCTCCTGGTAATGCTGAATGATCCGAAGTACCCTCTACAATCAATCTAGTAAAAAGATATAATGTGCTTTCTTTAATTTTCCAATTATCACTCAACTCTTGCGAAAGAGTATATGCATTATCCCACAAAATGGGAAGAAGGGAAAAGTGACGGGATTTACCACACACTGTGATAATGTTTGCTACCTCTCCTCTCACGAGCTTACCTATTGAAAGTTCTGATTCTTCTTGAACAAAATCATCCATATCGTCCTCCCACTCTTCTAATTCTTTGGGTATTTGCGCATATCTGGTCATCATTACCAAAAAGTCTCTTAGAACAGATTCAACCTTAATAATCACAGGTCTAGTTTCCATAGCCATATCTATGAAATCAAGCTCCTCCAGCACCAAATTGTCAATCGTGAGGTTTTCATGGATGAAAACATTACTTGCCTCAGATGGATCAATTTCAGGAATATTTCCGTCCTCACCTTTAATGCAAACTTGTTCATACACAGGCAACAAATGAAAAATATCACTGAGCGTAGCTTGAAACATGTCTACCATGTGTCTAGATGAAATTTTAGGCAATGCGGAAAAAAGAGTCTTGTAGGCTTTAAGCGATTCAAGTTTCAAATCGACATAACCTGCATCAGAGGTATCAATAGATTGATTGATATACTTAATGAATAATGGTGTCCACTGATCGATAATAGGTGTCGCAATGGTGCTAACAAGATTGGATTTGGTATCTTCTGCAATGAGGAAAAAATCAATACATGTGCAGAAAACATCAATTGCCATAGAACTTGCGTGAGGACTGTACTTTCCAGTGCTTTGATCTCTAGATTCACTTTTAGTCGTAGAAGCCTGAGGAGATGAAGCTACATTGAAGAGCGTAGATAACAGTGATTGTCCTAGCTTCATGAATTCAATCTCTGACAGTGTATCACTTACCAGTTCTTTAATGGCTAAAAGAGCGCCATAAATTTGTTCTGTAGAGCCTTGCTGAATGAGTTGCAAAAGAATATCTACCAGATCTGACCACTCATCTGGATATTCTACGGAAGCAATACTGGCTACTAGCAAAGCGGCTACTGATCTCACCTTACTTTTAGAAAAGCCTAAAAGTCCAAGTAAAGCTGATCTTACAGCTACTTTCACATCTTGCGAAATAGGAGGCCCTATAAACTCTTCAAACCCAATACTCCAAGATTTGGGCACAACTTGTTTTAAAATAAAAAGCGCAGTTTGAATTATCACGGTGGCCGAGTCTGCATCTTGACTATTAGTTTGGTCGACTATTATTTGTAGTAAAACCAAAACGAGAGCATCTGAATTAGAAGCCCGTTGAGCCTCCAGTTGTTGTTCAGCTTGCTTGGTATCACCACTGTTGATCTGGGCAATTAAATTATAAACACTAGCTGTGTCCATTTTGTCGATGCGGTGAAATACGATTCCTCCTGGCTATTTGATTTAGTGACGGATAGAAAATAAGATAGAGAGAGAGAGAAAAAAAATAAGCTGGATTTTTGCTGTTACTACTTGACATGTGCGTCCTGCTGATTGACCAATTTATTTATTTTACGCGTCACGGTAGAGAGTATATAATCAATTATAAATTATAAAAATATACGCGTTCCTGAACAGAGGTAAGGGTATGAACGCCGTACTTAACCCCTGGGGATTTTTTATTTAGACGCAACTTTCTGAGTGTTGCTTTCGAGCCGGGTAAATTGGTATTTTCAGAACTGAAGTGTATATAAACACTTAATCTGAGCTGAGGTTAGGTTAGGTCAAGTTGGGGATACTGACTGTCATTTATGGAGGGAGACTAGAGAATAAGCCTTCTTTGAAATCTTTAATACCTCAAGAGCTTGAGACTGCTCATTGTACACTCTTTCATCGCATTGATAATTTCTACAGAAATATAGATACCATGGCTGAAGAAGGAGCTTCTTTGGGAGAGCAACTAATTGAATCTGCTCGCAGAAACAACTTGGACTTGTTGACGGAGATCTTTGGCCAAAACCCAGCCAATTTGATTGACCTTATCAATCATAGCACTGATCCTTTGGGAAACACAGCTCTTCATTTAGCTGCTTTCAATGGTTCTTATGAAGTTTTGGATCACTTGCTGGATCAAGAAGATGTTGAAGTTGATCCAATTAATAGACAGTTTGGAGATACCCCTTTACACTCTGCTGTCCGATATTCACGAACGGAGCCTGAACATGGTGCTTTTCTGGTTGAAATGCTGATTGATGCAGGTGCAGACCCTTTAATTAAAAACAAGGACGGTCAGAAGCCTATTGATTTAGCTGATCCATCTAATACAGAACTTCTCAATGTTTTACAAGGTGCTGAGTTTGCTAGAACAGCTGGCCCTATTGAAGATACTCATATGGAACTTGATGATGCTGAAGAAGGCAGCGGTTCTGAATCTGAATAAAAACTCATTGTACAGTATATCTAACAATAATATTACAAGACCATATCTTAATTGCATGTTTATTTTTTGATGTTTGCTTTGGGTAGGCGCTGATGAAGAGTTTTTTGTTTGTATCTTTTCATTCTGAAGTGTTAATTTCATCCCTTGATTATTTCTTACTTGATAATAAATTTAAATCAAATTAAAGACTTTATTACCAGATGCCTATACAAAGACGGACGCTTTAAGATATTTGAAAAATTAAGTACACGTCTTATTTTGCCATATAGTAAACATCAAAATTCATCTTATTTTGATCACATAGCTAATTTCCATTTAAAGTCTGCGCCACGGACGTGATATATGTTTGTTACGGATATTCTTCTGAATCAACACATATTTAGTATTTTTTTTTTACCATTTCAAAACAATTAAACTGATTTGCAAAATTGTAAACTTTTAATCGATTAACTTGTAATTTATTCTCTAAAGTTTTTACATATTTATTTTTCATTTTTTTTTTTTTAATTTTTATTTTTGATATTTCTTTAATTCATGTTAAAATTATATCTTGTCTCAAAACCGTGAATTTGTTTACTAGTACTAAATTTTAGTTTATATTAACAAATTACAAATAAATTTAAATCTAACTTTGAAAAAAAAAAAAAAAAAAAAAAAAAAATAAATATTTTAAGTAAATTTTTCGCAGTATATACAAGAATAAAAGATAGAAACTTTGAAATTGTATTAAATGAATCATTACCAATGCCTAGCTACAACTATGTACTCTCCGAAACTTGACATGAATTTTTTAACTTCTTGTCTAGAAACACCATCAATTTCATCAATTGCATTTTTACCATCCATATATTTGAAAAGTTTCCAGAAAATGTTGACAACAACAATTGGTTTCGTTTCTAATATTTTGTTAATCCATTTCATTTGTAGCGCAGTTGCTCCTGTAGGATCTAACAAAATGGTATCAGAAATATACTCAATTATGGGAGGAGGAAGATCATCTGATGGCGCAGCAAAGCTACGTCGAGCACTGTAAGAATTAGCAAGACTTGATGATAACATTGGCTGAACTGACGATGAAGTAATCAACCGCTGCTGTTGCATATTAATAGCAGCAGAAGTACTGTGTTCAGATGTTTTATAATCATCTGTGAGAAGAGAAAGTGTATCCTTTTCCGATAGTTCATCTCCAAGTGTAGATGATATAATTTTAGGAAGTACCTGTGGGCTTGATTTAGCTTTTTGTAAAAGAGAAGGTGTTATTGGGGTAGCAGGATGTAAGTTTGCAGTTTTTTTAAATGTTAGTGGCTCAGTTTCATCATGAGCTTTATTAAATGCAAAATCGTCATGACTAGTCTCACCAGCCAAATGACGTTTTGACCTTTCTAATTCAAATTCACGTCTTTCCTCTTCCTCTTGAATATCTTTATTAACCTTTTCTTTGATACTTTTAGGTATTTTAATCCATACAAATCGTCTAAGCTGAGTGGTGAATCCATATTTCAACAACCATGCCATGACTTCCATGTATTTTTCTCTTTGATCTTTGCTGGGCACATGCATATGATATGGCTCGGGTTTCCCAGTTGAAAGCATTGTCAATATTTGAGGTAGAGGGAGTAAGGTTGGAAATTTCGATTTGAACAAACGTGCAAAATGATAAAGATGAGCAAGAGGGCTTAATGGCGATACAATATAAGTGTTCTTATGAGATATTGGATTGATTGCTCTAGCCTTTCTCCAATAGATTAGGTTATATGCTAAATCGCCATAAGAAGTGATACTGATGTTGTTAGAAGAAGACAATTGACTTAATGTGCGTGTTGGATCTAATGATCTAATCATTCTAGCAAATTTGTCTGTGTTATCTAAATGAAGCTCTCGAATTATTGTTTCACCATCAACTAAAAGAAGCAGGGCAAAACGAGAAATACTTTCCCTTGAATCAAGATATGCTTCCTCAAATGGTTTCATTGTAGTCAAATATGTACCCGTGAATACTTTCTCGGTCTGAGCTGGTAAATAAGGAAACTGTGTCTGAATTGGAATTTGAAATGATCTTAGTTTTTCATGAATTGTAAGGTTAGCAATATCGTTCGAAGTGACAGCTTCATAAAGTTGACTGATTGAAACCGCTAAGGGGGAAACTCTAGATATGTTTTCCCAAAGTTCGATAGCTGATAATTTTTCTCTACTAGCTTGTTCTCGCACAGCAGTAATTTTAGAAACCTCTTTGCCAACATAGTCAGACTTTGCTTGTTCATTCCTTAGGGAACCAACAAATTTTGAAACAATATGGTGGTACATTTCTTCGATTCTAAAGCTGTATTCAATAACAGGTGGATTGAGCACAAACACAATATTAAACATTAATAACCCGGTTTTACTATGAGTACCATTTTCAACCTTGTTGATATCACTTTCTTCAATATTTTCCAACACTAGTGAATCATCTAAATTCTCCTTGGGCAAATCGTTGTTTTCAAGTTCATCATCGGCTTCATCATCCTCGTACTGTTCCTGAGTTCCGTCTTTGGAAAGGCTTCGTAAAGAATTCAACCGCTGTTTTCTTCTAGGCGTTTTGTTTTTCCAATTTCCATCTGGCAGGATATGTATTGGGTAACCAAGAAAGGCCATATCATCTACAGTCAACTCAAATCTTTTATTGCACATATATTTAGAAGGTGACAGTAGCTCACCCAAAAACTGTGTTTTAAAACCAAGGACTGTTTTCCATGGTAGTATAGGCGAGTTTTCACCATGAGAAGATCCAGAAGCATCAAAATTGCTATCAGGACGACGACTACCTCGGCTTCCAACAGAAGCAGCGCTGCCAATTGGGGTATGACTTGATAGTGTCGGTACGAGTGGATATTCCTGAGAGTTTGATTCTTGCATTCTTTGAGCTTGAGAAAGCTGTTTAACACCAATTTCAGGTCTACTATTGCTGATCTCTGGCTTGGGTGAATCGTCATCATCAATAGCACAACCATCAATGTCATAGGGAACTGTAGCAGTAGGTCTTTCTCCATGGCTACTGTGCCTACGGGCCCCGTTTTCTTTTAATAAAGCTTTTACTTTTGCTCCCCCTTCCGTCATACTGCTTCTTCGACGGTTACTATTATGTCTACTTCGAACTTCAAGACCACCATCATCATCACCACCATCTGTGCCCAATTTGATGTCCTTTTCTGTAGCAGCAGCAATGAGTTGTGATCTTTCAATTTCTCCAATGAGTTTTGCTTCTATAAGAGCATTTCGATGAATTGGATTGAGAGGATTTGTATCAGACCTGGTAAGCTTGCTCTTTTTCTTTTTTTTCCCTTTCCTTTTCACTTTGTCACTAGTATTATCTGTAGAGGACGAACTATTATCAGAATCTTTTAACTCAGTTTCTTCTTCGTAGTTTGTGGGAATATTGTTATCACTGTCCTCACCTCCTTCTATCTCATCTTCATCTGAAAACTCGTCACTACTACTACTTGAAGACGAGTTATTTGGATCATTGACTAAAGGTGCAGCCTGATATCCATGAGAGTCTGGGTCAGGAGGATACTGGAATACAAATTGAGGACCATCATGTGTTGATATAGTTAAGATGATTGCTAATAAACATGGATTCGGTAAGTTGAAGCTCATTTCAATGTGCCATAGTGATTTATGGTTGAGAGAACAGTATTTGATATTCAAATTGCATTTCAACATTATCTTTTATCACTTAAGTAATCTCTTTGTCACAACCTTCCTAAGTGTCACCTAATCTATTCATGATAGCTTTTATTTTATCCTATTTTTCTTTGAAGTGAAATTCTATAAGGTTGCTTCTATTAAAGTATCTCTATACTTGATAAAATAAAAAGAATGCCATTGATGAAAGAAAGAACGAAATAAAAAAAGAAGATTCAGTATTTTACATTTCAATTTTGTATCTTTGGCAATATTCTTCAACTCTGTCCATTACTTTGACCCCATTCCATTTTTCATTTGCACCACTGTCAGTAACTATTGGCATTCCAATTTGCTCCACCACAAAGCTAGCAGCAACTGTCCCATATACAGCAGTTGTCACCAAGTCTTGGTTCGATGAGAGATAGCCTATAGTCATACCACCTAAGTAGGAGTTCCCTGCACCGGTAGGCTCAGTAACATTGAAATCTGGGTAGTTTTCGTTATGATAAGCTGGGAACCATGCAAAATGAACAGCTTGATTAGTCTTGCAAGGCATAGATAGTTTGAATGAAGTGTTAGAATATACCACCGAACCCTGAGCTCCACAGCGAATTATCATAGCCGACTTCGGCCGAGTCATGTATGGCATGAATTGAAGAGCAACTTTTTCAACTTCAAGTGGAGTTGTAGGTTCTGGAAGTCCTAAAAACTGAGCAGATTCTAAAGCGTTTGGTGATAAAATAGATATAGACGGAAGAACCGAACACAGATTTTGGAAATCTTTAGGGCTACAAACACCAGGAACAGGTTCCCAGATTAGCACAGGTTCGATGCCAGTGACTGATATTATTTGAGCACAACGTGTAGGGGAGCAAAGTAAATGAAAAGATTGAGAGGTCAAAAGTTCTTTGTGATCTAGAAGATCTTGCGTATCTATTCGAAGCTTAGGGGTGAGATACTTAAAATCACGGGCTTCATTGTCACCATAAAAATTCCAGCCTCTTGTAGTGAGACGAGAGCTATCGTGTCTTAGAATCAAGCCCGTATTCCAACTTTCTAATTCACTTTTTACAGAAGTTGGGAAATCGCTGCCAGCGTCGACAATCCATTTGATAAGATGGCTTTTAGGAGGTGGGCAAAACAATCTAGATCCAAGAATTGCGAATGTACCTCCACCACCAATGATATTATTTACGGTAGGTTTATTGGGATAGTGAATTTCATCGATGATGAACATTCCCATCGTTGTAAAGACCGTTGAGTTTGACAAAGTATCATTTTGCTTAAGATCCATTGTTGGTTTTATATATATATATATATATATATTAACAAAAAATCTATATATTTATATAGTTAGATAAAGTTAACAGAATCGTCGAAAAGGTTAGGTCTTATCAGATAACTTGAAACCTAACCCATACCACGCCAGTTCATAGCTGGTGTACATAATAATAATAATCGCTTAAACTCTATGGTGTAAAAGATTTATAGGCACACACATTTACATATAGACACTATACAAAAAATAAAAATAAAAAAGCACTGGTTACTTCTTTTTCCTTTTACCTTTTTTTTTTTTTTTTTTTTTTTTTTTTTTTTTTTTTTTTCCATCATTTGTTTGTTTGTTTCTTGCTTGTACTTGTTCAACAGATAAAGCAACCATTCTTATCGCAAGTTTTCTGCGCTCAGTACCATCATAATATTCCAGCACTCGCGCTTGACAAGATAGTACTTTCGCAATGACTACCACAGTTCCTGCTATTTATGCATTCTCTGAGTTTTCTGGCGTTGCCGCAGCTGTCGCAGACCATGTACTCGCTGCCCAAAACGCCACGCTCTTTCCTATCAATCCAAAGACACCTGTAAGTCCAAACAAGCGATTCAAAATCGGCTTAAGTGGAGGTTCTCTTATTTCTGTTTTAGAAGAAGGTCTGCTAGATCGAATTGACGACGTTAAATGGGATAGATGGGATATTTACTTTGCAGACGAAAGATTAGTTCCTTTTGACGATCCAGAAAGTAACTACGGATTGGTGAAACGCAAGCTTCTTGACAAACTACCAGAAGATGGACCCAGGCCACGAGTCTTTCATGTTGACGAAAAACTTTTAGATGACGCACAAGAAGCCGCTGATTCATACGAGAAGACGCTAATCAAGGGTTTTGCGGCAAAAGACTCTGTCAAGCTTCCCATGTTTGATTTACTCTTGTTGGGTTGTGCTCCCGATGGTCACGTCTGCTCATTGTTTCCTAATCACTCTCTACTGAGAGAAGAGTTTGCTTGGGTCGCACCAATTGAAGATGCACCCAGGCCGCCTCCACGAAGAATTACTTTGACACTGCCTGTTATTTATCATTCACATCGCGTTACTTTTGTCGTGGAAGGTTCAACAAAAGCACCCGTCATCAAGACAATTATGGAAAGACCAGAAAAAGGATTGCCTTCAAGTTTGGTTAATGAAGCAGCTGCTGGCAAGGTGTCTTGGTTTGTAGATAACGAGGCACTGACAAACGTTTATGTGACGAAGAAAGAATACAAGATTCAAGTTCCAAAATCTCCTACTACAAATGGAAGCAATAGCTAGATTGCTGATGAATAATGCCATATATAATATAGCTATATATTTACCACCACCTCCCTTACTCCCTAATTGCTCAAAGTAATGTTTATGTTCAAATGTTGACTTAATAATAATTGATGAAAGACTTGACCTCCTTAACAAGTAAAAACCTTAGAAAAGTGAAACATTGGTCTTGGATGTATCTACAATGTTTTTTTTTTTTCTCTTGTAAAATGACTCTGAGTAAAATAAAACACACAAATATAAATAAATAAACCATAGCTGCTGTTATATATCAATCAGCAAATGCGGATTTGAACTCAACTGATGTTTTAAGAGTTTATTTTTATTTTCATAGTATAGTCTAAATATTAGGTGGTGATTAAGAATTCTCCTATCAGTTCGTCCCTATACAAAGTTTTCAGCAAAAAAAAAAAAAAAAAAAGACCTGTACAAACCAAAATTTTACGACTCATTACTTGAATTTCTATTGATTGATTTGTTGATTTATTGATTTATTTTTAAAGGGTGGGCCGTAAAGCAGTTGAACATTCCATTCTATTCCGTCTTTAGATTGATATATATGTTTATATATAAAAACACGACAATGGAAGATGAAATACGTATATTCAGGCTTCATTGTCTTTTTTTTTTTTTTTATCTGTTAAATTCTACCATAGTCTGTCATGACTGTATCTAACCATTGGTATAGCAGGTTTCCTACTTATAATACAACTAACTAGGAAACATATCCTTCATATTCCTTGTACTTTCTAGTTCTAATGGGTATTTTGAGCATTTCAAAGGTGCATGTTTTGTGTGGGGTGGATGGAAATTATGGGGGAGAAGTAAATATTTTTTCTTCTTTTTCTTTCTTCTTCGTGTTTATTATCAGTATTATCATTATCATCATTATTATTATATTCTGAGCAAACTGTGAATAATTGTGATCTTCGCCGTTTAGTCAAAGTTGATGATCAGTGCGAAATAGAAAATGTTTTTACACCAGTTCATTTGGTATTTTTGTGATCCGCTTGAAGCGGTCTACACCCGCATAGGATCTGCGGGTCTTGAATTGAACAACATTATTTTGATACCTACTGAAAACAGTTGAAGGTTTAAAATATATTTATATTAATATATTAATGATGGTTTCAATCAGCTTTCCATATTAAAATTTGTTAATTGTATGTAATTTTGATTGAATTGAATGAAAAAAAAAAAAAAAAAAAAAAAAAAAAACCTAGTCAAAAATTTATTTATTATTTACATTCATGTGTCTTTAAATCAGTAGTCTGGTAATATATGAACTGATTGTAAACTTATTTTTTTTTAAGCCTATACAAGAAAAAAATAGTGAAAGAATTCAGTGAACAGCAAGATTCCACCTGATAACAAACAAATGAGAGATGATATAAAATATCTATGCTTAAAAGATGATATTTGTTTTCATCTTGTATCATCATAATTTTCAAACTTTTGACTCAGCACTATGATCAGCTTTAAGAATCACAAGTATTTTTTCTATATCATTTTAGAACAAAACAAAAAAGCTTTGAATGCTTTTTATTTGTTTGGTTTGCTATCTTATTAAAGAATAGTAAAAGTACCTATTTTCCATTTATTACCAGAATGCATCTATTTCATTACATTAATACTACCTAAACAGCATTAGCTCAATAATCATGAACGACTTCCAAATATGATGAATTGTAATCTATTAGTTTTATTGTAACGTTTGATGGCTGATTTTATGAATTCACTGGCTGTCCAGGCTTATATGTGTGCCATTTCTAGAAAAATGAGGTTTCTTGAAACCTTCATCATATTCAACTGAGGTTTGTAGGATACAAATTATTCTTCAGTCAATATATATCGTTTATTTTTTTGCCCTAGCCCTTTTGAATCCATCTCTCAACTACAGGATAATAATACACTGCGTAACCCAAAAAATTATCACTACCCTAACCCTTGCAATATAGTATATACCCCACAAACAACATAATTCCACTGCTTTTTACTAATCTTTTTTTCTTTACATCATCTTTCTATGGTTGCATAAGCTCATCCCACATCATTTTTCATTTTCGAACTAGACATACACACACACACACACACATTATTTATTTATTTATTTATTGTTTTGCTCATTTTTTCGTGCATCTTTATATTCGTTGAAAATTGTAATTTAAAGACCTCTGTGAGGATTAGTTGTCCAAGATGTCAAAGGGCTGGAAACTCACAGAAGAGTTGACCAAGAAAATTTATCACTATGCGACGTTTCCGGCTACTGGTGTAAGCTTAAGACAGATGGTTCAGTTTGGAGTTGCTCCCTCTGCTGGAACGCTATTCAGAGCTGGTCAGTTTGTAATTGAAGAACTTCCAATTAGATTGGCCCATCGAGTCAAGGATTTGGAAGACTTGCCATATGGACTTAGCGAGGCACCCTCTATTAAAAAAGTACGGGACTGGTATGCTCAGAGTTTTGAAGAACTTACTTCTTTGGAAACTCCTAAGCTAAGCAAAGAACTAAAACAGAAACTATTCAGACCTGTTAATGTGCATCATCAAGATGATCACTTGGTGCTTGAAAATCATACTCCTTACAATATTGCAAATCTGAAAAGCATGGACAATTTTTACAGAAGTCCTCATCACAGCCATCATCACAATCCAAGTGAAAAGGAAGTTGCAATCAAACCTGAACCCCCTAGAGTGTACAATCACCATGAATTAGGGAGAGGAGCAATCCATAACCGAAAATATTTTGCTGCAGTCGAGCCTAATTTTTTATGGCCTCCCGAAATCTTCAATTATAACAAGAAAATCACTGATACCTTGAAGATTATCAAACGGCGGCACGATCCGTTGGTTACGACAGTTGCGCAAGGTGTTGCTGAGTGGAAGCAGGCTACAAAAAAAAGTCAGATCGATCATAGAATCCAAAGCTTTTTGGATCGGTTTTACATGTCTCGTATTGGAATTCGTATGCTGATTGGACAACACATTGCCCTCAACACAGAACCTGTACGTGAAGACTATGTTGGAATTATATGTACCAATTCGAATATCAAGGAGATTGCACAGGACGCAAGTGATAATGCCAGATTCATATGTGAGCAGTGGTACAATCTTTTTGAAGCTCCTAAAGTTGAGATCGTCTGTCGTCCTGATCTTTCCTTCATGTATGTTCCTGGTCACTTGAGCCATATGCTTTTTGAAACTATTAAAAATTCTTTACGTGCAGTTGTAGAAACACATGGTGTTGATTGTGAGAACTTTCCTCCTGTACGTATTATTGTTGCAGAGGGAAATGAAGATATTACAATTAAAATTAGTGATGAGGGTGGTGGTATTCCTCGTTCTGCAGTTCCATATGTGTGGACATATATGTATACTACTGTTGAGGATACACCTTCTCTTGAACCAGATTTCAATAAATCTGATTTCAAGGCCCCAATGGCTGGGTTTGGCTATGGCTTACCAATCTCACGACTGTATGCACGATACTTTGGAGGAGATTTACGATTAATATCCATGGAGGGCTATGGAACTGATGTTTATTTACATTTAAATAGATTGAGCAGTTCTACAGAGCCATTGCAATAAGTCATGATTATTATGATGTTATGTTCTCTTTGTATTTTTTTTTTAGTATTTTAGTATATTTTATGTTTATGAGTATCAAATTTCAGAGCTGATATTTTTTACATGATAATTAACCATGAGATGTATTTTCATCTATATATGAAAGACATGTGAGATTTAAAAATATATTTTTTATGTATTACCAACAGATTGTATGTTTATATATTAGAATTCAAGTATTAAGTAGATGAATAGCATATTTTATATACTATAAAGTTGAATTTAATTTGATATTTACATATATTAATGATTATATTTTTAAGTTGATCTCATATGTTATAAATGGAAAAAAAAAATATTCAATGAATTATTTACCTTTTTATATTATTTATTTTCACTTTATAGAAGTGTTGATTAAAAAAAAAATATCAATAATAAAGTATTGTTGGTTTTACTTGATAACTTTGTATATTTATATAATTATTGATGTAGTCGATTTTAGTTATTTCTACATGTAATTAGTGAGACGCAACCAGCTGGTAGTTGATTAACTTTTCTGTTAATTTATAAGAATGTTTCTAATTATTGAAACATATCCAAAGCTAAGTAGTGGTAGGTTCAGATGTAACATGGTAAGATTGTCAAAGCTTTAAATTTGTTACAAGTATCAGATAGGGAAGTCCAAATATACATATATATATATATATATATATATATATATATAATATAACCAAAGCTTTACAGCCAAATGATAAATGACAAATGACTATTGTCTTGAAATCTCACAATTCAAAAAAAATCCAACAAAAAGAAATAAAATAAAATATTAAAACATTTAAACATGGAAATCTCTTCAACTTGAAAGAATCATGGTGAATATATAATGGCTGCTTATTAGATGGATTGTGCTAATAAGACTTTTATTGGTTTGAGCTTTAGGGTGCAAGTTTGACTGAGAAATATGCTGATGATTAGAAAAATAGGCTTAGTATGCATATACGCGATGATGTAATAACTACATACGCGAATATTCCATCATCCATATATATATATATATAGACCCGGTTTTAGCCCTAACCCAATTTGAGCTACTTTGATGTCGAAAAGCCCACACAAAGCATAAAGTGGTTCACAGGTGTGTGAGTAGGGATTTATTTATAGCTAGCAGCTATTTTTCCGTTTAGATTTCTTATATAGTCTTATTTTTTCCCTTTTTTTTTTTCCCTTTCTTTTTTCTCAACTATATAGATATATTCATAATTATTATTACTATCATCATCATCATCATCATCATCATCATCATCAACATAAACATCATTATTTCTCAATGCTATCTTTAAACAAAAACTTGATTTTGGGCTTTCTTTTTGCCCTTTACCTCTGTGGTTACGCTTCTGCGTTTTCCATCCCGTGCCCTAGCTTGCACGACCTCCTATCTCCCAGCCAACACGAGGAACTGCATCATGAGCAGGCAAAAAATTTGGTTATTGTAAAGCGTCAAGATCAATCTGACTCAAGCAACCCTTTCAACAATAGCACCGTGACCAGCACTCAAGCATCCTCAACCACAGAAGCTGAGGAGACTCCTTCAACTTCGGAGTCGTTGTCAACGTTTGTCACAACCATTGCCGAACCACACACCACTGCCACATACACTCATGTCACGTATGTAGTTGTCACACTGTCGCCTACAAGAACTTCCAAACCGACTACCCTGGTTACCTCGACTACCGGATCGGAAAACACAGCTAACAGCGCTTCTGCCACCGGTGCCCTTCAAACTCAAATCGGGTCAGCTCCACGCTCCGTTGTCAATCCTTTTGGCTCATCATTTGCCAAATTAGGACCTGTCTCCCTATTTACTTTTGGTCTAGTAGCTATTACAGCTATTTTCATTTGAATTTTTTCTTGATCTAGTATTATTTACGAGGAGAGCTTTTTTTTTTTTTTTTTTTTTTTTTTTTTTTTTTTTTTTTTTTTTTTTTTTGGTTCTTTCTTATTTTATTTGGTTTCTTCCTCACTATTGCATTATTTGTTATCAATTCACATTTCCATTAAGTTGGCGCACACACATTTATAGATATATATCTATGAGACTTATATTCATGGGTTAATTGAGCATTGAACTCAAAGCCTTTCCAAAGTCTTTTGTTTATTTTTTTATCATTTTATTTTTATTTTAGTTTTGCATTCTGATCTCTCGAAGCTGTCCATTCTTTCAACCAAATTATCATTCAGTCACTCCTTTATTTATTATAACATTTAATTCACGCTGTGATTTACAAATCATGTTTATGTGTGTACATTGTGTAAATACCAATATAATATTAATTTCTAATAATTCATTTTTATTTTTTTTCATAATTAATTGTTGAATTACTTTATTTGTTTTTAAAGTTTATTTTTGTTTTTTCAACGGTTATACACTATATCAGAAAGTTTTCTTATCGTCATTGTATTTTGGTATTAAGAAGTACTCATGTGGTAATAGTAATTGTTATGCGATAAGAAGGTAAAGATGCAATTGTACAGAGTCTGGAAAAATGTGTGGAAGCTGCTAAGCATATGTAGATCAGATATAGTCTCCACTAGTATATACATAGATGAAGGTAACCCAACCAAGATGTTGATATTAAACAATAGGAAGGGTACTACAAAACTAGTAATACATTAGTATTTTAGGTATGCATGTATATATATATATATATAACGAATATTCTTGAAATTAAAATAGATATATTAATAAAAATTAAAGAGTTACTTTGAAATGAATAGAATTAATGGAATTAATCAAAAAAAAAAATTCATAATATTGATTAAAATTAAATGAAAATGAATTGAATAAATAATAAAAATAATAAAAATAATAATAATAATAATAATAATAATAATAATAATAATAATAATAATAATAATAATAATAATAATAATAATAATAATAATAATAATAATAATAATAATAATAATAATAATAATAATAATAATAATAATAATAATAATAATAATAATAATAATAATAATAATAATAATAATAATAATAATAATAATAATAATAATAATAATAATAATAATAATAATAATAATAATAATTAAAGTATATGATATACTTGAAAAAAAATTTTTTTTTTAAAATGAAAATCCAGTTTGGTAATAGTTATAGCTCAAGGAAAAGTATCAATTGTTTTTTTCATATATAAATATATTTCTTTGTATTCTAGAAACAGAAAAAAAAAAAAAAAAGTCTTTTTTAAACAAATTTTAAGTAAGAATTTTTTATTTTTTCATTTTATTTTTATTTTTATTTTTTCCGAGAGAAAACAAAAGTTAATATATATATATATATATATATATATATATAAACAAAGAAAAATTAATAACTTGATTAATTAATATAAAAATTAGAATTTTCAAAAGTATAAATTTAAGCTTTGAAGTTAAGATTAATCAAGATCCAAATTTCAAGTTCTTTTTTTTTTTTTTTTTTTTTTTTTATTTCATTATTATTATTATGGTATTTCTTCAGTTTTAAATTTTATAATCAATTTTAATAAAGATTTATTCATCAATTTGATATACATCTAATTCAAAATTTATTTTATATATATACATATATGTAAATAAAAGTTTGGTTTAAAAAGAATTGAAATAATAATGCAACAGTATTATTCAACTGAAATCAATAAAACAATATTATATTACATTATTTTTTTTTTTTCATAGTAGCTATATAAATTCATGAAAATGAAAATCAATTATTTAATAAAAGTATTATTATTAATATTTTTTTTGATAATAATAAAAATGAAAATTATTTATTATTCATTTTTGTTTTGTTCAAAATTATCATTTTCATCTAATTTAAATATATATATATATATATATATATAATAAAAGTCACGTTTTCCATCACAAATTTCTTGATTTATTATTGTCTAATACAAAATTTTGGTACCTTTTTCACATGGTAAACTTTATTGCCGAGAGTATATACTATATAAAAATTAAAGTGTGGGGTTTTATTATTTTTTTTTTTTACATACGACATATTTAACATGATCAGTATCAACATTTGAATTGAAATTCTTTTCATTTGACAACAAAATTATATAAAACTTTAAAGAAAGAAAGAAAGAAAAAAATAATAATTTATATTAGTAGTAGTTCATAACATCATGTAGTTTACAAAGTGACAAATTTACATTTTATAACATTTGCGAACAAGTCGACGTCGTCGCCATTCTCCACGTTCACCATCATTATAATCATACACCCACCCTTCTCCTTCATGTCCAATCTCCACATCTCTAAGCCCAAGTCGGTGAACCCAACCTTTGGTATCCACATCTATCTCCCATTGCTCCGACATGTCAAAAACCCAGGCCTCTGGCGGTTGAATGTCACTCAAAAACCGAGTACCTGGGGTTGGTCTATCACCCTTGATCCGTAGACTTGAATTAATATTGTATATTATTGGAGTAAAAAACCAAGGCTTCCACTGTCTCTTAGTAAGTCCTTGACGATGTAGCTCGTATATTTCAACTATCCGAACAGCAGGTTCATCATGAGCTAATGTTACTTCTGCCTTTGAAAACGCTTTGAACCATTTTGAAATCTCTCGCTTATAAGGAATGAAAATAAGAGACGCAGAGTTTATTCTAGTTGTCTTGTTGAGCTTCACTTCCTTCGATTGCTTGGGAAGTGTCGTCGGCGTCTGGGGAGGAATCATCGCAGGTATTATTATCTCACGTTGAACCCAGGGATGGAGAACAAAAGCATTACTCCAAAGCAAGCAGATAACAACTATCTTGAAGCTTAATATTCTTGAGAATAAATATACTAGCGACAAAATGCCTAGCAAAATAAAAAATAACCCAGTAGATGCTTTTTCGTCTGTAAATGATCCAGGTCCTTTGACAAACCAGTCTATCCCTTCTATCAATTCTACTAACATGCCCAAAGAGTTTTGTAGATCTTTTAACCTTTCTAGAACTGCATACTCAACTCGCTTTTGCTCCTTTTTCATAAGCGCTTTTTTTTCTTCCTCAGATAGCTGTGTGGGTGGGGTATGCTTGGAATTTTTTAAATGATGCTCTCTAATAGAAGATGTAGGATGTCGCTCGTTATATGCTGGAATCATAATTCCTAAAAGTATATACAAAATTGGAACTGAAGGTATCAAGACAGGATACGCGATAAGATACGATGTGAGAATTAGCACTGAAACTGTTATCACGGGTTTAGTCCACGAAAATACGCGAATTGTAAACGACTGAAGTCTTAAAATTCCAGATGTCGACGTATTAAGCTTGCGTAAATGTCCAGCAAGTGTGTAAAGAGAAAAATCCGGATAGTCATCTTGTAAATTATCTGCTATCGATGCGTTATCTTCTCTCTGTCTTGAAGCTGCCCCATGGAGACGATGGGCATGATGATTTGAATATTGCGAAGACTTAGAGTGTGAAAGCACTTGCTCAATAACTTTATCTAAAGCCGGATCTGACTGCATGGCTGGCACAGTGTGTTTGAACCTTGATAATCTAAAAGAGTCAACAAGTAAAGGCCATACTTTATCTTAAATATATGTGGATAGCAGGAGTTCAAGTTTTTAACTTGAAATGATGCAACAAATATTCCCACTTTCCTCAAAGGGTCATTAACTCTTGAATTGCCCTTACCCTCACATGCGGCGGGAGCATTAATAAAACAAAAATCCATCTCTAGAAATTCTAGAAATCTTCCCAAATCTCATCGAGCAAATCCATTCAATCTTATCAAAAAAAAAAAAAAATGCCAGGTGAAACTACCACATCGCCACCAACCTTTCCACCCCTAACAAAGCAAATCATCGATAACTGTACATTTTCTGTATGGTATGAGAAATACAAAAAGTATGTGCCAAAGGCTCGTGTTTTAAAACCTCTGCCACCGGCGTTCATTGAATACTTGCTTTCAGATGGAATCAGTATACCTGAATCAGCTTTCAACTTGAAGTACGACATTGATAGATCTGAAGAATTATCCGAGTCTGAACCCGAACAAAGTAAAGGTGATGAAGGTGATACAGATCCTGCTTCCAATCTATTTCCTGAGTTACATGCACAAATCGAGTCAGCAATTAAAGAGCTTAACGGATCAGTGATGCCCAAGTTAAATTGGTCCGCACCAAAAGATGCGGTTTGGATTAGTACTACAAATACCCTCAAGTGTCATTCTCCCTATGAAATTTATCTTTTACTTAAATCTTCGTCTTACGTTGTTCATGATCTTACTGAAGCTTATTCCCATTGCATTGATTATGATCCCTCTTCATCTGCTACACCTGAAAATTTAGAACTCGTTCTGAGACAATGGGTTGCCATCAATCCAGCTTTAGAGTTTAGATGCTTTGTCCATAATCGCAATCTGGTTGCCGTAACGCAACGAGATGTGAACTATTTTGATTTTCTCGAGCCATTGCAAGATCAGCTTGCTGGTACAATCGAACAATTTTTTGAATCTGTACTTCAAACATCATATCCAGATGACAGTTTTGTCTTTGATGTATACATCCCATCTCCCTATGATCGCGCATGGTTAATCGACATCAATCCTTATATTGAAACAACAGACACTCTACTTCTTTCATGGGAAGAAATTCTAAATATAGATTATCAAGCCTCGGACTTTGAATTTGAACTTCGTCTACAAACTAAAGAAAACAGCTCAAGATCTTTTGGAGGAACTTTACATTCTGAAAATTATGTACCAAAAGACATTGTTGACGCCAGTTTATCAGGTGAAGGTATAGCCAATTTAGCTCGACAGTGGCAAAGCATGATGAACCTGGAAGATCCAGGCTCAGAGTCTGAATCGGATCAAAATTGAAAACAGTTATTTCTCGATACTCAATTAATCATATTTTTGGAGTTTATCTCATATTATATATCAAATTATAAATATTGTTTGGTTAGATAGCTATCTTAATAGAAATAAAATTAATATTGGAAAGTATATGTCAATTTCTTTTCTCTTTATGACTGTAAATTAGAAATGCTTCATGTGCTGTTCGTTAAGCTCCGGTTTCAACAACATTTGTAAAAACTCTTTCGCATTTTGAACATTTTCGATATTCTCAGCCAAAAATGTTCTCACGCATTTACTCTACAATTTGTTAGTGCTATACTGTAGCTTGACCTGTGTTTACTTACTGCTTTTTTCAAAATCTCCGACTCATCTTTGGAAAAAGTCATAAAATATCTTGATATATCTTCACCTTTCACCAATTCGTTGTAAAGAAATTGGGCGTATTTTATTACATTTTTGTCAACTCCACAGAACTCAGCACAACTGTTGGGTCATACAGGTTAGATTCAGGAACTTGGTAGTTGATCATTATAAAACTCACTTTATTCCAAAACTGGCGTTAGCTTTGCCTAACTGCAATTTGTATAAAAAAGTAACTGTGTCAGAAATGAATTCTTCGTCCCTATTTTCATTTAATATGATTTGCATATGAGCAAGTTTGACTTTTGATGTTTCTATCACATTTTGTTCTAGTAACTCTTGAGTAAAATGTTAACAAATGCTGAATTAGCTGAAAGTGATAATTATAAACAACTCTTACCATGGAAATGTGTTGAAGCTAAAACTCTAGGGCATTTACTTCCTAGTTCTTGGAAATATTCAATCATAGACCCAAACATTGCAGCTCCATCTAATATCTGTGAGTTTTCACGAAAAAAATTTCTTAGAGTTTGAACCTACCTGCTACATCAGTACCTTTTCCAAACTCATCTACTAGTATTAAACTAGATGGTGTCATGAGTTGAAATATGGAAGACATTTGTTCAAGATCTATAATAAATGAACTTTTATTCTATGTCATGTTAGTGGTGTCGAGTTTTATATATCAAAGAACATGCTTACCCTGGATACCGTTTCTCTGTTAGATATTCTGGCCAATATTCTATCTGTAATTCCTATAGTTGCTTCCCGAGCTGGAACAAAGCTCCCTATGTGGGCCATAAAAACAATTAATGCACACTGTGTCAAATAAACAGTTTTTCCAGAGTAGTTTGCTCCTGTTAATAACATGATCGATTTGTCATTGTCATTTTCAAAAAAATCAACATCATTTGCAATAAAAACATCAACTGCTTGTTCGTAAATAGGATGCAACCCTTCTCTAATCAATAGTTTTCTTTCCTTTGTCATATTTGGTCTAACATAATTTCTCGTCCTTGCAGTCTCAGCAAAAGCAAGATGACAATCAAACTGTGCACACAAATGACTGGCAGCAAGATATAATGAGGAATCTTTTAAAATTTCTTCCTGAAGACTCTGAATTATTTCAATTTCTTGATCACATATTATAGCGTGTATGTCACCAAATTGACTATCCATTTCTCGTACCTGATCACTTTTAAAATATAGATGAGTGTTAGTTGAAAATATTGATTCCCAGCGACCATCTTCCATAAGTGATTTTGTTTCATTTGCATATTCAATGTCGAATACAATTAAATATCCTAGCTGAGGAAAATACATAACGTTGATGGGCTGTGAAATTTCTGGGGTAGTCTCAGATATTTCAACAGCAATATCAGCTAGTATCCCCTCGATCTGCTCATAAGTTTCTTTATATTTATCCAAATTTTCATCAACTCCTCTATTAACGACAACTCTATTCATGATTTTTGAATCGTCAAAGTTAATGATTCCTTCAATATTTGAAACGTGGAGTTCCAAAATATCATCCGAAAATGTTGTTTGAAATGCTTGAAATAAAAACGTTTGATCTACATCAATGAATCTTGATATAATTGATCTGAGCGACTGAAAGCCTTTAATAAATGTAATTAATCCTATCCAAGTATCTAAAGCTCCTTTCCCAATTTGAAGATTTTCTATCAAACGAGGAACATTTTTCATGGATCTTAAGATTTTCCGAGCATCCTTTACAAACTCAAAATTTGCCGAGTCCAGTAAAATAGAAATAAACTCGTGCCTTGAATTTATGACTTCGATATTTGTGGAAGGTTGGTAAAACCAATTTTTCATCAACTCATTTCCAATGGGTGAGCATGTTTGATTCAAAATATCTAGTTGTAATGTTAGCTTGGTAAAAGGCTGCTTTTGAAAAATTCATACCAAATAAGCACATAGTTTTTACTTTTTGATTGTTTTTGATTGAATGATAATTTGGATGAGCGTTGTTATCAAAAATTCTTAATGCATACATGCAATCTTCACTGACTAGCATACTGTCACTCCTATTGGAGATGTTAGATTTTGTTTTTGCATTAAAAACCACGGTAACACTATTTTCTTACAATGACATTATTTCAAATGAATTAATAGTCTGATCAAGTGAAAATGTTATGTCGCTCTCCATAAATGACATAAGTCCACCTATACTTTCGGCCTTGAAAATAACAAAGTTAGAGCATAGCATATAAATAAGAGTCATTAAATAACTTACACCAAGATCATTTCCATTTGAAAAAAATGTACTATAAAATGGATTGATGTCAATATCAGAATGTATATCGTGCTGTCTCATTGAAATTCTTGATACAGACAGTTCTTGCTCGTAGCTAGGACAAAAAATGTTGACATTTTTTTTGAAAGCTTGATCCAACATATTTAGAGCCTTAGACTTTGCAAATGATTGCGAAGGTTTTAACATAATTTCAATTGATCCTGAAATATTAAAATCATTCACAATCTTTTCAAATTCTAAAGGTACATTCGTTGGGATTATGATACCTGTAGGTTGTATTTGCATCATGACTATACCTAAGTTAGAAATACTATGGCTCTCTACAAACACAAACTTGGAATTGTTCACATACGCTTTGAGTATACAGTCTTGAAATCTGCTGAAACGTCAAACCCTGTAACAGTAGTGTCAGTAAAGCATACAAGCTTTCGTAAATCGTAAATGAAGGCACTACATCCAATTTTACGATCTTTGTATTGAAGGGCAACTAGAATCCTGGGAACGTGCGGTCTAGATGCGGCCAGTTCGTGCACAGTAGCAAAAGAGTCCTGCTCTTGATTCTGGTCGTATTCACTAGCTGTTTGTATATTCTGTCTTTTTGAAAGAATCATGAACAAAATGGTGGTGTAGATGGTGTAAAAGTGCTGAAAATAATTTTTCAACCATAACTCAAGTAACTCATATGGCTCAATGGTGTGACAATCGAAAATTTCACGACAGCTCATCTGTAATAATGCATTCATTGTGTCTGGCACTTTTGTCTGTGCTGAATGACACTACCATTGTTGGACCACAGCTGGTATGAATTGGAACGAAGGCTGTTGGAATCTTGAAATTTTCTTTCTGAATACAAGGCCTATAAATACACAGCACATCCCTTTCTCTCTCTTTCTCTCACCATCATCCTCATATCGTGTCCCATTTAATCTAGTGGACTCTTAGTCAAATAATCTGAAATTTATTACTTCTTGATTTTGTCATCTTACTCACCAGTTTTGATTGAGAATTTTTGTATTTTCTTGGTATATTATACACGACCATTTTATTTCGTTTACATTTAAGATAATTGCCTTTTTATAATAATGACCGAGAATATTCATCACTGGGACATTGGTAGCTATCAGTGCGACAACTACGGTTCTGCTTTTGAAAAAGTCTCTGCAGGATCCGACTACAATCATTCTGCCTCTTTTATAAGTTCTTCTGAACTGACTTCCAGAACCCCAACTGGAACTGATCTTAATACCGATAAGACAGACGAAGACTCTATCGTTTTTGAACGTGGTATTCCACATAATTTACTTAGTTCTCCACCACAAGAACATGTTGGTTACACTTTTGATCTTCATAAGCAATCTGGTTATGATGTTAATGCTATGGATCAGGTAACTGAAAAACTTGCAAAATGTACGCTACAAATACAACTTGAATATTTATGAGATATGCTAACCTAAACAGTTTTCACAGATGAGCCTCATTCCAAAAGTTCTAAAAATACCGATCTTTTGACTAGTTTTCTTAAAAAAGCTGAGGGAAGATCTATTAAAGTGTCAATTCCCAGAGATTCAATTCAATCTGACAATTATCGTGACTCCAAATCTTCAATATTACTTTCTCAGCAATTGGAAAAAAGAAATACTAGCTCTTTTGATGTTCACGCATTTCCATTTGTCCCGACAAAACGAGATGAAAAAATCGAGGGCTCGCGCATTATAGCTCTTTCATATATATCGCCTTTGATGGCTAGTCATTCGGTTACCAACATCTGTGGAGTATGTCTTAGCAGTCTAGTTCTATTTTGGCGTTTAATCCACTAACATTTTATTTAGTCTTTTGGTGACATTCTTTACGTTTTTAATGACAATGTTCGATCTACTGGGTCTGCTATATATGCCTTCTACGATTTGAGATCTGCTGTTAAAGCAGTGGAATCATTTCAAAGTGGTCGCTTTGGCAGTGTTAGAGCAAGATTTGTGCCTCCTAGGGAAGCTGAAGAGGTTTGTAGCGCAACAGTTTGTGACTAGAAATATTTCAATGCTAACAAAATGTTGTAGATGGGAGACCGTCTTAAGGGAAATCCAGTCTCTATGATCATCAAATCAAAAGCATTGGTAACATCTCCTGGATTAGAGATTTCAGCCCAAAAGAAAAAACTGATAGAAGTAGTTCAGTCGTTTGGAGAATGTGCATCTTTGGTCGATTTATCATGTGAAAAAGATAAATATGGTCGCAGGGGTTTGGTCTGCGACTATTACGATATCCGAACTACAACTCAAGTTGTTGCTACATTGAATGGTTCTATGATAGACAATTCTATTATCATTGCATCTTACTATCTCGACATAAAATCCGTTGAAAATACTATGACCAGTCACTACCGTAGCAAGTCTGCACACTCATTGACAGTTGCTCGCCCCAAAATTAATTTTCCTATTTCCAAGCTTCAAGTACAAAAGTTTTGGAAAGACCCTGATTCAAATTTGCATTTCAAGTCGTCTCTTATGGATGCGAGCTCTAACTCTATGGAAGAAAATCTCAAGCATGGAAGCTTAGACATGTACAGAAAGGATGTATCGAAATGGGAGGCTGCAAACTCTAATATTGTCACTAAAGCTGATCTTCCAAAAAATAATGTTGTTGATTTGGACAGAATAGCTCGTGGATTGGATACAAGAACAACTTTGATGTTAAGAAATATTCCAAATAAAGTTGACCAGCAAATGTTGAAGGAATATATTGATGTTACTAATGAAAAGACTTACGACTTTTTATGTAAGTGGAGCATGTTTGATGGCTAGAGGAATTATACATGAATTCTAACATTTATCCAGATTTAAGAATTGATTTCGCGAATAAGTGCAAGTAAGTTGTATTTTGGTTTCAATTAATTGAGTTTTTACTAACTGTGAATCTAGTGTTGGATATGCATTTGTTTCGTTTATCGCACCTGAACATATTATTACATTTGCTAAGTACCGATCTGGAACCAAGTGGAATAGATTCAACTCTGAAAAAATATGCGACATATCTTATGCTAATATATAAGTATTTTGATCTCTTTTGCTATTTGGTGAAGGCTAACAATGATTTACTCAGGGCAAAGAATGCTTGGTCGAAAAGTTTCGTAACTCTAGTGTTATGGACCAAAGTAAGTACTGCTGAAATACCTAAGATTTCAAATTCTAACAATATTAGATCCTGCATATCGTCCTTTAGTTTTTCACTCAGAAGGTGAAAGAATTGGTGAACCTCAAGAGTTTCCTGCTCCCAACAATATGAACAGAAAAATGAGGTCAATTGCCAATATTCAAAGGGTTGGACTTTTTTCACCTCTTGATAAAGGTGCTTTTCTTCGAGCATAATTTATTTTTCGGTTTCATCTCATGGAAGGAATGCAATTGTTTTATTCAGAAATTTTTTGATTGCAAAATGTGTTAAGCATACATATATATATCTATCTATCTATCTATCAGTTTAGAATTAATTAATGGTCAAATTCATAATGTTATACCCGTTCAAATTTAGAATTTAAATACAAAGTATTTATAAATTCAACAAAAAAATTTTGATGAAACTTTTATTGTAATTTCTGTTTACGGAGTATAGTCAGTTTGATATTGACAAATTTCATAAATCCACTAAAATAATTCTGTCTTCTAGAAAATGGTGGTGATAATGATATATACACTTAACAGACAAGATTAATCTTGGGAATCATATATAATTCACAATTAAGTGAACAGAGTAAGGTATAAAGCACAAAAAAAGCTACTAAAAGCATTATAGAAATCAATTTTTGCCTATGACTTTCTAGAATATTTGAAATCAACTGCAGCAAATTCTACGAAAAGATTATAACTTTTACTTAGTTAAATAGCATATTATCTTTAACATTATGGAATAATAAACAGGATATTTTATTTTCTAGTTGTCACAAACAACAAATTATTATATCTTGAGAGATGACTAAGCGAGCTAATAAAAACATCTGAATCTCTATTTTGCCTCTATTCTTCAAGACAAAAGTTATTTTTTTTTTTTTGATATTAACCCAAAGTAAATTACAAGAGTGTGATGGAGTATCTATGCACGGATTAACACCTCATGAAACTGTCGACCTTATTTTATCGGAGTTGACATATTCTCTTACTTTGTGTATGCTGATTATCTTTATTTCGAACGCGTTTTAGTAAATACTAACAGGAAAATAATCAGCTTGGAAGTTAAAAAAGTTTTGGAAGCTGGTTCAGACAAATGACATTCCTGCACATGGTTTTTATAAATCGGTTGTTTGGAAATGGCTCATGAAGAGCGAAGAGATAGAATTGATTGATTCAGATGGAGACGAGGTGAGTCTTGAGGTTCAAAGATATTTAATTAAACGCGTTGCTAACCATTAAAAGATCAATTTGTACAAAAAAGAGTACAACTTTGTCAAACAAGAGTACCCCCAAATTCGCATCCAATTAACTGAGCAATCACGATGGAAGAGAATTATGGGTGTACCTTTTCAATCAGTAAGTTTTATCATAGGTGGTGAATTAAAACATGATTAACAAATTGTTGTAGGTTTCGATGAATTTATATGAAATTGCCAAAATTGTGGCCCATCATCGAAGTTCAGGAATTTTAACAACTGAGCTGTGCAAATATATGAAACTAGATGAGAAAAAAGTTATCAAATGGTTAAATGCGCTATCTGATCTAGGCATTATTTACAAATATCCCATTTTGACCAATAAGACTAGGACATATAATAATGTTTTAGCTAAGTTTCAACAATTTGACGATATTCCAGAGGTGTCTTACGACGTGAACTGGTTGAAATCTTCAATCGTGAATACTGTCAAACAATCGCCATCTTCAACTTGCACTTTAGACCAACTCCAACGGATTTTGAGATTGCCTAGTACACTTAGCGCACAAACGCTTCTTGTATCCCTAGTTAGAGAATTACATTTTTCTAAAAAGATAAAAAAAAAAATATCTATTTCAAAGGAAGATGGAAGCAAAAGATGTTATGTGATAAGATTTCGAAGAGAGTATATTGATTCCTCAACCGAGGGTATCATTCGTCTGGTTGATGTTGACGACGAGACTAGACACGATAAGAGTTATGAAACTGCCAAATCTGAAATTCAGGTGTTTGACCCATCAGGATTCAAAGCCAAAAAAAAATTCCATCCTAAAGCAACTGTTAATTTATTTTTTCCTCTTGCAACACAAATTTTTAAATGTGTTGAGGAACATCATGATGGTATCACTGGCAAAAATATAGTAAATGACATTACAGGACTTGAATACCGTAATGTTGTTACTTTCAATTTAAATCTAGCTACGCTGGATATTAGAAACGCGACAAAACATCAGCGTAAACTAGCATGTTCCGCAGCCGGAGGACAGATTTTAATCCATTTAAAGGGTAAATATTTTTCTTTAAAAAGATGGTGTGAATATGATAATAGATCTTCTGAGCCTGAATGGGGAGAGTTTCATCTTTTTAAAAAAGGTTACCAGACGTTAGCTTTGCTTGAGAAACAGTTTAATACTAAACTTAAAGGAGATTTAGGTAGCTATGGTGCTACTATTGCACCAAAGCATGGGCTGGAATACCCTTTTGACTTGAAAATATTGAAAAAACAAAGACTTGACACTTCTAACCAAGAAATAACAAGTCTCAGAGAAAAAACCAATCAACAATTTGAAATCAGGCGACTGATTAATGAAGAATTGTCAAATAATAAGGGGATTATGGAATTTGATCAGTTATTTTTTTCTATAAGTAATTTCTCTGATTCCATTATTAGTCGAGAGCAGTTTGAATCTGTTTGCCAAGCTATGATAAATTCAAAGCATTTAAGGGAGTTCTACATAACTGTTCCTCTTGGATCAAATGAACCACCAGCTTCCACAAAGGTTCTTGCATATAACACTATGTTAGATGATGATCCTGTTATTTCTGACTTTAAAAAAGATTTTGCTTCTAGCGCTGAACAGAAGCTTCAAGATAGAACCAAAAAGTATTACGAAGAACTTAGTTTATATCTCAAAAAAGTTGAACCGTCGCAAAACTATAACAAAAAATCGGTCTCGAGTGATTCTTTGGTAGTAATTGAACCAGATGATAATGCTGAAGCTCCTTCATCTGTACATGCCTTATCATTTGAAATTTCTGACTCAAATAATGATGTGTTGGTACCAACAAAATCTGGTGAAGGAAATATACTTTCGAATCAAAAGATAAATCCTTTAGATGAAGCTCAAATGTTGTTAAATTTAGAGACACAAAATATTCCTGTTAATACAATGTTGCGAATTAATCGACCTTTATCCAAAGATCCTGTAAACAAAATTCTTCCGACTCCACTTAAACGAACACCACAGCTACCTATTCTAGAATCGGTCAAAGCACAGGCAGAATCACGACACCGTCAAAATAAACTCAAAGTTCACACTTTGCAATTGGGTAGAGTCTCTACAAACAAAAAACTGTTTGGCGCGTCAAAATCTCGGATGAGGTCACTCCCCATTAAGGAACAGGAAAATCGGAAACCTAATGATTTATTCCAATCATTTGAAGAGGAAGAACACTTTTTTCGTGTTGTTTTAATTGCAAAATCTTTGTACGGAGGGGTGCTGGAAATTGTGAATTGGAATAAAGTTATAGAGGCAATCCCTGATTTAGACAAGAAACTTGCTAAATCCAGATGGCCAAAAATTTCCAAGAAATTTTCAGTTGGAAAAAGTCTATCTTTAATACAAAAAGAGTGGGAAAAGCTATTTTTAAAAGGATATAGCGAAGGGGATCTACCTATTATGAAGAATTACGATTTAAATTTATTAGCAAGGTATTGGAAAAAGAATATGAGATCTGTCACTGATTCAGCTGTTCCATGGCTGTATGAAAACATGGAAGAAAATTTGGAGTCTTTCAAATTCACAAATTTTGATGTTCAGTCTACTCATGATATTGTGCTTACATCTTCCCAGCCGCAAACGGTAGAGAGAGAATTGTCGAATTGGTCAGCAGCTTATTCAACTTATCCAGTAGACGAAGATGATCCTTTAGTTGAAAGTGCAAAGTGTGCTATTAAAAGTATCATTGCTTCACCGGCATCCTCTTATTCATCTGGTCGTGGAAAACAAGTATTAGTACCTTTTGGAGAGGTTCTATGTTATGAAGCTGTTTCGGCCTTGGAAAGTGATCGAATAGTTGTTTATATTCCACGAGAAAAAAATACGGTTATTCCAGAACGAAATTACAAGTTCTCTGATAGATTTCAAAATAGAATCGCAGATTGGAAAGATTCTAATATTATGCATCGCATGACAAACGTTTACAAAGAAATCGGGGATACTTTAAATCTGGGAAGAGGCTGGATTGTAGGTCAGCATGCAGGCATGGAGACAATGATTTGTATTTTAGACTTGGTATCGAATGAGAAGGCTGATCTTGTTCGAGTCAAATCTACATATTCCAACTCTGACCATCCTGAAATTGCAGTTCGAAGTCCAATCAAATTTGTAAATTATGGGAGTACTTATGAATTTGAAAGAGTGAGAAGATCAACTCAAATGTCAATACCAATTCAAGGTCCAGGTTCGTTTACATGGACGGATGTTCTTGGGAACCCAATTGAACCGATGTGGAGAGCTATAGTTACTGCGATTTTATTTGACATTGAGAGTCGACCAGGCATAACAATAGATGAATTGGTAAGACGAAACAAATGGGGATTTGAAAAGAAAGAAATTGCAGCAGTTATACGATGGTTGTACAAGAAAAATGTCATTAGAAGAGGTTTAGGTATATGGGCATTAAGAGAATGGTACACCAATGTACCAATTTGAACGTTGATTGCAAATGTTAATTAAATGGTTTTTTGTTATTGTTTTTTTTTTTTTTTTTTTTTTTTCAGTTTTTGTTATTTTTATTACTAGTAACATTCAATAAATTTATTCATTTTATTTTTGTACTTGTATACCAAGTTAGAATGGTCTTTAAAAGATAAAAACGTTTTTGGAGCTTTACCGTAGATTTAGACTGAATTGAGATAGAATCTGATGATGCACTGTAAGTTTTATTTCTTTCTTATTTGTTTTTTGTTATTTTAAACGAACGATTCTACAATAAAACTAGTTGGATTTCGTGTTGATTGTTTTATCTTCAAAGAAATAGCAGATTACTACAATGCAATCAAAGAATCTACTTGATTAATGTTGGCATATAAAATTCATTCATAACAATCGGAGCTTTTTTACATGATTACTAGATTTGTCGCGACGTCAAGCACGGCTGACACACGAAAACTGAAATTCCTCTATGTTATGGTGTTTTGTAAGGGTAAGCATAGAAACCTTTAATCCACGATATTTATACACGATATTTTCACGTTCTGAAACAAGTCGGTTCTTAAGTTTGGATTTATTTCTCTTTCTTACTTTCACTCTTATTTTTTTTTCCCTCTTAATGGTGACTTTTCTGAATTTTTCTTGACGCTTTTTATTATTTCGAGCCGTCTTTTGATACTGAATCTTTTGCTATTTTTTTGTCAAGTAAACTCAAAGATGGACAGCTACTGGGTGTATGAACTTCATTTCGGCAACGAGGATTTCGAAACGTCTGAGACAATGCGTGGGCTTTTGCTTGTTCCTCAGCACTCGAATCGGACATCATCGACAAAGGTACAGTTTTTGTGCTACCATGGAGGAAAGACTGTGAGTGCCAGTGAAGTGCAAGAGGATCAGTATAGGAATGGACATTTTGAAGTACAAAAGATTGTACGACTTGGGCAGTGTACAAATGCTCACAAGTTTCTAATGACTGCTAAGTTTATTGCCAAGTATAACGTGGGGAAAACCTCTAAGCACCGTGAGCAGTGGTGGAGCGACGTTTTGGAATCGTCTAAAAGCCAGAAAATCTATGTACCTGACGTTAAGTTAGTAGAAAAGGTCGAGAAGGAAAGGCCAAAAGTACCGGTAGGAGTTAATACTGGAAGATGTGTGGTAAAGCTTGATAATTTGGTGAAAACCGTCATGACTTGATTATGTTTAGGCCATCTGAAGAACAACTTAGTGCGAATTAAAGAACGGCTGATGTTAGAAATCGGTATATGCATTTTCGGTCCATACTGCAAAATGGTTGAAAAGGGAAATTTTCCAATGAAATCAGAAGTAGAAGTTCAAATAGCTTGAACTTGAGGATCAGGATTCGTTGGCACAATCACAACTTGTCTGATTCATGTTGTTGTTTGTTTCTTTTTTGTCTTTTCCTCAGTGTGAAAACAAATAGAATACAAGAAAGAAAGAAAAAAGACTCATGTTATCGTACGCACTTGAACATTATTATCAACTGTGCCAACAAAGTTTCCGGTTGATGATGTTTTGCGGGGATATACATCAAGATCTTTTGAAAGCTGAAGCACTTGATACCGTGGAGATTTGTTCGTTTTGTGCTGATGGATGGTGATATTCTTGTTATGGAATGCAACTTCCTAATATTGTAAAGTACATTTAAACTTGAATGACATTTTATATTCTTTGTTATTGTTATTATTGTTGTTGTTATTACTATTATTATTATTATTATTATTATTATTATTTTATTACAGCTTTATTACGAGTTTTTGACAAAAACAGCCTTTGAAGACCAACTTTATCTTTTAATTGAATTTTGTAGTCAAAAGAAGAAAATAGTGTTGCGCGTTTAGCATTATAACGAACATCTGGATATGGTTACTATAAGGTACAGATTACTTTTAAATGTAATTGTTTCGTATCGCAAAATAACAAACAAACAAACAGTTTTCAAGTTCGTATCAGATATTTGACTAGTAATGATGGACTGAGATGATAAAGACATTTGTAGTAAAACTAATGATATTGTGTACTGACGTAATTAAGAGCCAAGGAATCAACTTCTTTGTATCGAGTTAACAGATATCTTTTGAACTCAAGGTTTATAGTATGAATGGTAATTGGAGTGATTATAAGAGACTCCTAGTCATTGTGGCAACAGTGGTAATTCAGACTCACCTTATAAATTACGCCAAAAGCTACATATACGCAACCTGTTTCAATATGGGTCCAGACTGTTCATGCAATATTATGGGTGCTTCTGAAATTATTCCCAAAAAGTGTCATATATCAAACTTAGACTAGTTAACATCGTCATTGCTGGTGAGCATTGAAATGGTTGTCTACATATATGATATCGGGGACTAAATTGGTATTTGCCGAAGGTTTAAATAAATTGGTTTGTGTTTCCCAAACTTGAGCTTTTTACCAAGTCAAATCTCTCCTCACACACATACTCTTTTCTTTCTCAAATCATCGACCACTCTATTGTTCATATTTCTTTATTGTCATTTTCATCTAACTAATCATATCATCATATTTAAGGTACAAATGACTTTGAATCAAATTTCTCAAAATGATGCTCACTTCACTGCTGATCGCGCATCAAAGTATGATACTCCGGTACTTTTACGCATTGGCCAGTCCATTGCATCAGCTATGCTGAATTATTCTGGCCCGCTCTTGCCCAAAACTAATGGAGATGATACGCTAGGCGACCAAGTCAACGAATTCTGGGCAGGCTCACGAATCCTTGACTTTGCCTGCGGTACCGGAATCGTCAGTCTGGCATTGGCACCTCACGTAGGACTGGTGACAGGCGTGGACATTTCAAATGAAATGATCAAGGTGTTTGAACAGAAGCTTCGTCAACAGAAAGCTGGTGAAAGCACATTGGATGGAACTGGTGAAAACGTCAGTGTAAAGCTGGTTAATATTTTTGAAAAGGAAGAGGTACAAAAATTGGAAGCTGAACAACCAAAAGTGTTGAGTGAATTTGACGCAGCAGTTTCGTCATTGGCTTACCATCATGTCGATAGCATTGATCAGGCATCACATGCATTGTTTGAACGTATAAGACCAGGTGGATACGTATTTGTAGCAGATATTGCAAAGCATGCCGGACATGAATTGAAGAAGCAGACAGAAGTACCTTCGCCTAATGGGTTTACTCAAGAGGAGCTGAAGGCCAGCTTAGAAAAGGCTGGATTTGAACAGGTAGACACGAGCCAGTCATTCACAATTAGAGATTTGTGGGAAACAGAGGAATGGATTAAATGGTTTGGAACACATCATGTTGTTTCTAAGGAAGATGATGCTGAAGGGGAAGGTATTAAGGATATAGAAGATGTGAGAGTATATGGAGAAAAGGATGGATTATACGAGTATAGATTGAAAATGAATCTAGCTGTTGCAAGAAAGCCTCTTTGATATCAATAGTAAATAAATTATTTAGATCCGTTTCAAATTTAGAGTATTCCAATGTGTTTGAGAAAGTTAATTTATATATATATATATATATATGAAGGCTTTAATTTCACTTGAGATACAACGATACCAACTTCAAGTCTCTCGATATAAATCTTTAAAAATTTACCAGAATTGAGTAAACTTCAAGAAATGAGCATTAAAAAAGAATATCCCAAGAATTTGCTACATGACACCATTCTAGAAGAGACATTCTAGAAAAGTAAACTGAACTCAAATAGATCCATTTGCAATATCTTTGGATTGACTGTTGGCGGCAATGGTGTCCTTAGTCAATTTATCAATTTTAGATCCCACATCGTCAACTATTCCTGTTAGTATAGTTTTTCAACAAGAAAGTATCATTGATTTCTTTGTTTCTTTAATACTAATATTTTTCTTTGGAACCATTACTCACGCTTCTTTTTCACTTCTGAATCGAATTTATTAAGCTTCTTGACCTTTTTGTTTATTATAACAGTTAGTTCACCATTGCAAAAGAAGCGCATTTACAAACGGATTTTGTTGTTGTTGTTGTTTTATTTTTTCCGACTAATAATAACTAAACATACCATGTCATTTAAAGATCTCTCGAGCTCACGTCCCACTTCATTACTTGATACAAAGTCATCCGGAGTTTCGGCGCTAGACATTGTTTATGAATATTTGTTGATATGAAGATACGAAAGTGTTCTCACCTACCTTAACTGGTCAAGTAGTACCAAAAAAGCGAGGTTTAGGGTTTTCAGCCTTGCGATTCTGCAATTTTGCAAATTTCGCGATTATTTTCATTCTGATTCTCTTATTATCATCATCCAAAAGGGTGTGTTAATCTTCACTCTCCTTCATGTACATATATTGGCTATTAGTAAAAAGACAGTTTTTTTTATTATTATTATTATTTATTTATTAATTTATTTATTCATTTTTTTCATTTTTTTTTTTTCACACGCTCGTTTTATTCCAACATGCTGCTAAGACAACATATATGTGGCCGAATTGCTATTATCAGATCATTGCGACACTCGTCAACTTCAGTCGCGATCAAGACAGCTACTAAATCAACTCGGGAAGCAAAACCACGTTCGCGAAAAGAAAAACTCAGCACAAGTGCATCTTTAATGAATCCCCCAATAGTGACTGAGGTTGTTTTACGTAGACCGCGTGGACGACCGCGCGCTAATACATACACATCTACACCTACGTCAGCGTCCAAACGACTTTCATCTTCAAAGTTGGCGTCAAACGCACATTTTGATTTCTCGTCATACCTGCGGTCGCTTGAAGTCACGGGCAAATCTACAAAGTCTAATGTGTCTGAAGGAACAATGTACGAATATGCTGCTCTTGAAGCGTTAGAGAAGCTTGGGTTTAGTAAGCTTGTGCGGTGTGGCAAGTCAGGGGACAATGGGATTGATCTAGTTGCTCGATTGGATCCTACTTCTGCTTTGCCGGTTGGGCGCCGAGAGACGGGCGAGGAGTCGGATCCAAACTTCATTTCGTTTATGCGGCATCGACCGCGCGAAGGGGTGTTTGTGGAGGAGGATCCGTTTGACGTGGTTGTTCAGTGCAAAGCGTCGCAGGCAGCAGTCGGATCTCCTATAGTACGGCAGATGTCTGGTGCGTATTTTGCGTACTCTGGGATTCCGAAGCCCAGTGTGGCACCACGGCCGGTTTTAATGTTGTTGGTGACTGCTGGTGATAGATTAACCAAGTCGGCGCTTATGCAATTGAATGTGTCGCAGATTCCTATGGGATATATGTATATGAAGAAACAAGTTTTTGTTGGAGAGGAAGATAGTAACACATATAATCCGGGTAGCTATAAGTGTTTTAATATTACCCAGGTGTATCTTAACAGCTTTGCGAGGAATTTACTGCAAGATCGAGGGTTATCTTTTAAAGTGATGAGAAAGTTTATATTTGAGCAAGATTAGAATTATTTTTCATTTGTTTTGATATTGATGGTTTATTTTTATATATATTTTTCTTTTAGCATTTATAAATTATTTTTGAATAAATTTCTGAGTATATTATTATTATTATTATTATTATTATTATTATATATAAATAAGAATAAAATTAGAAACCATACTGTGAGTTTTTTTTTTTTTCTACAAATTATTCATGATTTGTCATTATAAATAGTTGAAATATTTAAAAAATTATAAACAGCTATAAACAATAAGAAAAAGATTTTAATATAAATATATATATATATATATATATAAAAGACATGAAAAATTTATAGATTTATATTGTTATTCATAAAGATATCAATGAATATTGAAATAGCTGTGATTTTGGTTTTGATTATGATTAATATGGTTATTGTTTAAAATTACAATTATTAAAGCTGACAATTAGATGAATTACCACAAATAATTACTACAAAGAATTACTACAAAGAATTACTACTACTAAATTGACAATCACAACTAGATTCATGGCAACAACTTTCATAAATTTTGATAAACCGGAATAATGCTTGAAAATTCTCGGATCGTCTTATTGAAACTCTACTTGATGAAAAAAAAAAAAAAAAAAAAAAAAATAACCAATGTAATGCGATTGAATATTACAAAGAAAAAAAAACAATTTTAAAAAACAATTTTAAAAACAATTTACGGATAGACGATCGTTTAACATAGCTAATTCATCATAAAGGTGCCAGAGAGGGAAATCACAAGTAAATGTGTATCTTACCAAGTGAAATTAATAAAGATGGGTGCCAAAAACAAGACATTTAATGTTAGAAACATGAGATTATTACTTTGTTTGAATCATGTTGAAAGCTCATTTCAATATAAACTCCATAAAAGCTGGTATTCCACGTAAGTTTTGTCAAAAAAATGGATATAGATTCATCCAATGCAATTTGATTTGAATCCACACTTTTATAAGATGGTTATCATTCATTTGTATGTGTTGAGTTATTGGCCAATGCATAGTATTGTTATGTCATTTTCTTTAAAAAAATTTATAGAAATAGAACGGACAATTATATATTAAATAAAAATGGTTCAATTTAATCCCGTTTACTTCATTATATATGATTTTTTTTTTTTAAAAAAATATCTTTATTGTCAATATCAACATTTTTTTAAAGCCTAAGTCCGGGCGCGGTTTGTTAACCTTTTGGTTCTATTTCCATCGTGATACTTTTGTACATATTCAATTAATTATTAAACAACATTTTGTTTTCATGATTGAAAAACTGATGGATTATTTTTTGTATAAAGATTTGATTTTATTTTATAATTATTATAATTACAATTATTATTACTATTATAATTATTATTATTATTACTATTATAATTACAATTATTATAGTTGAATTGATTTTAAGGTTGTGTGATCTTGTTATTGATTAAATTCCGACCAGATTGTATCAGCCGTGCCAACAGATATCCGACATCTTCTTCTCGGACCGAAAAGGTCTTGGCGCTGACTCGAATACTTCCTTAAAAAAATAATAAATAAAATAAATAAAATAAATGAATAAAAGAAAATAAATAAATAAATAAAAACTTGAATTTACTATTAAAAAAATGAATCAAATAGAAATTCATAAAAATATCCATTAAGAAAAAACAATATTTTTTTTGTTGGTACATTGCCTAATTAAAATAGAAAGAAAGAAAAGCTGTTGCTGTAGAATGGTTTAAAAAGCACTACACCATCTATAAATATCATGATTTAACGGTTATAAACAATATTAAAACTATTCAAACAATGAATTAATAAATAAATAAATAAAACCATTCAAGATCCGTTAGACAGGGTCCGCGGACAAGGATTTATATTCAATAGTTATATATAAAAAAAAACTCAGATTTAATTAGTCGGTTCAAAAACTTAGCTGAAAATGAAAATAAGGAATCGAAAAGTTCTAAAAAGAAATAAAAGAAATAAAAATTCGGTAAAAGTTCTATAAAAGCCGATGTTCTGCCCTTAAACCTCCATGATTTTTTTTATTTTTAATTTATTTTTTATCTCCTTCTATAATCTTCATTTCATTCATAAATTTTTTTTTATACTAATATATCCTTCTCATCTTTGAGAAATCATAAAGGTTGTTCGACTAAAAAAAGATATTTCAACAGCAAAATATAATACGAAAATATCAAAATTAATAATAGAAAAAAAAAAAAAAAAATATAGCCACTTCTGAAGATTGAATATTACTGCTGCTTCTACAATGAGTACTGATTCAAACCAAAACCAAAGAATGCAAGAACCGGTCGACTCCTATAAGGGTCCCGGAGAAGAAGATATTGAAAGAGGAAGTTCATTGAAACCACACAAGTCGCATGCAAGCATATTCATCCAAAACCAAGTCCATATCTTCCACTCGTCTCTACGTGATATACATTTCGCAATGATTGTGAAATCTTTGCTCACTCTACTCTACATGGCAATTCTCATTATGGCCATCCTTTCCGTATTCTGGGGATCGACTTACAAACGCACAGAGCGTACTCGCAACTTGAACGTCTGGGTGATTGACTACGACGGCGGACAAGTTGGACAGTCTTTGGTTTCAATCACAGAAACTCTGGCCCAAGACAGCTCTCAGCTCGGATTCCAAACTGTGACCCCTGAACAGTATGGGCTTCCCATTGAAAGTGTATTCAACTCGGCCAACGAGCAAGTTGCGTGGGGAATTCTCGCAATCCCCCCCAACGCAACCGCAAATCTCATTGATGCAGTCGCAAACAATGGAGTTTATAATAGCAGCAATGCAGCCACGTTCTACGCGCCTCAAGGACGAAGTTTGATGGTGCAGGAATTCATGGTGCCAATGATTGTAACTCTCAACAACACTTGGACTACGCAGTTCTCAGACTGGTTTGTCTCGAATTTGACCACACAATATTCTCAAAGTCAAATTGGCAGACTTCTGGTCGAAAACAAAGATTTGATCAATACTCCAGTCCAGATCAGCATTGTAGATACTGCGCCGGTACGCAGTGATGTGTCGACGGCCATTTTGTCGGTTGGCCTGATTTTCCTTATCATTGTCTCCTTTTTCCAAATTCCCAACTTTGCACAGATTCAGCTCATGTTGCTGGGTAAGGTGCCGTTCTACCAGTACATGTTGTATAGACCGTTCTTCAACATGTTAACCATTTTAATTCTTTCGCTTGCGTTTTCCTTAGTGTCTGTTGCGTTCCAACAAGACTTTAGTGCCCACTTTGGCCCACAGCGTGGGTTCATGATTTACTGGATGATCAACTTTATGGCAATGTGGTCTTTGGGTGGTGTATCTGAGAACATTGCTGGACCTTTGATGGCTTTTCATCCTCCTGCTCTTGGATTCTGGCTGATTTTCTGGGTTGTTCTAAACGCTAGTACAGGCATGTATCCATTAGAGCTCTCACCAGCAGTTTTCCGTATTGGTCGTGCGCTACCAGTATACAATGCACAGATGGCAATTCGAACAGTATTATTTGGAACAAAAAATAACTTGGGTATGAACTTTGGTATATTTGCTGGATGGGCTGTTGTGAACTGGGTTATGAGTTTCCCAAGTTTTTTATTAATTAAAACACTCAAGATTAGAGCAGCAAAGAAAGAAGCAGCAGCAGCGGCAGCGGCAGCAGCAGCAAAGAAAGAGTAGACATGTTTTTAAACCAAAAAAGATTAAAAAAAAAAAAAAAAAAAAAACTAAAAAGAATTAAAAAGAATTAAAAAAAATAGAGAAAAATAATATCAATATTAATAATAATGATAATAATACTAACGATGATACCAATATAAACATCTCTAAATACTGAGTTTGATGATTGGTGTTTGTAATGAATAAAGAACTTATGATTATGATTTTTTTTTTTTTTTTTTAATTCTGTTTATAGCATTTTAATTTCATACTTTTACAATAGATTTTTTTTTCATGATAATAAGATTGTTACAAACATGAATGATCTAGCATGATATAAAATTATGAAAATATCAAAACATTAATAAATAATTGACTTTTATATATATCTATCAGATACTGAAAAGATGAAAAATACAATTGAAAAACATTTATATTTATTATTCTATAAACATGAAAAGAAAAAAAAGATTACATGAATATGAATTCATTCCAAATAAAATATTTAAAGCTTTATAATTAATTTGAATAATGAAATATATTTATACTCTATTTGTACTTTAATATTACAATTTTCTAGATACTCGAAAAAAAATAACAACAAATATAATATTAATTTTATTTTGTGTGATATATATATATATATATATGTATTTTTTTTCATTGTTATTCTCTTTTATTTAATACATGAAATAATGATCAATTAATTTCGAAATCATGAAAACTAATGATCAAGTTGTTATTCTTTATATAATTTAGAATCTCACTCCTTAATCTTTGTTTCATTTAATATTGCAAATGGTTATTATTGATTTTAATCTTTCAGTAATAAAATATATGCTTACACTTGATCTTGTTATTGATCTTGCTAATATATATTTATAATTTCTATAATTTTCATAGAATTCATGTTATTCACATTAAACGAACCAATCAGCTCGAATTTGTCTCTGCTACGTCACTGATTTTGTTCGCTATTTTGGTGTTTTTTTTTCAGGGCGCAAAATCCAAAAATAGCACACAGCCGTACATGTCACATGATCGTCCCAGCCCCGTTATTTACTACCATTCACAAAACACACGAGGAAAAAAAAATGCCCCAAACAAATAAAATAAAGTAAAAATCCTTGTTTTTATGAATTTTTTTTTCTTCTTCTTCTTCTTCTTCTTCTTCTCCTTCTTCTCTCTTTCTTTTTTCTTTTTTTCTTTCTTAATATAAACATATAAATCCAAACACATACACGTATACTCGTGCACACTATTTTAGGCGGCAATTTGCATTTTGGCTGATTCATTGGTTTGCTTGTTATTCTATCTAATTGACAATTTTTACACATAAAGTAATGGACTCCTACGAAACAATTAAAGCACGATACGAAGCTGGTGGTCAAGGTCATGTATTTGCATTCTGGGAAGAACTGGACCAAGACCAGAAAACTCAATTGCTAAATCAGCTGTCTTCTATGGACCCTAAGGAAATCACTGAGATTGGCGACAAAGTTATTGTAAACCCAGAACCTGAAAACGAGGAAGAGGCCAAGCTGGAACCACTGCCCGAGTCTGCTACGGCTTCCGTTCTAGACTGGAGTAAAGAAACCCACAGTAAATGGTTTGCTTCAGGAATTGAGCTTATTCGATCTGGCCAAGTGGCTGTGATCCTGCTGGCTGGCGGTCAAGGAACTCGTCTGGGCTCTTCAGCTCCTAAGGGATGCTACGACGTTGGACTTCCATCCAAAAAGTCATTGTTTCAACTCCAAGCTGAACGCATCTCTAGACTCCAGACACTTGCAGGAGGTGTCGCTATCCCTTGGTACATTATGACCTCAGGTCCCACACGTGGACCTACAGAAAAGTTTTTTGCAGACAACCAATACTTTGGACTCGATAAGGAGAACGTGGTTTTCTTTGAACAAGGTGTACTCCCCTGTTTAACAAAGCAAGGCAAGATCATCTTGGAGTCCAAGTCAAAGGTTGCAGTTGCTCCAGATGGAAACGGTGGCATTTACAAGGCCTTGTGGAAATCTGGTGTTCTTGACGACCTGAAGAAGAGAAACATTAAGCATCTTCATACCTACTGTGTTGATAACTGTCTTGTCAAAGTCGCCGACCCAGCATTTTTGGGCTGGGCTGCTTCGCTCAAGCTTGATATTGGCACCAAGGTTGTGCGAAAGCGTGACGCTACAGAGTCTGTGGGTCTGATTGTGTCTAAGAACGGACATCCTGGAGTGATTGAATACTCTGAAATCAGCGAGGAGCTGGCTAAGCAGACCGAGCCCTCGAATCCAGATCTTTTAAAATTCAGAGCCGCTAACATTGTCAACCACTACTACTCTGCAGAGTTTTTGCAAGGCATTCCTAATTGGCCATCGACTTCCCTACCTTATCATGTTGCTCACAAGAAGATCCCATACGTTGATATTGCTACTGGTGTTGCAGACCCCAAGCCTACGAAGCCCAATGGTATCAAGCTGGAACAATTTGTGTTTGATGTGTTCCCCACATTGGACTTTTCCAAGTTTGGATGTCTCGAAGTACATAGATCAGAGGAATTTTCGCCATTGAAGAATGCCCCTGGATCCAAAGAAGATTCACCTGAAACTTCGCGTGCGGATCTTTTGGCAGAGGGCAAGAAATGGTTGGTTGAAGCAGGTGCTACAGTTGGAGACTCTACTATTGTGGAGATTTCGCCCCTTACTAGTTATGGAGGTGAAGGACTTTCAGAGCAAAGCGGAAAGAGCTTTACTTCTGATGTTGTTCTTTTGTAAATTCAATACTATTGAGTTATATTATGTTATGTTGTAAATGATAAATTTTTTTATTAATAAATTTGATTTTTGTATAAAACCAAAATGTATATATATATATATATATATATATGGAGTTCATCAAAATGCATATTGTACAAAATTATCCAAGCACCCGTCTTGGTGGCTCTGCTGCAGCATTTTCGATTTCCATTTTCAACAAGACTTTATTGACTCTATCAGCTATTCTTGTAAGAGCATCATTGATTGCACGCATTCTTAGTTTACCTTCTTTGATTTTAGCTAATGTTTCCTTCAAGAGTTCAGGTTTTGTATCCAAACGATATTCGTCGATTGTGCGTTGTAAAGCATCGAGTTGGGCTATCAAAGAAGCCTGAGAATCTGATAATGATTGTAAACAGTCGACGGTTAAATCCAAAGGACCTAGGACAACATCATGAAGTGTTGAATCAAATGGATCAGTAGGTTGTATAGACATTTGATTGTTTTAATAGGAAAGAAGAAAACATCACATGAGTAAATAATAAATAAAGTTGTAGAATGAAAATGGGAAATAGAAAATAGAAAATAGTGGGTATAAAGTAATAGGAATTTTTATGTTTATTTTTATTTCTATTTTTATTTTTTATTCTATTCTATTTAATTTAATTTAATTTAATTTTTTCAAAGAAATATATATATTTACAAAGGTGACTAGCTAATGATGATGATAGTATATATGAGAAATTAATCAAAATTCAAGACTTTTCATTTTCAGAATTATCAATAAGATTTTGAATGGTTTCAGTTTTGACAAATTTGTCCATTGCATCTACAATCTCATCGAATCTTGAAGGATCACCTCCAGTCATTACTTCTTCTAAATGGTACGAAGTGAATCCACAACGATGATCTGTGATTCGGTTTTGAACGTAATTATATGTTCTAATCTTATCGGACCGTAAAGTGGTTGTAACTTGAGCTGTTCGTTTATTCTTTTCTTCGGCCTCACGCTGTACTCGTTCCTGCTCCGCAAGTCTAGCTCTAAGAATCATAAAAGCTTTGGCCTTGTTTTTATGCTGTGACCGCTCGTCTTGCATTGCAACAACAATACCTGTAGGAATATGTGTGAGTCTGACAGCAGAATCTGTTGTGTTGACATGCTGTCCGCCAGCTCCACGAGCACGCATAATGTCAATACGCACTTCATTTGGCGCAAAACTTCGTTCTGCTTCATCTGTATTGCCAGCAGAGTCCGAACTCATCTGAGGCAAAACAACAACTGCTGCAGTAGAGGTGTGCACACGTCCCTTACTTTCAGTAGCTGGAACGCGTTGTACACGATGCACACCACCTTCAAACTGTAAACGCTCGTACGATCCAGGCTGATCTACACTTACAATAGCCTCGGTGATTCCACCACTTGGATTTTGCGTCAGAGATACAATCTGGGCTGGCCATCTTCGTTTTGCTGCGTAATTCATGTACAAATCAAGTAAATCTTGTGCAAATAACATGGCTTCAGATCCCCCGATACCAGGTCGGAGCTCAAGAAGTGTAGGCTTGTCAAGAAATGGATTACTGGGAAGAATTTTACCCTGAAGACTGAGGGCAAGTTCCGTTAGCATAGCTGATGTTGCTTCGTACTCTTGCTCGGCCTCTTCTCGAAGCTGTGGATCTTTCATCATGATTTCAAGCTCTTCGTGTGCAGCCTCAGCATCCTTATATTCAGCCAGTTGCGACACAACGTTGCTTAATTTCGACAACTGAGTAGCTTTGGTCTGACTATATCCTTCATCAGTCGAAATTTCGGCCGCAAGTCGATCATGTTCTTTTGTGAGCTGCTCTGCACGAGCTCGTAACAACGGATGTAATCCTGTAAATTCTTGGATCGAGTGTTAATATAAACAATTGTAAATGCTTCGAATTGAAAAATAAGCCAAAATTTTAATTTTCAAAAAAAAAAAAAAAAAAAAAAAAAAAAAAATTAAAATGAAAATGAAAATGAAAATGAAAATGAAAATGAAAACATACCTGAATTAAACCGTACGGTTTGGCGAAAATATTTAGGTAAAATGAATCTGACTGCTCCAGGTCTATTCGATACCAATTTCCAAGATCTCATCATGGTTGAGAAAAATGTCCTTCCTATGTTTCTGTCAAACTGTATAGGATCAAAAAAAAAAAATTCAAAAATTCAAAAATAAAAAATAAAATAAAATAAAATAAAATAAAAATAAAAAGTTTCAAGTCAGGTTCTATTACTCGCACACGCACACACAAACTCCCTCTAATCTTTTATTTACCACAAGTAAGAAACTCAAACATCCCAAATTCTTTCTTCTTCTTCAACGACCTCAACTACAATGGCAGACTGGCTGGAAACTTTGAACGACCGACTCACCGATCGCGATGAACGTGAACATACGCATTTGGATTTGATAACCGCTTGTTGGTATCTTCAATTGTCAATTGCTAAACATTAATTCCCAGCCCCATTCTAATATGTCTGTTTAGTTACACAAGCTGCACAGCGTGCAGTCACCGCCGAAAAGCGGCTACTGAACACATCTCTCAGGTACACCCTTCACAGATATTGGTTTTTATCTCCATTGTTTGTTTGTTTTATATCTATATATATATATATTAACATCAACATTATAGCGACCTGCCACCAAATTTAGAGGCCGATTTAACAGATAAAACCGAACAAGTCTCACTTTTGAGGTCCAAGCTTGACAGATTGACTACGGATTCTGTCACTCAATCTAAACGGTATACATTCCCTACAGTTTGTAATCTACTTTGCAATACTAACTCATTGTTTGCTAGAATCCAAGAACTTGAGTCTGAACTCTCTGCAGTCAAAGCAGACCTCTCTACTTACACAGACCTGGCTAATAGATATAAACTTGAAGTTCAACAAACTCGTGATGATATGTTGGTTCAAGAGATTCACATGAACATGGCAGAGAAAAAAGCACAAAAACTTCAAGAAGAAAACGAAACACTTGTGAAACGATGGATGCAACGGGCAGCTGCTGAAGCAGAAAAGATGAATGATGCCAACGAGTTTTTACAAAGGTATGTGTTCTATCTTTACATGCAAAACAATGTTCTTTACTCTAATTAACTATTAACTGCCAATATTTATACAGTCTGGAACATGCACGTAAATCAGTTCCCGACAGTAACTAATGACGTCGCCGTGGTCGGGCCTTGCTTTCCAAATACTTTTTAATCTGGGACCTGTCCACTACAGATATATAGTACGGGCCTTGCGTACTTGTCCAGCTCACACTGTTTGACGGAAACTCTTTTTTCTCAACCGCTAGAATATTTAGTGGCGACTCTATATTGTGATCTGAAATGACATGCCCTGGAGGCACAAATGATTTAAGCGACATGATACGGCATCCTTCCTTCAAGTCCAGAAACATATCAATAAGATGACTGTTCAGCTTGCCGTCAAATGCATAATTGTTCACCAACACAACGTCAGCCCGGGATACAGCTTTTTGAATCTCATCATTGTGTACAAAGCTAGCTGATCTCAAATTGATAGTTCCCAATTTAATTCCATATAATTTAGCACGCTCTTCTAATTCAACTTGTTGTTTAGCTGCCAATGAGGAGGCTGCTTTCATTACTTCACATCCCCAACTCTCACACCCTAGCTCTAAAGCAGCCTGAAGAGTGCAATTACCAACACCTGATCCCAGATCAATGAACACTGAATCAGGTGCTAAATTTGTTTCTTCAAAAATGCGTGTCATGAACTCAGGAAGCAGTTCTCCATATACATTGTTTGAAAATGCTTCGTATTCCCTCAGATCATCAGTCTTGGGTGACACAATTCTCGAGTATACCTGGTTGAGCAGTACTCGGGAAACATGAAGTGGCAACTGTGTCATTTTTTGTAAATGCTGCTGAATTTCTCCCGACTCCCGTAGCTTGTTGATCAAGGTATTATACTCGTTAATGCTTGCAATGAACTTTTCTGGCGAATCGTTTTTAACTGCACGCCGGAGACGTCGAACAATGCAGTCTTCAAGCAAGGGATGCTTGATTTCGTTTGTGTACTGCTCTGGAACAAAGTTATTCGCCACCATTTCCATTATTATTTCAGTTTCTGCAATCGGATCATGCTCTTCAGCTTGTTTAGGTCTCTGGGCTAGATAGACTTCATGAAATCCGTCAACGAAAGGAAAGGCTAGCTTGTAACTAAGGTTAGGCTGAGAAGTAAAACATGGTTTATATTCCTTCTTTGATATCAAAGCTTTAGAGTGTGTGATATTAAAAGTGCCGGTACTGGCAGCTGATTTATTAAGCAAATTTCTGTGAATCTGTAAGTTTGAGGATTGAGGAGGAGGCGATATAGATGAGTTAAATTCTTTCTCTGTATCTGAAGATGTTATTTTATTAAACTTTGCGAGATCAGGAGTCTTTTTACGGCGTCTATGTGAAGATTTTGCTTGTTGTTTTGGTGATTCCTTTACTACCTTGGCTGGTGGAGTCGATGACGTTGACCGTGGTTTTGGCGTATTATCGGCATTTGTGGGAGGCTTCTTGGACTTGACAATGACTTTTCTTATTGTGACACTGCTATTAGCCCCGTTGGAAGATGTTTTCTTAGGAAAAAACATTTGATTCTACCAAAAAAGAAAAAATAAAAAAGAATTAAACCAAAAAGATTGTATTAGATCCGGGAACTGGCTAGAAGAGTAAGTAGAAGAAGAAAGAAAAAAAATCTTGTGTTACTTAAATCATGATTGAGTCAAGAAGGAAGAACATGGAAAACACATTAATATAAAAGTAGTTCAGTTAGTCAGGAACTCAACGAGATTAGGTAATGTAGATTTTCATGGTATTTGCTTTAATCAAATACAAAATTGAGATTGTTTAATACTAATAATGATAACTGATGTACCTGAAGTAAGAAAACGATATGAAAATTAGGTAAAAATCTTGGATATTTATTTGTATGATATTGATCTGCAAATTTAATTTCAAAGTAACAATATAAAATAAAATAAAATCATTAAATTTCAATTGCGTTACGATATGATAATCAAGAAAAGTTCACGTTGATTATTCAAGTCTGTTTATATTCATCAGCTAGTATTATGACAGGTATTATTAATGCTCGACATTATCTTTCTCTTTAGAACCATCATCATCTTCTTGGTTTTCTTTTGTATCCGAGGTTTTTTTCATTTTTTCAATATCTTTTAAAACATTTCCTTCAACTAAGCTCCAATTGACTAGTCCCTCAGACCCATAGCGTTCCAGTAACCATTCGTTTGACTTTTTGAAATGATGGCCGTCAAAAAATCCACGAGAAGCGCTGAGTGGTGACGGGTGGACTGAACGCAAAATCAAATGAACTTTGAGATCTGGGTTGATTTTTGTTACACGTTGATAAGCTGGATTTCCCCATGCTAGAAAGCATACGCCAGAAGGTCGCGATTTAACAACGGCTGCTAAAGCACGTTCTGTGAATTGTTCCCATCCACGCTTTGCATGCGAATTAGCATTATGGGCACGAACAGTTAATACAGTATTAAGCATCAGCACACCTTGCTCAGCCCAAGCTGTTAACAATCCAGTCCTCGGGGCTTCAAAATCAGAATAGTCGAGTTTTAGTGCCTTATACATATTACGAAGCGATGGTGGGGGAGGTGTTGGAGGATTGACGGAAAACGCTAAGCCATGAGCTTGGTTCACATTATGATATGGGTCTTGTCCTAAGATCACCACTTTGACAGTATCCAGTGGTGTCATTCGCGACCATGAGTAGATGTCTTCATCTGGAGGAAATACTTGTTGTCCTCGAGCTTTTTCTTCTCGTAAAAATTTCTTAAGCGCAAGAAAATAGGGCTTGGTCAACTCTTCGTGCAAAACTGCAAGCCATGAATCATGCAACGTCGATATCTCAAGCTCTAGCAATTCTTTATTTTCAGGCGATAACTTATTCACCCACTGTTCCTTATTGAACTTGGGTCGAATTGATGTTTGACTAGCAGCTAATCCAGGTTTAATTTCCAGGGCGCGTTTTTTAGTCTGAGGCTCGCCCGTCGATTTGAAAAATGATGTAATAGATTTTGATTTAACTGGTGTTTCTAGTTTCCGTTTAGTCGACATTTTCAATTATAGTATATGATATTCTTATTGTTAAAGAAAGTAAGTGAGAAGGAGATGCGAAAAAAAAAGTTACGAAAAGATAAAGTAGTAATTTGATACACGAAAAAAATAAAAAAAAATTGGAGTCAAAAACGCGTTAGATGCTCACTTATTTTTCCAAATCAGGGAATTTTCGCGACTATCCGACCAATCAATAATGTTACTCTTGATTCAGATCACATGATTAATATTTGAAGTAAACCATTTGAATTCTGTGAAATTCATTACAGACACAATAAGAATAAATATGGTGATTTTACAATTCAAATGCGGTGCAAAAAGAAGCAGCTCTATGCTTCTTTCAAGAAATTTTGCTAGATATTATAGTCAGGTAGAGCCAGTGTAAGTTTCTTGATTGTTTCTTATTAACAATAACTCTAATCTTTTAGTTTAGCTCTGTACTAGAAATTCTCCCTAGTAAAAAAATAATCCGCCAGCAACTCTACGAAAGGAAAATTCCGCTGTCTTACAAAACAGTTCTAAAGACTTACGAATCGTGCTGGAAAAATAGCAATGAAGATAATCAGCTGCCTGCTGGAATCAAAGGCAGTGATCTCTACCAGCTAAAATCCATTTTAGAAGTAAACAGGAAACAAACGGGCTCATTAAATAGACAAGCGCTCGAACTTGAGTCAAACCTAATAGAACGAGCTGCTGAGCTGGGTGATAATATGTCTATTGTACTGCTATGCGGTCGCACTTTAGGTGACTCGAATGCCACTGACGACGATAAAACACATGCTGTTCAACTGCTTGATCAGTTATGCGAAATGAAGTTTGGACCTGCTTTCAAAATCAAGGGCGATCTAGCATATCAGCATGGACATATTAGTAAAGCTGAGGATCTATATCAAACATGTTTGGAGTGTGATTTAAGTGATCTCGATGGTGCTAATATTAAAATTGAGTGTCTACGTAGTATTGGTGTCATTAGATTTAACAATTACGACTTGGAACAAGCAAAGCTGTATTTCCAACTTGCGATAGCAGAGTCGCTGAAACCTGAACAAGTTATGGACTGTCATTTCTACCTTTCACAGATTTTAGAAAATAGCCCAGATAGAGCTCGGTTCCATTTGGAACAGGCTGCTCGATATGGACTCAAACAAGCATTCGCTCCATTGGGATTCCTTTTAATGAATTACTTCAATAGACCAGAACTAGCCGTGGAGTGGTTTGAACTTGGGAGGAGCGTAGGTGACTTCAATTGTTTGGTCGGATTATTTGACGTTTCTGTAAGAAACAAAAAGTTGGACACTGCAAGAGATGCTTATGCTGATATTGAAAGACTGAAGCCTGACGAGCAGACTTTAGAGCATTTTAAAAACAGCAGGAAGCGTGGATTAATATTGATTTCTCAAGACTCAAACAAGTTGCAATCTGAAAGTATTGGAGACCGTTGGGGTTCATGAACTGTTTGCCTGTTATGGGTCTATTTTAAACGATGTAGGATACCTTATTTAAGCTGTCACGGGCAATTCAGCCATTCATGTTCTTAATTTTTTATTCATTCAATTTCGTTTATTTATTTTTTTTTTTCCATTCTTATCAGATGGCTAATGTACTAATGATTCATTGGCTGCTGCATCTAGCCGAAAGGTACGATTGTATATTAGTCAAGAAACTTCATCCGTTTTTTTCTCTTCTTCTAAATACTCTCCCAAGCATATTTCTGTACAATGTTTAGGCCTCTTATTAAACCTTTCGTTAAATCAAGAGCTTTTTCGATATCACAGACTTGCCAAGCAGACTACTCGCATGTCGTCATTGGGGGTGGTGTTGTCGGAACTGCTATAGCTGCTCGTATTGCTGCCGACGCTGATGCTTCAAACACTGCAAGCTCAGTTCTCTTGCTTGAGCGAAACGATCTTTTAGGAAGTGAGACGTCTGCGCGGAATTCTGGGGTCATTCATGCTGGTTTATACTATTCACCTGGTAGTCTGCGAGAAACATTGTGCATTAAGGGTAAGAACATGCTATATGATTTAGCAGCTAGTGGAGTTCCAATCGACTTGAAAAAATGTGGTAAATGGATAGTTGCTCAGACGGAAAAAGAAGAAGAATATCTAAACACTGTACTTGAAAAGGGAAAACGGTTGAATATCCCATTGGAGTTCGTTGATCTTGAGCAAGCAAAGGTACTTGAGCCAGCAGTGCGTGCACAAAAGGCGATTTTGAACTCACCCACTACAGGTATTGTAGATGCACATACTGTGGTGAGCTACTCGGAAGCACAGCTCCAGAAGTATGGCGGAGATATTGCATTAAACTCTAAAGTTGTAGGGCTTGAATATAACGAAGCAAAAAAAGTATACACTATTCACGTCAAGACATCTGATGGCGATGAGGTCAGTCTTGAAGCAGAAAATGTTGTTAACGCTGCAGGACATTTCAGCACAAACATATCTAACATGCTCTTACCAGTCCAGAGACATCTTAAAGCTTATTTTGCTAAGGGTAATTACTTTGCGTATCAGTCTTCAAGACCAAAAGTTGGACGGTTAGTGTACCCTTGTCCTTCTGATTTTGCATCACTAGGAACTCACTTGACTATCGATCTTTCTGGGGCAATCAAATTTGGACCAGACATTGAATGGGTTGATAGTGCAGAAGATTTGGCTGTAAATTCCAAGAACCTTGAAAAAGCATTTGAGACTGTAAGTACATACATGATAGGATTAGATCGTACTCACTTTGTCCCTGACTTTGCTGGTATACGACCTAAGATTGTTCCTGACGGAAAAAAATTCCAGGACTTTGTAATCAGAGAAGAAGAAGGATTCCCTGGATTTGTCAATCTTTTAAATATAGAAAGCCCAGGACTTACTTCATCATTAGCAATTGGTGAATATGTTAGTAACATTTACAATGGTAAGTCTAACGAGCAATAAATGAATGCACAAATAGATTGTTATTTAGAGACCAAAACCGTCCCTATATGTTAAATAAATATCGACATTATGTATGTGTATATATATACGTGTGTCACTGGTTTAATCTTTTCGCTCTTGTAGCTTTGATCATTGATTCTCTAAGCTCCTCCTTGTATTTCTTATCAGCAGCATCAGGATCCTCTTGCTTCTTTTTCGGAAGAGCCTCGGGTTTGGTAGGCCTTGGAGCCTCTACAAAGTAATCAGACAAGAGCGCTTTTGTTGTGTCTAATCTTTCCGTTGGATTTAGCATAGTTAATCCTTCCATAAGCTCCAAAGCATCTTCTGTAGCGGCGATGAACCTGTTTCTTAATTCCTGTCTTCCTGGTTGAGGGTATATTTTTGTGCTGACATAGCCGGGGAGCGAAGTAACGCCAGGCCATATTCTTTCATTTGGAGTTCCTAATGCTCGGAACGTAACCTCGAGCTGATCAGGTTCACTTTTCCCTGGAAGATACGGCGTACGCAGCATGAGCTCTGCAAAGATGATCCCGACTGACCATAAATCTATTGCACCAGTATAGTGGCGGGCTCCGTAAAGTAATTCTGGTGCTCTGTACCAACGAGTAACTACATTTGAAGTCATACTTTCTTGAAGATGTGCCATACTTCTAGCTAATCCAAAATCCGCAAGTTTTAGATGCCCAGACGGCGAAAGCAATAAATTATTTGGTTTCAAATCCTGTTCAACGTTAGCCCCCCTTGAAAGGTAGAAAAAATGGAGCAACATACCCTGTGCAAAATAAAATTTCTATGACAATGATGAAGACCACGCAGAGTCATGAGCATCCAAGATTTGATATCTGCAGGTGTAAAGATAATGCTTCTATCCTTAATGATCATTTCGAGATCTGCTGGTAAAAATTCGAGTACGATATTGAGGTTGGATTGCGTGGAAAATACATCTATCAGCTCAATTACATTTGGATGTCTAATCTCCTGCAAAAACTTGATCTCTCTGATAGCTGACATGTCTAAACCATCCTTGAACTCTCCAACTTTGATCATCTTGATAGCCACCTGCTTTTGTATGTCTACTTGTTTACCTTTATGGGCGTTAGCACTTTGATTTCACTTTGTTACTTCTGCTAAATGCAACATTTACTTACCAACATAAACAACCGCATAGGTACCTTCACCTACTTTTTTCTCCTTTGTATATTTGTTTTGGCGTTCCTCGTTCGTTTGATACATTGTTGTTTTAGTGTTATGAAGCTATTTTCAAGATGAGCGTATTGGGCCTTGAAATTTGGAGTGTATTACTAGTATACCATAGAAACTCGAGTGAAATTTGTTTTAAAAAAAGGGAGTCACATGACTAAATATTCTAGGTATCCAAAACACATGACAAGAATGACTGTTGAATAATTTTTGGCTATGCAAGCGTTATATCTGAAAGAGATACATATCTTATTGTAAAATTTTTACTTATATACATGTTTATAGCTTTTACTACTTAAATAAAGTGTAAAAACAGACATTTTTCGATTTTTAAATGTTATGTACCGAATCTATTTGAAAAATCATCCTCACATCAATAGCCTTGATGGCCAAGTTGGTAAGGCGCGTCACTAGTAATGACGAGATCGTCGGTTCGAATCCGGCTCGAGGCAAATTAACTTTTTATAATCTTTTTTTTCTCATAATTTGCAGCGTTTGAAAATGAAATGAGATGAGACAAGCGGATCTTGTATCATGATTTTGTCTTAAATATATGAACACCAGAGTAGGAATTCACATAATTTTACCCTGTAGACGAATTTCCAAATAGTAAAGCTCTGAACAATCTATATTCATGCGTGATTTTGAAAGTTACAAAGATAAAACAAGCTACAAAAACAACTAGCTATGCTTTAAATCATGTTAAGCAAAGAAAATAAGCTAAAAGATCAACTGAAATAAGGGAAAATGAAATATGCTTTGTACTAATAGTTTCATTCATAGTATCGTATTTTACCTATAAAGGATCTTTTTGAGCATCTTAAGATCTGAATATATATATGCATTCTATAAAGTAGCACGGTTTTTTTTTATCTATTTTTATTCATTTGATGCATCAATCCAAAAACTATAATACTTATATTGAATATGTAGTTTATGCATTCTTTGTGCTGTGAGCTCCTGGAGTATAGTGAAAAATATATTATACTACTACTACTACTACTACTAATAATAATAATAATAATAATAATAATGTCTACGCAGGTCTGTGACTTTGATGTCTCAGTATTTAGATATTTTATGAATTTTTATTCATTTTTTATTTTTTTTTCAAGGCTGGTTTAGAATTGAATTTTCCATCAAAGACAGGATCATTCTATTTGAAAGTTAAAGGTATATATGAGCTTGTCAGTTTAATAAGTTCTTCGTTTCATCGCCAGATACAAGTAAAGCACATTGAAACGCGAAATCTAAAATAACGTGCTACGCGTACCAAGCGCGTATCTGGAAATCTATGGGCATTTCTTTTTTAGAGTCGTTAATGCAGCATACATTCCAGCGTCATTCCATTTTGTATCCAATCCTTCCAAATAAAGGCTCTTTTGGGTCTGTGTGGGTGCTCGAACAGCGGTAGATTTCGCCTGATGACCCCAATCAAAGCGGTCTTTGTGAGCCTTCGTTCTGTCACATAAGTTTCCATAATTGTGGTGAGAATTGCCAATGTACGAGAGTGGTTCATATTTTGATGCTATGTGTTTCGGACCTTTTTTTTTATTTTTCTTCTTTTCTTTAAACATTTGGTTCAAGACATTATTATATATTTTTTAGTTTTTATTTTTTTTATTTTTTTTTTATTTCAGGTTTATTTTAACATTATTGCAAGATTCTAATCAAATTTTACAATCAAACTGATCTTTCCTTCTCTTCTTTTATCATCTACATACGCCTTCCCGCTCTGACCTTTTGAAGATCCTCGATCACTGACGTTTTTTTTTTTGGCTGTGCACGACCCTTTGACGTTGCTGTTTAGTTCCTGGTCTAGCTGCTGTGTTCAACAAGTCTGTGAAGATCTTAAAAGATGACATCTCATTTCAACAAGCAAGCTTGGGCAGATAAATTCATCATCATTGACTCTAACCAGGCATATAAAAACTCATTTTCAATTGAAAACGCCAAAGGTAAGCCTCAATTTTTTATTTTTTTTTTCAATTTTTGTATCGTCATTCTGTTGTTGTATTTTTTTTTTTCGTGATAGCTATATCATGAGTGCTAACCTCCCTATTCACACCAGATGCAGTGTATATGACAGCAACAGACCCACTCCTAGGCCCCCTACTCGCTATAGTCTATAGAGACTCACCTTCTTCTCCTAGCATATCGACAATACTTATTGGCAGACATGGTGTTTCAGAACACGTCAACATGACACTCACATCGCAATCTCGTTACTTTTCAGCATGTCTCAATCTTCCGCCAGCGCAGCGTGACAGCATGGTGCGGCGAGCCATTGCCATTGCAAGCCTTCGGACTTTCTCACATATGGATCCAGTTCTTAAAGCTACGCTTACACAGACGTCACGAGAAACTCAAATGTTTGACTGGGATGAAACCACAGCAGGTCAACTTGCATCCAGAATGATACCTGCTGTTGGAAAGTACCCGGAGGAAATTGGACGTAAAGTGCTGGATTCGGGAGTGCTGTATCCTAAAACAATTTATTCAGGCGTGGTGGATATTGTATATGCCGACTCGCCAGTTACTAACGATATTAACAACGAGCTGGTATATTTATTTGGCCGACAATTGGAGCATTTGTTTGATCCGTTGAAAGAGTACAGTCCAGAGCCCACAGAGATGCTATACGCTCCTCCTACGTATCCTCCTGTTCGACGGCCTGCAGACGATGGTGTAGTAAGGAGTGTGTGTCTAGAGTTGTATTCGGTGCAAAAGAATTTTGCCAATGATCTAGTCAAATTATTACAGGACTTTTTAATTCCGCTTCGAGTTACGGTGCTCAGCGGTGAGATACCAGGTATCAATATGCGAATGCTCAATACTATTTTCCCTCCAACGATAGATGAAATCGTGAGAGTTAACAACATTTTCTTTGAAGCTTTGGAGCTTGCGCTTCCTTATGGCTCTTTTGAAATTCTCAAAGCTTGCGGTATAACCATTCCTTACTTCTATAAAGCATGTATGAGACATGAAGCAACTACAAGAAATTTTGCAGCTACATTACGAAAATACTCCGAGGCCTTGGGCATGCGTGGGTCAAGATTTTCGCCTCACAAAATTGAATCCATTATTCACTGCAGCTTGCATCTAACCAAGATCAAAATGGTTCTTGATCGACTTGTGAAACTTGTCCCTTGGAGAGAAGATGAAATGCCCTCCGTAAAGGAGTATTATGCATCTGCAGTGGGGACGATTGACTCGTTTGGCAGAGAAAGCAGCGTTTCTCCATATGATAGTAGAGTCTTTACTGCGTCTGGGAAATTGTTGGTTGAGTTATCAAAGCGATGGCCCAAAGAACTGGAGTATGGATGGATTAATAGACGAGTAGTTACTATATTTGATGCTCAAGGTGGCTTGGTTGTCGTTGTGTTTACAGATACTGTTGTTGTAGTTAAGCTTGCTGATGAAGAATCTAGGAAGCGTGGATCTGGGATCCACAAACCTTCGGTAGCGCACATGATGATGCATTCCATGATAAATTCAGTGCCGCTGCAGAATCTGCCTGAGTTAACAGTTCTTGGATGGGCAGCAATTGATGATGTGTATATGGCAGAATTCAGTTATCCAGAAAATATTGCAATGTATGTTACGGGTGATGGCTTTATCAAGGAAGATAGTGTTAGTCATTTTGAATTGTTCAAATTGACCAGCACAGATGAAGTTACTGCAAGTACTATTGTGAACTATATATCAAAGGCAAAAATTATGAACAAGACACAGCCATTCCACTTGTTTCTTAATGAGCAAGAAAATTTTGCCACGTTTGCAACTGTTCAAGAAATAAGATGCTATGCTGACGAGGCTCGAAAGTGCCCAATAGCTATTTTTGCCAATATGAATGTTACTGAGTCGATGCTTGATACACATAGGCTTCAGGCTTGTATTGGAACACAGGTATATGGACCAGATCATATTGCAATATTTGTGGTTTCTAAATTGTCATATTCATTTCAGGCAATTGTTTCTACTACCGACTTTGCAGCAGCTGTCTCTAGTCAGGTAACTAGACTGTATAGTCTTTATTTTCTTAGTGTTACTTCTTTGAGAGTTGAAAACAATGAATCTTTAGCCAGAAATTTGATTAATTTTGCTATTACCAGATCACCTGCGCCTACAAAAAGACGCTCAGTACTTAAACGGATATCTGGATCACTGCTTGGAAGGCGCAGAAGTCGCGATGTTAATAGTATGATTTCTTTACCTGTTGAAAATGTTATGCCCAAATTGGCGCCTGATAATAATGTACGGTACAGCTATCCTTCTACAAGTGTACCTGATATTATTGTTCCACCATTGGCTCACCAAATGGTTCAGAGCAACTCTATAAGTACGGCAGGTTCAAGGCCACTGAGTATTGGATCTTCGTGTATCTCATCTGCACGATCAAGTCTTGACCTTGCTTCGATACTGAAAAGCTCGGAAGAAAATGAACCAATTCCCACGCCTAAAATCACCAAATATCCTAGCGTTATTAGAAATGAGTCCATAAATGACATTCCAGAGAGCCCAGGCTCAGCTGTTAACGGAGTTAGTCAGTCGGCTTCATATTCCACGATATCAGAGACTCATAGTATTGGTGAATTCAGTGATGACGAACAATGGAGCTCTGAGCCTAGCATTGACATTGGTGAAACTACATTTGATGACTACGAGGACGATGATGATGACCAACTTGATCGGCTTTCTGTTTCTATGCGTAACATTACGCAATTTATGGACGATTCTTTAGAAAAGCCCAAATCAGCTTCGCCAATGCCAACTTCTCCCACACCTCATTCTGAAAGTTCAGTACTGTTAACAGACGAATTTGCTTATCTTGCAAGCTTTGTATCTGGAGCAGAAACACTTCCTGAGATTCGTGAAAATTCCGTTATGTTTGTTAATTCACATACCCCTCCTACTATTATACATTCGTCTGTTGAGCCTTCAGTTGAATCTCTATCGATACCCAGTCCCCCACTACCTGTACCAACAAAAGACGAAAAATCTAGCACTGAATCTTTATTACACGTAGGCCAACAAAGTACAAAACATATTTTATCAGTTTCGAAATCACCATCAGTACTGAGTTCAAAAGAACTGGCACTGAGGTCACTTACGGTAAATATTGACAGCATTATTCATCAGGAATATGCACTCCTACCGGCAAAAAAGTTACTTGAATTGGAGCATGTCAATACTAGTGTTTTGAAGCTTTATAATTCGACAAGTGCACTTCCTGTTCTTTCTGAAAATGTGAAATTGGGGGACAAAGACAAGGCACGTATAATTGAAGTAGAGAATCGCAACAGACAGATTTTGATGCAATGTTTATGGACATTAATTGGAATTAGGGGAAGAGATTCAGTTGTTCAAGATTTTTTAGCATTTGAGTATGAACGCCGAAATACATTACGAGAAAAAATGGGTAGTCAAATACCTTCTGGACTCTGGGGAACATGATATGTTTAATTTTCATTTTTTTTTTTTATTTTCCTTCTGGAAAAATTATTTATTTATTGTTATTGTCATTTTTATGGTTGTAAGTAATGTTTTTTTTTTCTAAATAAAACTGTAAGTATAGTTTTAATATTTAATAATTGTCGTTTTTTTTTTTACAAGATTTTAATAATTTTTAAAGTTTTAAAGATAAAAATAAAAATTGAGATTGTACCTAATATTGTTAATATTAAAGGTAATAATTTAAATATTATATATAGATAAAAAAAAATCTGTTTATTGTCCCTATATCTAGAGGCTATACTAATATATAATTTATACAACATATGACATAAGTAGGAGACATGTGGTTCAAATATTTATCTCATGGAGATTGAAAATATTATATATATTAAATTTCTAAATAACAAAAAATAAAAATAAATAAATAAATAAATAAATAAATAAATAAAAGAAAAATAAATGAATAAATAAAAGAAAAATAAAGGTTTACAAAATTCTATGTGAAATTGGTTTATTGTTGATATTCTTTGGTTAATTTTTAAGCATGACTTTTCATTTTATAAATCATAAAAGGAATAATCTTGAATCATATTGTTGCTTATGTAATAACATTAAAGGAAATTTCATGTTGGTTTATTTATATACAAATATGAAGATTGACAAAGTAGCAGTCTTAGCACGCTTAAGGGTATTCAATAGTGTTTCTTCATAGTTTATAAAATACATAGTTTCTTTCCAATATATATATATTTTCGAATTAAAAACAAAAATACCAAGTTTATACAGTGATTTTGAGTATTAATTTTAATCAGAATTCACTTTTATTCATGTAAATAGTGGTTTAACATGCTTTTAATTTTTATTTTTTTTCTAGCAGGCTTATTATATGATTTTGATATTATACTCAGTCTCAAAAATATACACATGAAGATATACATGTCGTACAACCATGTCTTGATTTTTATAATCTGAATTGCATCTCAATAACCGAAGACATTTTGTCTACGACAAGAACAATTTTTGGTAGATATATATATATATAAGCTTTGACAAGACTCCCGTATTTGTTTGAAAATTGAATTAGACAAAAGAAGTTTTATTTTTTCCTGTCTTTTTTCGTTTATTTATTAATGTTTAGTCGATATGTGAATACAGTAAGACTGACTCATGAAAAACTAAGAGTTTTACAGCCATAATTTCTGCACGGGAAATATATCTTTAATATCAAAATGTTTAGCAACTAATTGAATTTTAAATGGGTGCAATGTTGGGCTATTGAATCACATTATCACATTGTTTTATTTTTATTTTTATTCAAATTCAAATTCATATTCAAATTCATATTCATATTCAAATTCATTAGGCTTTTTTTCTCTTGATATATCGTTTTTTTACAAATGTATATATTATTTTTTATTTTGGCCTTTAATTTGTAGTTTAAATGAAATTTTTTTATCTTTCAAATTATTAGCAATAGTTAATATTCTGATAATTTAATTTGGTATAATTCATTCAGCCAAAACTTTCCGCCAGTAGACCAAATCCGACATTGTTTTTATTACTATTATCATTATCATTTATTTCATTTGAAATTATACAATGTCATAGATTTAAAGTCTACACTTTTATATATGTTGTTAAATTAAAATAGGCCTTGAAAAGATTTTCAGATCAAAAGCTCTTATAGTCGAAACTTGTTTGTTTAATGATGTAATATACTTAATGTCATCACTTGAAACTTGGCTGATTAGGTAATTGATTTGGCGGTTAATTAGCAAGTACCTGATATAAGAGTTAGCTTCGTTTTCTCTCTCTATGCATGCCGATACTTTGTGTACCTGCTTAGCTATATGATTGCTCATTTTTCATTTAATTTCTTGCCAAGATTTTATATATATATATATATATAGCCTGAAAAGGGGAAATCACAAATAGTTTCTATAATATTTAAACATGAATATTAGAATGACAGATTATCATGAGATTATGAAAACAAATAAAAACAAACTGATATACTTTACTGCTGACGGTTTGTTTACTGTGTTGATCATGTAGTAGTAGTTGTTTTTATTTTCTTTAAAAAAATACTTGATAATTTCGATAAGTTCATAGTTCAAAATAAAAATGTTTATTGGAGCCGATTGTCTATTTTTTCCGCTACGTACAGTAGTTTTTATATACTGTAAAATACATTTTCAATGTGGGTTTTGATTCTAGAATACACTTTATAGATTGACCATTCAGTTCAAAGACAATACAAGTAATTGCAGTCAGCATTGTCGTGAAACGTACTTTAATACGATTCTTATTTCTTCCTTAAGGTTTCTCCGCACTCCAAGAGTTATTCAAATCATTTATGGCAAAGAAGAAGAAAACAAGAATTGCCCCTCCATTAAATCACCAATATTATCATTTGACACGAAAATAATACTTGCTTTAAAGAGACATTTAATTCACACCAAATGCCTATGCCCCTCCTTTGACAAAATTGTGTACGGGAGGTTCCGGTTGATTTTAACATGTACAGCTTTTTATTATAATAATTAGTGATTTCATTTTACTATACTTTTATACATTATCAGTACACACCCCTCTTTTTTTTTTCATTTCATATCATTTCATTTCATATATTTAGTTAGAAAAGTATGAGTACCGTTAACGGCCGAATATAGTTATACTATTGTTATTTTAACATCAGACCTTTCTAGTCTTAGCTTTGATTATTCAAACTTGGCTTTAAGCCAAGTTTTATGGCTTGAATAATTTTCGTTTTTTTTCGTAGTTTAAAATTTACATCAAGTTTTTACCAAGTTGGTGATAGATATAAACCATTGGTCCACTTATATATATATATATATATATATATATATATACACCCTGTAAAACTTTATCGATGTAAAAACCTTGTTCATACCCTGTAATACGTAGTTACAGTCGAAATTCCCGTTGGGGAGTTGGGTTTTTTTTTAACTTTCTTGCCCAAATTTTGGTGAAAAACCACTATGATACATACACCCCGCGTACCCCTCCAAACAGAAACATGGCGATCAAGGATAATCACAGTAATCCCAATTCTGGGGTGGCGTCTTCTGATAAGATCCTTTTTTACTTTTTATTTTTTTTTTTTCTGGTTTAGACTAGTATAAAAACGGTAATCTTGTTTTACCAGCTATCGCAAAATAAGGATAGCAACGCGCATTTCACACTAAGCTATCACTTGAAATATCATGAAAGGTTTATATAGTTGAAATAAAGTCCAAAGCACTGATTTCGGTTATGAAACAATGTCATAAAAGTGTTAAATATGGTAAACAGCTAGTCCGAAAGCAAGGATATTAACTTTTATAACAATGTCGTGAAATCATTGGCTCATTATAAGACCATTATTATAAAAGATGTCCGAGTGCGGGTCCGTCTGGCATATATAACGCTTTGCTTTGTTCTTGTGATATTTTCTCCATAAAGTGAAATGAACCTTAATTTATATAGTATTATTGTTATGAAGATAAATATCAAGCAGTGTATAATTCTTATTATAAAACTTGATGTATTAAAATTTGTATAATTTTATTCATTTGTAACTTGAAAGCAGAACAGTGCTTTCACTTGCAAGTCATATATATATATATATATAAAAGTAGGTTTAGGTCTGAGTATTTCGATTTTATGACTAAAATATTACAAATATTTGTTCTATAGTACCAAGTTACTTAATATCTTACAAACCTATATACTGACAATTTATTATAACACCACTAAGGAAAGAAAATATGTTTGAGTATTAAACAGAATATTTTACAAATACAAGTGAGTAATTAATACAGCAATCTTATCTATTTTTTTATAATCAAAAATATAAAAATCAATATGTATTAAATCCAGTTCAAACGTTTTTCAAGTGAGTTTTTTCAACATCTTTTTATGTGAAAAAAAAGGCAAACAATTGAATAAAATAAATAAAGTTTTCATAATAAAATTTCATTCATAACTTACCTTTCCAAAATATAAAGGATTTCAATTTTTTTGTAGTTTTATGAATCTTTCAAAATAAATTTTTATTAATTTTTTCCCAAAAATCATTCACATTTGCATTACTCTTACCTTCACTCAATATAGAAAATGCTGTTTATTTTAAATATATTTTTATTACCATTTAATATAAAGGTTACCTCTAGGATTCTTTATTTGAGATTTTATTTTTTGAGCCAATTTTATTTCATACGAAATTTTTATAAACTTATCCTGTTATTGTTAAAAACATATTGAGTAATTCATGAATTTTTTTATTATAATAAACTGTTTATACTTTACAATATTCTATTATCTATATCTTGGCCATTTTATATTAATTCTTTCTTTTAGTTTTCTCGCTTTTCAAATCGCTCAATTATTTTTTTTTTTTAATTGTAAGAAATAATTTGTTATAATTTCTTGTACTTTATTCCTAATCTAGAAATTTACAAAATATCTGTTTGGCTATACAGTATCAATATTTTCCAACTAACCTTGGACAAGTCTTGGCCCCAGTTATCGTCTACTTATATTAGCTATTTAATAAGATATATCAATAAACTTTCATATATATATATTGATATACGTTTGTAAAATTACTGTATAAAAATGAAATTGTTTTATCATCCAATATTTCCTATGCCCCTTCTTTTTTTTAAACAGTCAAACACATAATTATTTAAGATCACCAGTTTTTGATTTATTGTTTTTTTTTTTTTTTTTTTTTTTTTTTTTTGGTTTACTGTTTTGTTTTGATATATTGATTTTAATTTTATAATACTTTCAATATAACTCAAGTATAATTTCAAAAATACTATCATTATCATCTTCAGTTTTTTAAAATCAATCATCCAATTCTTAATTACCATGAAACTAATCTTATAAAGTATTCGGAAGAGATCGCGATCAAACTTTTTTTCCATCTTGAAAATGAAATGAAAATGAAAAACAAAAAAAAAAAACAAAAAACAAAAATACCCGCTTCGAATTTCAATAGTCGTAAACAGTCTCCGACATCTTCCTAATACTACGGAGGTTTGTTAGAACATCAATTGTTATTTTGAACCCCAATCTTTACCATAATACTTTATATACTACATGTTTTTTTTTATTCATTCTATATTCATACATAAACAACTTCTAATCGGGAACTGATTACTATATTGGGAAATGGTCACATGATATATAAGCATTACCCCATTATTCATTGGGCTTGTACGGGAGGAAAATAGAGTCGATGCCACATGTATTCTTTGAAGGAAAATATCCCGTCATTGGTTATTATATTTCCCAAAAGAGAATTATTACCTAAAGGAAAAAAACAAGCAAAAAGACAAGCAAAAAAAAAAAAAAAAATCAATAAAAATAAATAAAATCGTGATAAATTAATTATCCGCTTTTTAGCTGGAATAGCTTCATGTTTTCCCGAGTAGTGCCTTGGGCGAGCGGAGCTTTGTTATCGTTTTTAATTATTTTATTTTATTTTGTTCTTTATACTAATTATATACTATGTGGGATTATTACAAACCCCGTGGTTTATACTTGTAGGAGATTCTAGACTTGAATGCCCAGAGATGCAAAGTGACGATCTATAAGTGTGGATGGTTTATTATATCCAAACTCTTTTTGTTTTATTTTCTTATCGTTTTCGTGTTTCTCGCTAGATCTTTTTTGTAATCCAAATTTATTATTATTATTATTATGTTTTCTCTATTTAACGGAATAGCAATATATATATATCATACTTTTTTGAAACCTTCAAATAGAATCAAAGTTCATGGTTTTTTCTTCAGTCAGTGGAAATTTTATTGGTCAATGAAGAGGGGAAGTAAGACCATAAATTCATTTGATTATAGTAATAAAAACCCAAGTTTCAAGTCGTATTTCAACTCCATTGCGCACAACATTAGTTAAGTGATTATAAAACCCTGTGTAAGTAATAACACAACATTACTAATGTAGTGGCGGATAAAAGTTTACACGACATTTGAAATGTGGTACTTTATTCAATTTTTTTTTTTTTTAATCTATTTAACAATCAGTATTTTATTTATTATTTTAATTTTCCAACACCTTTTTTTTTACTGTCTTTTATTTTAATTCATTTATATTATTGTTTAAATTGAAGTTTATTCATTCATTTAATCGATAGTTTTTATTATATTGTATTTTATTTTATTTTAAAAACAGGAGATTTAAACAATAAAAAGTATCAATTTAATCGTATTTAATTTTTCGTCTTGTTTATTTGAGAGAGTGATTTTATTTAGCCAGAAAAAAAAAAATAATAATAGTAATGAAATATAGGATTGTTACTATCGGCACGCTTTTTGCCGAATCTTTGGTGAATCTTTTATATTTATAAATCCAGTTATTTTTGTTTTCATCGAATCAAATTACAAGATAATCTTTTAAGAGGTGCTTTTAGACTATCTAACGTGGAGATTTTCAAATCTGGGGTAGCTTTTTAGTAGGATCCGGGGTTGATGTCCCTTGAACATCACACGTTGAAAATTATTATTATTATTATATTTGGTGATAATGGCACTGAATATAAGTCTACAATAATATAACTTACTCGCGGATAAACTTTTATCATGTATAGGAAGCCCTAATAAAAGCTTGTATAGAGCCAAGTCTCATGCTAAGATAAGCTACGCTTGCCTGAGCAGAACTAAAAATGCAACTTGAGACTTATCGTTGGCCACCCCCTCTGACTTGTTATGGTTTTTTTATTTATTTTGTTTAGTGCAGCCAATAAAAATAAAATATAATAAAAATTTAATTAAAAATGAATTGAATGGAAGGAGGGGGGGGGGAAGAAAGAAAGAAAATGATAGATATGAGAAGAAGGAGGAGGAAGGCTGTCGTCATTAAGAAAATACCCCGGACTCTTTCAAAGTGCTTGTAATAGTCACGGGCATCACTAAGTCAAAAAAAAAATTTTTAACCGATGGGCAACCAATAAATTTGCTTTTTTTAAATGAAAATATATTTCTTTTGTAGATTTCATTTTGGTATATAACTGTTGAACAAGAAAAAAAGAAATGATAGCCTCACACAGTCATGAATCTCTTCAAGACTAATAACTTGAATTGTCTACATAGTTAAACATTTCAAGAAAATAAACTAGCAGCTTTTATATATATATATATATATATATATATATAATAATAATAATAATAATAATGATTAAAAAAAAACTATATAACTAGCTTCATTCTCTCTTATTTTTATCATTAAATTATTTTCTTACACTTCAAAAACTACACTTTCTCTTGTGTAAATTTTAAAGGATTCTTAAAATCAACAACATGGAACAAGACTCTTCAAGCAAGTACGACTTCCACGGCGGTCCTCCAGACTTTTCGGCCAGCTCCATCTCAAATTATTTTGCAGGAAGACTGCCTAGTTTGAAACCTCCTAACTTTCAAGAGAAAAAACATTTACTCAACCCGTTTCCTCCACTCAAACTTATCACTCGCAAACAATGGGCATTCATCATGATTGCCTTTGCTGGTTGGACTTGGGACGCATTCGACTTCTTCTCGGTGTCTCTTACTGCTACTCACATTGCTAAAGATTTAAACAGAACAGTTCATGATATCACTTGGGGTATCACTCTCGTTCTCATGTTGAGATCGGTTGGTGCTGTCATTTTTGGTCTTGCCGGTGACAAATGGGGAAGAAAATGGCCGTTCATTGTGAACTGTGCTCTCTTCACTGTTCTCCAAATTGGCACTGGATTTGTCAAGACTTATCAACAGTTTTTGGGATGCAGAGCTATTTTCGGTATTGCTATGGGTGGTATTTACGGTAACTGTGCTGCCACCGCGTTAGATGACTGCCCTGTTGACGCCCGTGGTATTATTTCTGGTCTTTTGCAACAAGGTTATGCTTTCGGATATCTTCTTGTAGTCATTTTCAATCGTGCAATTACAGACAATGCTAAACAGTCATGGCGTGCATTGTTCTGGTTTAGTGCTGGGCCACCTGTTTTGATTATTATCGCCCGTCTCATGCTTCCTGAAACAGACACATTTTTGGCACAAAAGCATCTGGAAAAAGAAGTGAGTGAAAATAACCCTGAAGGTAAGACCTTTGGTGGAAATGCAAAGCAAGCTTTCAAGACCTATTGGCTCATGTTCATTTTCCTGGTGTTTTTCATGGCTGGTATGAACTTCATGTCCCATGGTTCTCAAGACTTGTTTCCCACATTTTTATCTTCACAGCTTGGTTTTTCCAATAACAGATCTACTGTGACCAACTCTGTTGCCAACTTGGGTGCTTTGGTTGGTGGTATTACTATTGGACACATGTCCGAATTCGTTGGACGTAGACTCAGTATCATGATTTGCTGCGTTATTGGTGGAGCTCTTATTTATCCATGGGGATTTGTTCACAACAATGGTATTAATGCTGCTGTTTTCTTCCTTCAATTCTTTGTTCAAGGTGCTTGGGGTGTTGTTCCCATTTACATTTCTGAGTTGTCTCCTCCTAACTTTCGTTCTTTTATTGTTGGTACTGCTTATCAACTTGGTAACCTTGCATCCTCTGCTTCTAGTACCATTGAGACTACTATCGGTGAAAGATTCCCTCTTAAGGATGCAGAAGGTAATATCATTGATGAGAAGTACGACTATGGTAAAGTTATGGCCATCTTTATGGGTTGTGTTTTTGGCTATGTTCTTTTTATTACGTTCCTCGGACCTGAGCGCAGAAATGTCAATCTTTTATCTGCTGATGTTGATCCTGAAATTGCCAAAGAGCAATACAAGTTTGATATTGAGAAAGAAAAGGCCATTCACAATGAAGACATTGAGATGGATCATGGTGACGAGAAAGAGAGACATCCTTAATTGGAATGTCTTTGTTTTTTAATAATGAAAGTTATGTGTTTTTTTGTTTTATTGAAATTTTTTTATTATTCTTTTTTTTTTTTTTTTAAATAAATAAAAAAAAGAGGAAAAAAAAATATATTGTTTTAATTTGTATATCCTATTTCACAACTATTAATATATATTAATGAAAATTGTTTATGGTTTATTTTAGTAAATTTTCAAATCATGTAAATAATAGCATTAAGTTTTATATCTCTTTAAATGCAACAGTGGCGTCCTTTTTTTTTTTTTTTCCATTTTAGTGTTGGTTTTATAAATAGGTTTTTATATATATATATAAATGCAAGTTTTGAGTTGCTACTACTAGTAGCATCAAATTTTCCAATTGTTTATATATTTATTTACTTGAAAAAAATTTAAAACAAATAATGATGATTATCCCAATAGTAATAATGATAATAATGATAATAAAACATTTCACGGGAACTTGGACTAAGCTTTCGACTAAAATGTTTAAAAAGTACAAGAATTTGAATCAATGAAAAAAAAAAAAAAAAAAAAAAAAAGTTAACTACTCATTTAACTGTTGATAATATATACAAATCATTTTGTTTAAAATATAATCATTTAAAAGTTCAAATAATCACTTTCCTATTAATTTTCATATTAATTTTCATATTTTATTTCAGTTTATTTTTGTTCAACCGAAAGATTCAACTACAAATCAAACATTTGTATCTAATTTGCAATTCTGTTCAAAAAATTAAAATAAAAATAAAAATAAAAATAAAAACAAAACCAAAAACAAAGATAAATTATATGCTGGTTTCATTTCATTTCATTTTATTTCAATTTTATTTTTATTTTTACTATAACTTTCATCACTAATCACTTTATTTCATTATTTACTATAATAATTGCCAAATTTTTATACTTTTGTAGTTATCATTATTTATCAATTTTTTATTTTTTATTTTTTATTTTCTTCTTCTTGAAACTATATTTTCATTAAAGTACTAGTTTACTTTTATTTATGCTATGACAAGATCTTGTAAATTAAATTAATCTTGATGCCATACTCATTTTGATTTAATCTTTTTTTTTTTTTTTTTTTTTTTTTTTCTTTCTTCGCTGCTTTTCTTGGTCTTATTTTAATTCATTTCATTTCAAAATTACTTTTGAAAAATAAATTCAAAATGATTCAAGTCAAAAATTTCAATCAAGATATATTCTATTTTTTTTTTTTTTTTTTTTTTTTTTTTCGTAAATATATATATGATCAATCATCTGCATTAATTTTTCATCATCATCATCATCATCATCATATATTTTAAATTGTTACGAAATACTCCGAGAGCCGTAAAGAAAAATTAATCATTGTTAATATTTCATTCATCTTTAAAATAAATACAGAAATCGTTTAATTGTTAATCTATCATGAATACTGTTAAACCCCATGTATATATTTACTATTGATTTAAACTTACTATTTGTTTTTATTATATTTTCATCATTTTTTTTCCCTGTATAATAATCATCTTGGATTATTACTTTACATTATATTTCATGCCAAAAATACCAAGATCTTGTCTTTTAGACCAATTCCGGCTCGAGATTTGTACCAAGATTACAAAAAATAAAATAAATGAATAAATGAAATGTAAAAATAAAACCTTGCCAACAATTCTTACTTCAGATTCTTTTTTTCGTCGTATTTTTTTATTTATAATATTTGTTCTATTTACTCTTGTAGACCTCCAATTACATCCATATTATTCAATCACTATACCAATAGTTAGTATATTTATCAATGCACTGAAATAAACTTTACTCACCTTGAGAGGACTGAACTTGAGAGGAACCAAAATGTTCGACTCCATCTTATCAATCAACTTGACCGTTTCATGGACCTAGTTTCATTGTTAGCATGCTTCATTCCAACTCCACCTATAATGCTACTTACTGTATCAGCCCATCCTGGCAGCTCCCAGCACTTTTCTCTACTGATTTTTCTGTGCTCCAAATCAGCAAACTGCCACAAATGGTACACTCTATTCAGCTTTCCCAATTGCGAAAACCAAGCGCCAACAGGCTCCATAACCTGCTTTCTGCACTCCAAGCCGCGCTTCCAGTGCTGTTCCCATTCAAGCAATCTTCCTGCAAAAATGTCATAAGTTCTAAGCTCGAAAATTCCACCAAAATTGTGGGGGCGTGCGGTTCCACCCCAGAAATCAAATTCCTGGGTCAGATCAGACTCGCGGGACCTAAGAAGTGGTCTGAGCTGCTCCAGGTAAGAAATGTACTTTGGATTTGAATGAACCATGTTCTGAGTATGATGGAATCCGGGGTAGCCTTTATATTCCCATATATGTGCTGCATTGGGGTTAGCACAAAAGTAATAGAAAATTCAACGCCCAAAACGATTAAAACAACAACACTTACTGTAGGTATCCATATCGCCAATAAGAGTTCTCCAGCTTCCTACTAAATGGACTTCGTTGGATTTGTCACCTGCGATTTGCGGATACATCTCAGAGCTATTCCTGTTAGCAGTTGAAACTAGCGTTTAACAGTATGTAGCAATACTCACATTAGATCTAGATACTCCAGGGCTTTCCCGGGAAGAACTTTGTGGGTAACCACTTCGTGCACATATTTGCCCCGCATAAGGGTCTTAGAATATGACTGTTCAAGCTTCTCTACCTCCAGTTTTGTTGCTGGCGATCCGTAGAGAAAGGATTTGAACAGACGAGTGCCCATCTTATCCGAGCCTTCGTCAAGGACTTTGGCATCAGCGGCCTCTTTTCTAAGCTCTTTAAGCGTAGGATTGTTCTCTAGATTAATGTTAATACAATGAACTGGCTTGCGGAAGAGGGTGAGGGGTAGTCAATGTACACACGTATTTCCTTAAAGTACTTGTCAAGCTGGATGGCCTTAATTTCGGCAAAGGATGGCAGTCTCTTTGCCTTACAGATACTGGCTGTAGACGAGAACTGTCTGGCAAGTGATAGTGCAGGTCTGGGAGTTCTAATCATGGTTCAATTGGAAAGTTAATTTGTGCGGAAGGACAGAAGGAATTGAGTTTTCTCTGAAAGAAAGGAGGAGGAAGCAAAAACCAGCAGACTGTGAAATATTTATACTCTTGCTCAAAATATCCAATCTACAGAAGACCCGCTAGTCCTAGTGTTCATCCCGTGACATTCTACCAAGCCCAGCATCGTCACAGTTCCACAAATAAATAAATGAGTATATAGATATATTCTCTTACATGATGATATGGGTATATGAGTATTGTTAAATGGTGACACTGTTTTCATTTCTTCAAATGAATTGGTTCATATGTTTATCAATGTAAAGAGTTTAAAGAGTGCTGTTCAAAGAGTACTGCTGTGTAGCAGCTCAAAACGTTCCATATTTTATCAAGAAGCCAGCGATTTCATTATTATCCACCAAGTGGACATGTCTACAATACAGGTGTCGGTATTGACTGAATTGTTTGAAATTCTCTACTATTCTCTATCAACGTTCGATTTACTTGTTGTTCTGACAGCAACCTTACTGGAAAGTCGCACTGATTAATGCATAATGCTGCTACACGAATATTATATAAACATATTTTCTTCATCTAGTTGGCCGTTTAAAAGCCGAAAATACTGTCCAAATCACTCTTTGACTTCTTCTTTTTCTTCTTTTTCTTGTCGTCCTTTTCTCTTTTTTTGATCTTTGTCTTTTTCTGCGTAGGCTCATCGAATAGATCAAGCACCGGAGACAACGAACGGTCTCGTTTGCTCAGCACTTTGCTTTGGGGTGTTTGATTGTCTCGGGTTACTGCTTTCCCAATGTCTGCTACCACTACGCCTATATCCTTTGGTGTAATTACAGCTTCCCCCAAATCTACATCCATCTTCACCGCTGGTGTGGCAGAAGAGAGACTTGTTTGAATTCCGTCATCTTGCTTTATTTGAGAAGCCCGCTTCTTTGCAAGCTGTGTATCTTTTTTGAATGTGAGTGCAATTGGGGTGACGAGCTTGTAGATATTTGCACAAAAGCCCAACATTGTAAACCCTACTGTAATAAATGCTCCCTGTTTTAAAATGCCATGGAATATCCTCCTGCAGCTAGGAATCAGTTTTGAATACAGAAACCAGGCGATTTGTTGAATTTTTTTTGATTCAATCCATATTGGTGCCAGATTATACTCGATTTTCATGCTGTTTGTCTTTATATTTTTAGTTTTCTGATTTTGCTGTTTACTCTTGTTCAGCCCCCGTCGTCGTTGCTTTGCCTGTAAGCGTTCGCGTTTCCTTTGAATCTTTGTATATTCTTCGATAATTTGAAAGCATCTGCGACGAAGCATGTCTAGATGAGCCCACCAGTAAGATACATGGTGCTGGTTATTGTTACGGAAGTAAACTAGTTGAATGAGCTCTGTTTCCTTTCTGAATGCGTCGAAATCAAAAAAAGATTCTTTGATTTCTTCCGAATTTTCCATGATTCCAGCTGGTATATTATTCTTTGGGCGGCTACTCAAAAAACTCTCTATACCCAACCAACAGTTTATATATATATATATACTTTTAGGTCCAGCTGGGTGCAAAATAAACTTTCCAAATGGGAGTAGCACATACCCCTACCCTATTTTTTTAAAAAATGTTTATATTTTATTTAATAAGTCTTAAAAATCAAGCTATTTGTTTCAAGTTTCATATTTTCATGTCAGCTTATAGTTAAACGTTAACAAAAAATGAGCTAATAAATGTAACCATTTTAAAGAAACCTTTAAGCTGAGCTGATTTTTATATTGTTTTACTTGAGTATCTAAAGTGGACTGAATTTCGGTAGAATTATCGGAATTTCGTATATAAAATTTTGTGGATAATGACGTTTGTGCCAAATATAGTACATAACTGAAAGGCTTTGTGAGAGTATTTTGGCGCGTGGGTTGATGCATCTACAGTTATTATTGTGTTTTTACTATCATGATGGATATCAAAATTGGGGTTATATAACCAGTATAACTAAATATATTCAATATATATATATAAATGTACTTGAATTAAATGAACAAATCAAAAAAAATGTATATAAAAACAGCTCTTTTAAATAACTTTTAAGGTCCAGTTTGAATGAATGAAGGAAGACAAAAAAAAAACAGTCTGATAATCTATTGTATCTTTAGCTTTTGGTGACTGGTGGAACCCATTCACCAGGCGACTCTACATTAAAATAACGGCATATCATTCATATACTTTATTTCTTCTAGTTAATCAAGCTTTTATATGTTTTTCAATAATAAATACAGTTGTTTGATCATACCATTTAATTTTTGATATTAATATTATCATAATAAGAGTTGTTACAATATCAATTCTTAAGATCTTATATATATATATATTGGTTTGATGGCAATTGATTCGTGATGAATTCATTAGTTATTTACCATAATGTATCAGACAATTGAAGATCAATTTTGTAACATCAAAAAGTATCGGACCCAATTTAATTAACTTTGAAAGTATATCCAAATGGGTTGCCTGATGACGGTGGAGGTTGATCCGAAAGCTTTCTTGGGAGCAACATGTTTTTCCGTATTATACCCAGCAATAATAATAATAATAATAATAATAATAATAATAAACATAAAAAAGAACTTCAACACCAAAAAAAAAAATCATTTGATGACCTAGTTAACGATAGAAACAATATCAATTGTATTGAAAATAATACTATGACTTTCATCTAAACAATTACAAGGCTTTCACTATAAACATAAATGGTTGTTAATATGTACTAAAGCATATAGTGTGAGATAGAATATAACTACCACGCAGGTCCGTGATGTCCGTTAATTCGCTCGTAGACAACATATGGAACTTGACTACTGCATCATCAGACGAGACGGACTCTGACACCCTTTAAAATGCCTGTTTTATTCTTTAGCCACTATTAGAATTAATCTATTTAAACAGTGTACTGTCCTCAAATAACTTTTCTCTTTTTCTACTTTCTTTCTTCTTATCTTTAAAAATACACTTGTCTTTCTTTTTATTGTTTTTTTTTATCTCAACTATTCATAATCTGGATATTATTATCATCTCACAATGGCTATTAAAATCGGAATTAACGGATTCGGTAGAATCGGTCGTATCGTTCTCAGAAACGCTTTGAAAAACCCTGAAGTCGAAGTTGTCGCTGTCAATGATCCTTTCATTGGCGTTGATTACGCTGCTTACATGTTCAAGTACGACTCTACTCACGGCAAATTTAATGGTGAGGTCGTCACTGCTGACGGTGCTCTTATCATTGATGGTAAACACATCAAGGTTTTCACCGAAAAGGATCCCGCCAACATTCCCTGGGGCTCTGTTGGTGCTGAGTACGTTGTTGAATCCACTGGTGTCTTCAAGACCATTGAAACTGCTGGTGCTCACTTGAAGGGCGGTGCCAAAAAGGTCGTCATTTCTGCTCCTTCCTCTGATGCTCCCATGTTTGTTGTCGGAGTTAACGAAGACAAGTACACTTCTGATCTTACTGTCATTTCAAATGCTTCTTGTACTACCAACTGTTTGGCTCCTTTGGCCAAGGTCATTAACGACAAGTTTGGCATTGTTGAGGGTCTCATGACTACTGTTCATTCCATCACTGCTACTCAAAAGACTGTTGACGGTCCTTCTCATAAGGACTGGAGAGGTGGCCGTACCGCTTCTGGTAACATCATTCCTTCCTCTACTGGTGCTGCCAAGGCTGTTGGTAAGGTTATTCCCGAGCTTAGTGGTAAGCTCACTGGTCTCTCTCTGCGTGTTCCCACTGTCGATGTTTCTGTTGTTGATTTGACAGTTCGTCTTGAGAAGGCTACTTCCTACGACGAGATCAAGGCTGTTGTTAAGGAGGCCTCCGAGGGTCCTCTTAAGGGAGTTTTGGGATACACTGAAGATGCTGTTGTATCTACCGATTTCATTGGTGACTCTCGTTCTTCCATTTTTGACGCAGCTGCTGGTATTCTCCTGAGTCCCAACTTTGTCAAGCTCATTTCATGGTACGATAATGAGTACGGATACTCTGCTCGTGTTGTCGACTTGTTGGTCTACATTGCTGGTGTCGATGCTAAGGCCTAAATATAAGAAATATGTATTTTAATGAATAATTAATGAATCTTGAAGAAAAAAAAATTGAAAAAAAAAAAGCTAATTATTTACATATAAATAAATAAGTAAAAGTTCACTTTTTGGACTTGTATTTGATTATTGTTATTACTTTTGTAGTATCTTCATGTATTGTTATTCTTTATTTGTTCATCTTAAGGTTTGGCGATGATGTCAGAAAATCGTTGCATAAAGAAAGGGAACTTTTTAAGTTCACCGTTTGTTTATATTTCATTCTTGAGTGTGTGTATTTTTTTTTAATTTTTTTTTTTTTCATTTGCTATATATCTTTGAGTTTACCATGAGTTTACCTTTGCGTTCATCTTTTATTATTACCTTTTGTTATTAAATTTGTTTATTAATTGCTGAAGAATTGTTGAAGAATTGTTTGTTGATACTAATATATTAAGCTAGTAAAGTTATGATGTCAACTAAAAACTAAACCATATAGAATTCTAAAAACCTGCTGATAAAAAGTCAGGAGAAACATCAACTATTTTTTTTTCTTGTTTTGTTTTGGTTTTCATTAGATTTAAAGTCTTTTATTTAAATGTTGATTTATATTGAAAAGAACTACAATATATATTGTTTGATTGTTTCATTAATAAATAAAGAAATTAACAAGAAAATTCATTCAAAATTATACCAAAATATACTTTATTAAAAACAATATTTTACTATTAATTGGGTCTTTAAAACAACAACGTTAATCTTATGCATTGAAGCTTTCGTCCATGTTAATTGGATCAAATACAATATTAAAATACTTGAAAATAATTTAAAAATACCTGTTTAATTACAATTATAACAGTAATAATAGTAATAATAATAATAATAATATTAATATTAATAAGAAACCAAAAAAACTTGGTTGACCAAAAAAGGTTCCTGACAAGATACTTAATTTAGAACTCGCTTGAAGAATTAAGTTTACAACAGACAAAAATAGAACCCACTGGCATTCTTAAAAATTGTTCCCAGATCGCCTCTCTTTTCTTATATTCTTCTATATTTCTCCTTCTCTCTCTCTCTTTCTATCTTTTTTTTCCCCCCCCTCCTCCTTCTTTCCCTTTTCATTTCTTTCAACAAATATATACATATATAGCATATAGTAATCATCATGGATCAAGATAACAACGACTCAAATCTAATACTAAAACACATGGCCGCAATTTGCGTGCTCCAGCATAGAATAGAAAACCAGATCATTTTCCATGACCGCTCCCACACACCACTGATACCAACTTCCTCACACCAACAGAGAAAAACCAGCGGCGGCGGCGGCGGAAATCGCATGTCAAGCTATGGCCGACTAGAGGCCCACGCCCCTCTCACAACAGTCAGAAGTAGATCATCGTCTATTGGTGAAAGAATCTCGCTAGACGGCGACCTGTTGGACAGGTTTTCCAAGTTCACTCTACCAAAGGATTTTGCCCTAACACTGCGGAAAAAAATAACCAAGTCACTGGAGGGCAAGGCGCACCATCACGACATGGACGGAATGCTGTCAAATCCGCTGACTAGACGAATCTTTAACGATTTCTCATCCAGTCTCACAGATCAGTATAATGAGACGCTAAATCTCAACCGTAGACCAGAGACACTGATTGTTCTGTTTTGCGCCCGCGCTCATACCGTCATTCAAAAAATCGGTACAGTTAATGAAGACATCTACACATATCTAATTGTCTTTGTTACCTACTGCATAGATACTCTCTCACATCGAGGAAATTACTTCACACACCGATCACTCGTACGCAACCTCGAATCTTATCTTGAGGCTCTTAAGAAGGGAGATGTACAACTGACTCCTTCAGCCACTCAGAGTTCTCGACATTCCATGAGCCATTTGAACCCTCCATCTTCACCCCCAGCTCGCTTTTCAATTGCTGTAAAAAAGACGCTGGAGCCTGACCCCAACATTACATTTGACGTTCGCCAAATGGAGCTTGCTCAAAACGTTATTGCCATCTTCCAGATCCCTACTGACTTGATGCAAACTCTTGTTAACGAATGCAGTGCTAGTGCTACCGAGGCTGCGGCGCTTGCGGATCTCATAAAATGTAAAAATAGTCTTTTAAATCAAAACTTGCACCCAGCATACAGTGTGGAAGACTTCACAACCCAGGAATACTATGCAAAATGGAAGTCAGAGGAGCTGAAGAGACTAGATGATGATATAGAGTCTTTGCAAAACGCCATTCCTTCTTTGAAGAAAAAGTTGTCTTTAAAGCAAGCTTTAGCTTCGCCGCCAGTCTATCTCCCACACTATCCTCTGAAGTTTTATCATGTGCTAGTCTCTAAATGTTTAAAGTATGAAAGTCATATGGCAGGCTTGGACTCTGAGAGTTTGGAACTTTCGCCTGCATCGTCCAAGCTTTTGGAAAAGGCTACATTGTTTTGGCGTATATCGCCAACATCAGAAGCTGCAATTTTCATGAACGAGGTAAAGCATTGTATTGAAGAAGAATTGATCTCATTTAATGCACTGGTCACTACATTGTTTCCTTCATGCATCGAGGGCTTGAGAAACACTAATCCTTATGGAAGGAAACAAATTTTTACTGTAGAATGGACCAAATACGAAAAAGCAGTTGTATACACTTCGTTACTTCATTTAGTGGACTCTTGTGTTTCTGAAATTTTGAAAGACATGGATGCATTCTTTGCTTCTAAAATAACAAGAGAAGCTTATGATGAATCCAGATTAGGTAAAATCGTTAGCTTTTTGGATAACTGGTTGTATGGGTTTCCTGCAATTGATGGACTTCCTCCACTCACTATATCCAAGACTTATAAGGCAAACGATGTGGTTCAAGCCATTGCAACTACTTGGTTTGATGATATTGCTGGCGAGCTAGAAAGACGTACAGGGAATACTGGTAAAGGCGATACATTTTTTCAAGCCAACGATCTTATTGAATTCATTCGAGGAGTTAACAAACTTGTTCAAGAAGTTAGCGAGAGATATGAATTTTTTGAAGTTGCTCCAAAGACAAACTTGGGGTATTTGGTTGGAAAGAGTTTTCTGTTATCGTTTTGTAAATACATGAAAGTAAGAATTATGGATAACAAGCAGTACAATACATTGAAAACTGTCGACATTTACACATTTAAGGACCTTACTACACTGTTAGACGTGTTATGGGATTCTGTCACCATGTTTAAGCATGTCACAACTAAAGCAAGTGAAAAGTCTTATGGCGTTCAAGCATTCCGATTTCTGATTTATGGAAATGTGGCTGAAACCACATATGCTCAAATGGAACATTTTTTGATTCCTTTAATTTCAGAAAAAATCGAATACAGTTTAGACGACATGATTGAAAAAGTAGAAGCTGAATTTGAAAATGGATATGTGGATAATATACCTGGAGGAGGTTTCTCCAGTAAAACAGCAAACACCTTTGGCAAAGAAATTATGGATGTAGTACAAGACATTTCTTTTATTAAAACGACTGGAAAAGAAGTTACCCAACAGGTTGTTACAATGTTGAGCAAAGTAAGTGACTGCTGAATGTTTTATTTCATGGATTATTTAACTAACTTTATCATAGGCTGTTTATCGTGTATTAAGCAGATACAGTGATCTGCTTCTAAATTCATTGGAAAATGATCTCAAGGGGATGGAACCAGATAAGAAGGAATTCAGCTCTAAGCAAGAGAAATGGCTATCCACAATCCAGAATTACATGGCTAGTAAAGATTCTGTTACACTTTACAATTTCAGTCAGGCTGTCTGCGTCAAGATAAATGACCTTGAATTTTTGGAACAAACGTTAAAAAACATAAAAACAATATTGTCTTTAAAGCATTTCAAGCACACTTCTATTTCAAAGCCTATACCAGGGCAAAAATTCTGGCTCAATTTAAAAATTGAAGCGGCATCAGACTTGAAGGCTTGCGATATCAATGGTTTAAGTGATCCCTACGCAGAAGTTTTTAAGGACGGTAAATGTATTGGAACAACTAAAACTATTTATAAAACCTTGGATCCTGTATGGAATGAATCTTTCACTATCGAATGTGATAATTCAGAGGAGATTATTAAATTGACACTCAATGTTTGGGATGCGAATTTATACTCTGACCCTACATTCTGTGGTAGTACTGTGGTTTCTATTGCTCCTCAAGAATTTAAAGACATGGAAGCTACCAGGAAATGGGTTGGATTGGCTCCAGAGGGGTCCGTTTCACTTTTGTTTACAATTGACAGAGAAAAAGGTGATGGATACTATTTCTATCGCAAGTGTCTTCATAGACTTAAAGATTCAGTTAGCAGGGTTGAGTCTATGATTATATCAAAATTTTCCCCTATCATTAATCTTTATATTTCTCCCCAAACGTTAAGCAATTTACAAGGCAAAAGTTCCATCTTCAAAAGACTTTCAAAGGTCAATCCTGAAGTAGACGATCTTGATGAAGAACGAATTGTCGATAGCATTGATCCACTTTTGAATTTCCTCAACACCAATTTTGCAGTGCTAGGCAACAATTTAATTCCTGCTGTCCGAGACCGTTTATTTTTGAATCTGTGGGATAGTTTTCTTGATGCACTAAACCTCCTTATGCTTCCTCCGCTCTCACATAAACCTACTAAACAAAAACCTTTGACTGAGAATGAGTTGCGAATTGTTCATGTATGGAGTGAGGCCCTTATTGCTTTTTTTAATCACCGTGGCCGAGGTCTCTCACTCATGACATTGAAATCTTTCAAGTATCAAGCATTTATTCTTGTTTTAACGTTCTATTATGATCGAAACAATATTGAGTTGGTAAAACAAGAATGTACAGAGCGTGCCATTTTTTCGTTTATGGATGCATCTAATGCGTTTCAAAGCGACGATAGTGATACAGAAGATCTTGAAGACGAGGCTGAAAGATACAAAGAATTGGAGCCACTGATGTTAAGGTTATTGAGATTATATGGTGAAACAGTGTTTGTGAAAAAGATTCTTGTGGAAAAGAATGGAAATGAGATTACTAGGGTGTTGACTCCAGTTATTTCTTCTACACAGTGAAGTAATAATGTACAAATATTGATGATTTATGAAATTATAACGTGCTAGTTTAATGAGTAGTTAATATATAAATGGGATAAGGAAAGGAAATAAATAAATAAAAATTAATATTTTAATGTTTTTAATACTTTTAATACTTTTAAAAAAAGAAAGAAACGCGAGAAAAACACGAACGCGAAAATAGTTCTTACTAAGCTAACACACACAAATAAAAATGTCGGCTCATCTTAATAATGCGATTAGAAATGAATATTTTGAAAATAAGCTTTGAGGTTTATACTGGGGACATTAGCTTTCCACGTGAAATTAGATCATGTTGCTGAAAAATTCAATCTCAATGACGCAAGTACGAAACTAGAAAAATATATTTGTTTTAATTCAAAGGCAGAGAGTTTGGTCAACTATATACTCGAGCAATAGAAATGAGCTTGCGCATTTCTTAGTTCTTCTCTCTCTTTTTTTTTTAATTTATTTTTCTTTCTTATAAATATCTTTTTCAAACTGATACGATACTTCAGAAACATAGTATTAGGGATATTTTTGTTTTGAAAACTAGATTGACTAGATAGAGAAATATAAATACATAATGTCGAGCAGAGCATTTACGAGGATCAACACAAGCACGCTAGGACAGTCAGCAGCTAGACGATTAGTTAACAAATATAGAATCAATCCGGGGACTGTGGCGGCAACAGTGATTCACAGAAGGTCGGTATCAACAAGAGGACTTGCAACTACTGTAAATGTGCCAACACCCAGTAATCCGCCAATGGCATTTCCATGTCTAGACAAGCTGGAGAAACGCACGCAATCATTTGAGTCCGGTCCGGAACCTGCATACTCTTATATACAATCTGGGTTTGAACTTTTTCGATCAGAACGTAGCGATGGACCTCTATTTCTAGATAATGGAGGAGTTTTACATGAATTTGAACTTGCATATGAATCCTGGGGTTCTCTGAATGAAGACAAGTCCAACGCAATTTTGATTCATACTGGATTGTCTGCAAGTTCGCATGCAAAATCACACGACAAAAATCAAAAGCCCGGATGGTGGGAAAAGTTCATTGGCCCTGGGCTCAGCATAGACACTAATAAATTTTTCGTGGTTTGCACAAACGTGATAGGTGGATGCTATGGATCTACAGGTCCTTCAAGTATTGATCCGTTTGATGGCGATAGATATGCTACCAGATTCCCTATAGTTACAGTAAATGATATGGTTCGTGCGCAGCACCGTCTTATTACCAGTCACTTTGGAATCGACAAATTATATGCTTCTGTTGGAGCATCTATGGGTGGAATGCAATCATTAGCCTTTGCAACTGAATTCCCCGACTCAGTATCGCGGGTGGTCTCAATTTCCGGTTGTGCAAGGTCGCACCCTTATTCAATTGCAATGCGACACACACAAAGGCAAGTCCTTATGGCTGATCCTAACTGGAAAAGAGGTTTCTATTATGACGGAGTTCCACCACACGTTGGCATGAAACTTGCCCGAGAAATTGCAACAATTACTTACCGATCAGGACCTGAATGGGAACAAAGGTTTGGCCGTGATCGTGCAGACCCTACTAAAACACCTGCTCTTTGCCCGGATTTTCTCATTGAGACATATCTGGACCATGCTGGAGAGAAGTTTTGCTTAGAGTATGATCCAAACTCATTGCTATATGTGTCAAAGGCCATGGATTTGTTTGATTTAGGAAACGTTGATCGCTCAAGAGCTGCTGAAAAGCGTGCGGAGAGTCGGGAAAAGTTTAATGGCTCCGAGGAAGATTCTAATACTACTCAAAGCGGTTCAGACTCCACACTCACATGCTCGCTACCTTCAACACCATACAAAGAACAGCCGAGAGACAGAGTTGAAGATTTGTCGCGATCAGATCTTGTTCAAGGTATGAAACCCATGGCAAATCATAAGACTTTGGTGTTAGGTGTAGACTCTGATATCTTGTTCCCAAGTTGGCAACAAAAGGAAATTGCTGAAACTTTGAAAGCTGGGAGCTCTGAACCTGAAAAAATTACTTACATTGAACTTGGTCAAGACATTAGTTTGTTTGGACACGATACTTTTCTGCTTGCTGTAGATCACATTGGAGGTCCCATGAAAAAATTTCTTGAAGAATAAATAACCATCATAGCACAAAATTATTAACTATTTACATGAGTATATCTTTTTTTTTTGTTTGTTCCTTTTATCATGTTTAAAAACAATTGTATTATTTCCTAAACTAAAAAGCAAGGAAATTCGTAAATGGGGTTATATACAAAAAAATGAAAGATACTAGTTGAGGAACTTTTGGGCCTTCTTTTCCAAACGTTGTAATTTGACCTTGTGAGCACGCTCCTTCTTGTTGTCTTTGACACGAAGAGTGTTGTCGCCGAAAAATTGGTACTTCTCGAGATATCTTCTACTGAGGTTGAATTCAGAAGTAACAGCTTCATCCGACAATCCAAGTTTTTCAATAGTCCAATAGTATCTCTCGGGGTTGGATCTTCTAAGATACTTGAGAATTCCTTGACGGCTGTGAACAAGAATTTGTAGTTTTCTCAAGTTAGCTTTATCTCCCTTGTGTTCCTTCATATGATTAACCATGAACATGATATCAACAGTTCCTACTGCAGCTTGAACTTCACTCGAACCAGTGTCTCCTTCAAATCTTGCAAACTCTTTGACTGCATATGCTCTAGCCAGCTTTTTTCTCTGTGCCAAACCCAAGTTTTGCATACTCAAAATTCTTTTTGTCGCTTCTCTCTTTTTCATTTCTTCTCTGCTGATAGCCTCAAAAGCGTCAACTCCTGATCTCAATAATGCTGCTTGTTCAGCACCAAACATCAATCTCTCTGCGTCAGCTACATCAACAGCAAAACCCAAATTCTCTGGCTCAGCAACTTTAGCCTTCAGTCTTTCCAAAAATGGCACAGATTCGCGTCCCAGCACTGGATCAACTTCTTCAGGCTTGGGCTTTTGTAGTTGTTTTGCATAATGCTTTTGGATCCGGCGCAGCGACTTTACGTACCGACTGGGCCCTCCTCGGGCTCCGACTGATGCAGTGCTGTGCAATTGTGATACCTGCGCAGTTAATCCTCCGCTACCGCGTGAAAAAACGGACAACTGTCGGGAAACCGATTGAAAGACCCGGCTGACCGATGGAAATGAAGGAATCATGGTTATAGCTGGGTTTATCGTATATATATAGGGATGGACGATGATGTGAAAAATGGAAAAAAAAAAAAAATTCAACATGAAAAGTACCACACTCATTGGATATAATCAGGGAGGGTAACTTTTTAAATGCCCAAGTTTTATGTCTTATAAGTAAAGATAATTAGTTGATTATATAAGCCTGTTCAGATTAAAACGCAGTTACCGAGGCTTGAATACAGGATCATTAATAGTATGTGGGGAAAGCTGTAATATAAATTCTTGACCAATTCCTAATTTCAAGACAGAAATCAAGCGAAATCCAACCATGACAGCATTCACATTCACAGAAAAAGATATAAAAATTCCATTCAGGCATCCACTTGCTGTAGAGAATGAAATTGATCCTTCACTGTTAGGAATTCAAGGAACTTTGGTAGTTCCTAGCAAAACATGTTCAGAAAATATATTGAAACACAGACAAAATCGAGTTGTTGTTCTTTGCCATGGTCAGGGCGGACATCGCAATTATATTTATCAAAAGTTGTTATCTCAAAAACTTGCAATCAAGCATGGACTCTATGTTTTTAGATTTGATTTTAGAAATAATGGGGAGTCTCAAGATGTAGACGGGTCCAACGGTCAGACTGCGCAGTCTGAGATAATAGACATTGCAGTGGTTGCAGAATATTTAACTTTTACTGAAAAGCTCAGACTTGCTGCAATGGTAGGGCATTCAAGAGCTGTCCAAGCTATTTTTGCATGGGCTCTTTTCGAGCAAACCAAAGTAGATGGGCTCTATGTTCCAGTGATTATTAATTGTTCTGGGCGTATTAGAACGGGAATGGTTCTTAATTGGATGGAAGATAATATTCCTAATTGGAGAGAAAAAAAGCTATTTCAGTTTCCAGGAAGAAGATTTGGAAAGAAGGCAATGTTGGAGAACACATCTGCAGAGTTTATATCAATTGCTGGGTATGACACCGATTTGATAAATTATTTACGGCCTGAATCGACAGTATTAAGTATTCATGGAAATGCCGACAATATTGTTCCTGTTGAAGATGCGTACATTTACGAGAAAATCTTCAAAGAAAGACATACACTCAAAATTATTGATAATGCGGATCACAATTATTTTCTTGTCAATAAAACAGCCCAAACCGCCGATGGCCGGGCACCCAATGCTGTGAATGAAGTAGTCGACATAATCACAGATTATCTTTCGATTGAAAACAGCAATGCACGATTTTTGAAATTTCAAGGCAAACTTCCCAATGGTCAACCTAGATTTAAGTCAATTGATAATGTTATCAACTTTCGGGATTGTGGAGGATTTGCTACCCGTAACAAGAATAGGGGAAAGCGTCAATGGGTAAAGCCTGGCATATTGTATCGTAGTGGCAAGCTTGATGGGCTTACTGATGGGGCACCGCTCAAAGCACTCGGAGTGCAACAAATTTACGATTTACGCTCTACTGTTGAATTGAATGCAAACGAACCAAATGGAGGATTATTCAAATCACCAGGAATCACGACTATACATGCACCACTGTTTTCAGAGAAAGCATATTCTCCGGAAGCACTTGCTAAGCGATTTCAATCTTATGCAAACAATGGATTTGAAAAAACCTATTCCGAAATTCTTGAGGCTGGAGCTCTACGATGGTTTAATGATATGTTTTCATTTTTACGTGATCATCCAAACGTTCCTTTGTTATTTCACTGTTCTGCTGGCAAGGACCGAACAGGAATTTTTGCTGCTTTGGTATTACTTTTAGTTGGAGTTGATCCAGATTTGGTTTGTCACGAGTATGAGCTCAGTACGATAGGGTATGCACCTGAGCGTGAAAAAATATTGGAAATAGCTAAAACTGGATTTTTTGAAGAGAGTGATCTTATTCAATATAAAAGTATTAGTATGACTGGTTGGGAAGTACTACTATCCTCAAGATATGAGACAATGAGTGAAACTATCCAGATGTTGGAAAGAAAATATGGTGGAGTTGAGCATTATTTAAGATATGCAGTAGGATTATCTTTAGAAGATATTGAAACTATCAAAAAGAATTTGTTATATGACGGAGAAGTGGTCAAGACAAATCGAGTATTTTCACGAATCTAATACTAATAACAAAAAATATATATATATATATATATATAATAATAATAATAATAAAATTTAAATAAGCTTAAATTATAATCAAAAAGATTATAGTTAATCGAGTTATGGGTTGTAATTGCAAAATTCAGTTAAAATTGATTGTATATATATTTAATTATTCAATAAAGTATCTATATACATTACTCCTTATCAATAGGGTATCCAGTTGGATCCCAAGCAGTAACAATGTAAGCCTTCTTATCACCTAAACCTTCAAAGTCTTCCTTTGACAACTCAAAGTCATCAACATCGATATTGGCCTTAATTCTTGCTTGTTGAACAGATTTAGGTAGAGTTACAAAACCTGCTTGAATCGACCACTTGACCAAAACTTGAGCAGGAGACTTGTTGTACTTCTTAGCCAATTCAACAAGATTAGGATCATTAAGCTTTTCACCACGAGTTAAAGGTGAGTATGCCTCCGGAACGATATCTTTGCTGCGCATAAAGTCAACAAGCTCGACACGTTGTAACCAAGGATGCAACTCAATTTGATTGAGAACAGGCTTAATCTTGAGTCCTTCCCAGCCGAGAAGCTCTTCAAGATGGGGGATTCCATAGTTTGAAACACCAATTGACTTGACTTGTCCAGCATCTACAGCCTCTTGCAAGGCCTTCCAGGTACCAAGTCGGCGTTCACGGTTAGATTGTGGAGAATGAATAAGAACAAGATCGATATATTTGAGGGTACGATCTTTTTGAGCAGCAGTCGACTCGCCTGTGAGTTTATCAAGAGACTCAGCAATTGCCTTCTTTGTGAGTTCATATCCATGGTCAGCATCAAACATCTTTGTTGTGTAAAAGATTGATGATCTTGAAACCTCAGGGTGAGAATCAAGGAACTTCAAGACACCCTCAGCAGTATCACGCTCATTGTTGTAAAAACGAGCAGAATCAACATGACGGTATCCAGCGTTCAAAGCGTCCAAGACAGCAGTAGGAGCAGCATCAGGCTCAGTTTGGTAAACACCAAGGCCAATAACAGGAATAGAATTACCGTCGTTGAGCTTGACGTTGTCGGAGGTCTTAACACTTGGAGACATTTTTATTTGTTTTCTTTTCCCTTGAGTTTAATTTGAAGTTTGTATAAGTAGTAGAAGTTATTGTATGTCAATTGATTGTTTGACTAGATGATTTGAATAGATTGAATGATATGAATTAAAAAAAAAAAAAAAAAGAAGGAATTGGATCTTTTTTATAAAGCTTTTTAATCAAGACGGAAACATAGAAAAAAAAAATGATTAGAGTTTAGAGGTATATGGTATAGAGATGACGTTTGAGTCCATCTAGTGTGCCGTTAAAACCGAAAGAAACATTCAAAGAAATGCGATATCTTCCTGATTCTGTATTATTCATTGATATGATTAACAGTTATTAAGGAACGTCATGCTATGAGTTGAAGACCAAAAGCTCAAACTCCGTTGAAGAAATTTGTAATCGTTTTTTCTTTTCTTTTATTTCTTTTTTTTCAACTAACAAACAAAGTAGATGCTACATCACGATTAGAAATGGTATAATCCACTACTTAGTAGTTCTGAAGAATTATCATTGTCTGCTCAACTTGTTTCTCAATATCGCTTTTAACGGGCAAACGTTCTCACGCTCAATTAATAATAATGTACGATTATTATTGAAAATAGCCATCGTTACTAATATTCCAGAATAAAGGTTAGGGATGCCCATATTTATTTACCTAATTATAACTCGATTCACGGATATTATTATTAACTTTTTGAGTCGAGAAATGTATTTCTCCGTCGATATTTCATAAATCCGTCTAATACTTCTCTACTAAAAAAGAGAGAGAGGAAAACAAAGTACAGCTAGATTTGATATACTCAAAGTAATAATAACGATAATAAAAATTCAATCATTAAAAATCAAATATATTTGTAATAGTAAGTTTTATCAAATATATTCTTATTATTTTGTTATACTCCATTCTTAGAGATCTTGGTGCATTTGTAAGAAAATTTACATTAGGCTTTAAACTCCGCAAAACTTAAGTACCAAATACCAAGTGTCAGGTGTCAAAATATATTTACTAGAGTCAATGTCGCATGTACTATCTATCAATTCTAGGATCAGTTTGATAAAGAACAAAACTGTGGGGATTTCCTTTTTTTTTTTTTTTTTTTTCTTTCGTCTTCTAATATTCATTAAAAAAAAATACAAAGTATTGAAACATTAAGAAGAGTAATATATATATATTCAAATTGATACATTTACAATTTTGATTCCTTCAAAAGCTTTGAAAGCCCACCACTCTCATCCAACTTTTCTAAATCCGAATTTCCTAATTATCAATTAGCATTTTTCTTCTTCTTTTCAATCTTTTGATATCAAATAAAAATCATATCATGATTTAATAAAACAAAACAAAAAATACTCACCTCCAATTGATTTGCCATCAATAAAGATGTTTGGTACAGTTCTCTGATTTGTAAGTTCAACAAGTACATCCTGAATCTTGTTTCCATCCACTACATCGTTTTGTTAGTTTTTAATGCTTGTCTGTGACTGAAAGAAACATAAAATCGACTTACATCGCTCATCAAGTTCAACTACAGAATACTTGATATTCAGCTTATCAAGCCTAGCCTTACTGCGTTTGCAAAATCTTTTAATTATTTCAATGTCAGTAGGATTACTTTTTTTTTCTTCTCTTTTCAGACACAATCGTAAAACTCACGGGCAAAAACTGAAAGATTGTTAGCAATAAGTCATTATACAGTACTGAAAAATCATCAAATAAACAGAATCCGTCCCAATTAACTATCAAAAATGTTGAAAAACACTTACCTTTTGCTAAACACAAATACGTTGTTGGTGCTAACCCAGTCATGAACTTGTGAACGCACGCTATCAAGAGTTTGGGTATGGTTCATGCGCAAAGCAGAGTTTGAAAATGATCTGACTGATCTAAACATGTTTAAGCAATTTCAGAAATTTGTCGTAAGCCAGTTCACTCTTAAAACACAATCAATTTGTTTTCTGTGCAGCTGCAATAGTTTAAAAAAAATAATTTAATAATAATAATAATAATAATGATGATGATGATGATACTAATAAAAAGAGGTAGGAAGGAAAACAAGAGTCTCCATGAGAATTTGTATCTTGAAACTCTAGGATTTAAAGCTAAAACCTGCACGTGACCAAATCTCTAGGTTAGATATTTGGTATTGAACCCAAACCATTACAAATCATATCGAACCAAGCATCGTGATGATTATTGTGTATTACGAGACCAGAAAAAAAAATAATAATAATGATTACATAGTTAAACTAGAGACCATTATGATTTTTTTTTTAAATATTGTAATTTCAGATATCATCTTCTATATAGATGAAGTTAAATATACATCATATACATTATCGGCATAGAAATCCAGGATCTCCGAAGGTCAAGTCTTTAAAGTCGGAAACAATAATAAGCGAGTTTCAAAAATTTGTTAAAATCTCTAAAATATTATATTTAAAAGCAAAAAAACTTGAATATCAAAATATTCATCAAGATTTTGTTCAATTTTATATACTTATTTTACATACATTCATATAAAAATGAATGAATAAATAAATAAATAAATAAATAAATAAATAAATAAATAAATAAATAAATAAATAAATAAATAAATAAATAAATAAATAAATAAATAAATAAATAAATAAATAAATAAATAAATAAATAAATAAATAAATAAATAAATAAATAAATAAATAAATAAATAAATAAATAAATAAATAAATAAATAAATAAATAAATAAATAAATAAATAAATAAATAAATAAATAAATAAATAATAAATAAATAAATAAATAAATAAATAAATAAATAAATAAATAAATAAATAAATAAATAAATAAATAAATAAATAAATAAATAAATAAATAAATAAATAAATAAATAAATAAATAAATAAATAAATAAATAAATAAATAAATAAATAAATAAATAAATAAATAAATAAATAAATAAATAAATAAATAAATAAATAAATAAATAAATAAATAAATAAATAAATAAATAAATAAATAAATAAATAAATAAATAAATAAATAAATAAATAAATAAATAAATAAATAAATAAATAAATAAATAAATAAATAAATAAATAAATAAATAAATAAATAAAAAAACAAGCTGTAAGCATTGAGTTATGTATTAGTTAAGAGTTGTGAAATTGCAATTTAAGCCAAAATGTACTCACCAGTAAGATAAGCTTAGACAAACAGCAAAGGTTAAATTTTTCCAAACAAAAAAAAAAAAAGTTCCAGTTATTGTTATTTTTGATACAAAGTAGACTTTAATCTTGGTTAAAGCTACAACCAAAAAAAAATAAAAAAATTACATCTACAATCAAATATTTCTAACTCTTAACCATTAGTGGATAATGCATCCAATAATAAGTTTCTACTTGGAGCATACATCTACAAAAATCAAAATCGACTTATCAGCAATTAAAATTTCATAATTAATTTCAAGAAAACTTGAATTTACATTCATTATATTAAGAAACTTATTTCTTAGCACCGGTGGTGGGGAGACCAACGTAAGCCTTGAAAGAGTCGTAAAGGAGCCATTGGAGACCAGTAAGAGTACCAATCATAACAATACGGACGGGGAGACCGTTCCAGAGACCACCGAAACCAATCTTGGAGTAGATACGGCTGACGGCAGCACCAGTAGACTCGGTAGCCTCCTTCTCAGCGTTAATCTTGGAAACCATGACATCAGCAGGGTGAGAAACAACAGCACAGAAGATACCAGCAATGTAACCACCAAGGAAGGAAACACCAGTTTGGGCAAGAAGAGAGTACTCCTCCTTAGAGTAAGGAAGCTTGGAGTAGATAATTTCAACAGTCTTCTCGAAAGAAGCGAACTTAACCATGGTGTAAGGAATTTGACGAGCCCAAAGAGGAGAAAGACCCTTGTAAAGAGAACCAAAACCTTCAGCAGCAGTAAGCTTCTTGTAACCATCGAAAACACTAGAGGCAAAAGGAGGAATAGTGGTTTGGGTCTTGACCTTAATGGCCTCCCAAGGACAAAGCAAAACATCGGCAATGAATTCAGCAGAAGCAGAAGCAGCAAGGTAAACAACAGTTCTGTATTTGTGAGCAGTCTCCTCACCGACAATGTCAGCGTAAGACTTCTTGAAAAGTTCGTAGAAACCGTACTTACCGGCACCTTGGAAAGAGTAACCGATAAGAGTAGCACCGAAACCAGTGAAGATACCACCGAAACCTTCAGTAGCAATGATAGACTTCCAGGCTTGGAAGTTACCAGTGTAAAGAGAGGGGTTCACTTGTCTACGGCACTTGACGAGATCAAGAGGAGTGACAGCAGCGTGGGTAGGACCACAAGCTAGGAAAAAAGATTTTGGTTAGGAAAAGGAATTGAGAAATGTGATTGGTTAAACAGGAAAAAAAATAGGTTCAACTAAACTTAGTAGATAACCAGAATCAATACTTCAAAGCAGACAAAACAATGATTGCATCAACATGAAAAAATCAAAGGCATATTTTTGAAAATTAGGCAAGAAAAAAAAAAAAAGGTCAAACGTATAATTGAATCGATTTTTTTTTTTTTTTTTAAGAAACGAATCGAAAATGGTTGCTCTACCGAAATAATTGATTTCTGTCTTCTCGGATATGTCGACCTAAAAATCCCGATAACGCGAAATATAAAAATCAAATTGTATACATACCAAAGATACCACCAACGGTACAGGCAGCGTAGAATTCAGGGGTGTAAAGCTTGATACCCTTGGTCTCAGCCTTGATAGCTTGAGAAGCCTTCTTAAGTTCAGCTTCGGCTTCCTTGGTGAGCTCGACAGCCTTGTCTTTAGCATCATCAAGAGTAGAGTTGATCCAGTAGTTGGAAGCAACAGATTGACGGGATCCGTTAGGATCAAAAGAAGCCTTAATAGAGGAAGCAGAGGGGAAGAGAGCCATTTTTATCTATCCTGTATAAGAAAATATGGATGAGAAGAAAAGAAAAAGAGAAGGAGAAGAAAAAAAACCTTCCTAATATATTCTATCTTCTCAGTTTGCCCTAGCCCTGTATGGCTGGTTAGAGGGAATACTCTAATAGGGCAGGGTTTGCCAGCGGGAGGCTTCTGGAAATTGGATTTTATGGGTTTTGATTGGCCAGGTTTAGTTCCAAGGCAAGGAAGCAGAGCAAACTTTATCTACTGTTTGGTAGTAAGTGACATAAACCTTACGAAATAGTTGCCTGTCTGGAGGTTTTTTTTTTGTGCAATGTTTTGATACTTTGAAATCTTCTATTATATTCTCGATTTTCTAGATACCAATGAATGTAAGTGACGAGCAATTGGCCATCTCATAACGTTTTAGTCTTGTTTGACTTGAAACAGTCAGAGTTCTTCGTCTTCTATTAGATTGTATCATGAAATATATTTCCCACGTGTCTCACTATGGTATGTTGAACCCTGCTCCTAATGCTGTTGTCGTTCAACCTATTTGCTTATCCCGGGTTTTCCCTACCAGGTACATATAGTTGTACAGACATCGGCATTAAAGATCTACTAGTACTTCTTCTTCCGAGTATCTGATTAATGATTTGTTACTGCAATTATTGAAGGTTACAGATACTTTTTACTTTGGTATTTTATTTTTTTTTACAATTGTTTTCAAGATATATATATATATATATATATACATATATTTATATATTAGCTCTACGAAATCTCTTGAAATGTTTTAGTTAAAATTTTAAACGTTGAATTTAAAGGTAGTCCAACAATATTAAAGTAATCACCGTTAATCCCTTTAATGAAAAAACCGCAATGAATACTTTGAATCTTAAACCCGCCACAAGCATCGGAGCCTTCGCCAGATCTAATAAATTCTTCTATTTGCTCTTGACTGACACTTTCATCAAAAATCAATTCGGTCTCATCAGTCACTGATTTCGTCACATAACCCTCCTTAGAAATGGAGCTCGGATACAGCGTGCAGACTGATGAAACAACTTTCACTTTCTTTCTGTTCAAGTGGCTATTAACGAGCTTCAAGAGCATCTCTTTGTGATCTGATAAATTTTTAGGCTTTTCAAGAATCTCGTAAGATCCTTCCGGTGATTCAACCACAATGACAGTATCAGCAGAGAGAATCATACTATACGATTTAAAATCTAGATTAGCGGACTCCAGTCCATTCGCAAGCTGATCGTATACATCTAATGCCTTTCCCTTTGCTGTTGCAGCGATATAACCTTGGGGACTCTTAAACGTGGTTTTTTCCAAGGTCTCTTCAAAATTGGACTTTAAAACAAGTAGCCTTCCATTATCGACTGATATATCAAAATTTTGAGAAAGAATCTCCTTTCGTCGAGGAGATGTCGAAGCAAGAATTATCTTGCCTTTTCTTTGAATGCTTTTGTGAAGTGAGTACATAGTAATACTTTTGTTTCTTAAACTTTTCTGTATCTGTAACCTTTGTAAGTGACAAGGCTGGCTGATTTCTTTTGTAGGAGAGTAGAATGGCTTGTGTGCTTTCCAAACTATCACATGCTAACAAATTGATTTCTAAGTTCTTACGAATGATTATTCATTTCTCGTATATCATTATCTAATTGATATTTAGGTTTAACACTGATATCGGAGACATGTTTTTTTTTTTTTTTTTTTTGCCTGCGGTTTGCCATTCTTCGAACTTATCTAGACCAGCTTCTTACGGCTGTCTTAAGTTCCTTAACAATCAACTTCAAATTTTTTTTTTCTATAAACACCAGTGCTTTCACTAATGTTTTCTCAATGTGAGTTATATCTCTTGTTGTTGACGAGTATCAGATTCTAACATGCTTTATAGATGCATCAAAGTTTCATCCAAATCATTTGCTATCCTCGCTTCAAATGCAGCAGAGGCGAGATGCGCCGCTATTCAGCAATTCGGTATACGCAGGAGCACAATACGTCGACCAGGAAGTAGATGAGTATGAAGCATTTCTAGCTTTAGAGGAAGCTGCAGCAGGTGCTAATGCCCAGCATGTGTCGATATCTTCGTCAGATGAAGACGAAGAAGATGAGGAAATGACTGTGGGAAATCAAAAGCTCTTATCAACGCACCAGAGTCTTGAAAGCGTGCAGTTAGCTAGTAGAATCGTACTGCCAGGTGTGTCTATTCCTTACGAACCGCCCCAAACAATTACAGAGGAACCAGAACAACAACCGCCACTTATTAATTTAAATGCTCAGCGTAACTTGAAGTTTGATCAGCACTGGGGAACAATTTATCTAGGTTTGTTGTCTACCTTATTTGCAACTTCGCTGATTACTTACTTAAAATCGGGTCCCCAGATTCCTGGAAAAGACACAGTCTATTCTATGTTACGAGATTCCTCTGGAATGTTATTCACAGAACTTTGCATTGCTATAACTATTTCAGTATGCTGGATATGGGTTATGACTCGTACTAAATTTATGAAGACACTCATGTATGCCACTGTCGTTGGTGTTCCATTTGGATCACTGGGAATCATGATAAATGCTCTTGTCATGTCATATCGGAGTGGTTATGGTGGTAATACTTTTCAAGATCAAGCCATGAGATGGACTTCTTTGTTCGTCTTTTGTCTTTCTATTGTCTGGCTTTTCGTCATATATAAAAATCGTCGCATCATGGACCGTAGCCTAAGAGTAGTCGAAGTTGCATGTGCTATCATGGACGGCCGCAAATGGGGATTAATTTTGGGTGTTGTCATCGGTTTCTCAGTAGCGACCTGGATCTGGGTTGGAATGATCATGAAACTTAGTGGATGGGGGCTAGGCATGTTATACTCTCTTATGTACGTATGGTCTTGGGGAGTTGTTTCTGGTATTCAACGTGAAATTACCATCAACGTTGTTTTAGATTGGTACAACGAAGAACGATCTGGCTCTAAACGGTTTGAGTTAATTGATGATAGACACTTTGGTACAATTTGTTATTCTTCATTACTTCGGTTACTCATAAGGCTTCCTTTAATGATTCTTCCTAAACGGCTCGTTGGTCTTTTGCAGCTTTTCATTTACAATTTTCTTTCTCTTGATAAATTATCACATCCATTGACTCTGACATACGCCATTATTCATGACCAAGATCTATCGTCTGCATCTCGAAGACTTGTAATTAACCACCGTTCGTTGCAAGTATACAGAATGGCCAAATTCCTTTTACTAGCTGCACGAGCATTGACATCTGTTGGTCTTGGATTTGCAGCGTGGATTCGTGCAGATGACAATTCACTATTCGGTTATGTTGCCGGACTAATAGGTGGGTTTATGGGCTGGTATGTTTTTGGAGCAACGGAGGGATCATTAGGAATTATCATTGATGGAATGTACGTGTGCAAAGAAAGCGAATTCCTACCTTAGCGAACTGGTCTAAAAGATTATTTATTTTTTTACTGTATAATTAATTATTTTTATTCGTCTTTTTCGACTGGGCTTGTGTAATTGTGATACAAGTCACTGTTTAGTGATGCGTATAGAAAACTTAATAACTATTCATTTTTATCATTGTTTCCATTTTGCTAATATAAGAAATAATGTTTTATTGATACTATAAATATTTAATAACTAGAAATTCACTTTGAACAACGACATTTACAGAACTGTAACAAAAAAATTTTGAAAGTTATTATTGCTTTAACGTCTAAAATTATAGTTTATTTAGAGCGAATTTGATAAATGAAATAAGTTTTTTTTATATATATCTTTGCTTGCACTTTGATGTTGATTTTACAATGATTTTATTTGTACAAAATATTTTGTATTTGATTTAATACCAACCATTACTTTCTAAACTATTGAAATGAGTATTTCCTAATTAAGCAGGTAATATTTTAGTCCGGGTAAACTATTAGAGATGTTGTTCCAAAACACAGGAAATATTACTCCCAATAACAGAAATTTAGAACATCACCGAACTCTACACAACCCACCTTTTTATTTTTCAAACAAAAATTTTTGAACCACTACAATCCAAGCAATTAATTAACGAAAAGCATGGAAAATAAAAGATTTAGGCTGGTACAGAGGCAAAAATACCAGCAACGTAAAACTCCTTATGACCGTCCATTTAAGCCAGGAAGCAAACTGCGTGAAGTTGTTGTCAAAAGGGTAGGTAGTCTTATAAATTGCTAGAGTTCTGTAACATGCTAATACTTTATAGAAACCTTCGTGGCTTGAACGCGTAAAATCAGTTTTTACCCATGGATTACTGGGCGCCATTCAGAATCGTAATGAACCTGAAGAAGAAGAAGAATATGTCGATGATAATATAACTCCTACGGAGGAGGTAAACAAACTAGCACCATTTAAATTTAATGATCCGCCAATTGATTCAAACTCCATTCTTGCTGATTTCTTCAAGAAGAAGGGAACCGAACCACTTTCACCAATTGAGCAAGCAGGAATTCTTGCACTTATTAATCGTGGATCATCTAATGATGGTACACCTTCCCCAGTGTCTAAAACTGTGAATCAGGTTACCACTAGTGAAACGCCGTTGAATAAAAAAACTAGAAAGTCTCTTGTTTTAACAAAATACTCTCCATTAGAAGGGCCAGCTAAAAAACGTCAGCGCATTCGACAAGCTTCATTAACTAATGTTGATTTTTCTTCAATCCCATCTCCTTATAGACCTGCAGTGACACCCAAGTCTTTTGAGCCTATTGTATCTACAGTTGAAATTGAAGATGAGCCAGAAGAAGTAGAAGAAGGTGACACTATAGAAGAAACTTCTGAAATAGATATTTCATCTATCATTGACGAAGCGCAAAATGTCAGATCAAAAGAGTCTGATAAACCTGTTAAAAGCTTTGTAAATCCCTATGAACGGATTGCCAGTAAGTCGACTTCTCGATCTACGCCTAAGATCAAAAAAATCGAACAAAAACCTGAGAGTTTGGTAAAAACACTTGAAAAAACACTCCCGGAGAAGGAGAAAAAACCTTTATACGAGACAGATCCTGAAATTCTTTTTCAAACTGTTAAACCAGCATCTCAAGCGTCACAGTCTAATAACAAATATAAACCTACTCGGTCTTCATCCTTGAGGCAGGTCGTATATCCCAATTCTACTCTTCCCACTAAGGCTACAAAAACCGATACCAACACAACATCTGTCATTGAAAACACAAGAAAATCATTTACCTGGGAAGTTCCAGAATTTGTTGAAGATATAATAGAGGAAGTGGAGCAGCCTTCTGATTCAAACAAATTCACATATACAATACCCAATCAGGGTACTAGCGATGATGTTCCTGAACCTGCCAGTAAGCCGTTTACATTTAGTTTTGATAGCTCTAAACCCGCAGCTGCTTCCACCCCTATCTCATCAGCTTCACCATCACTTAATGATAACTCAACAAAAGCTACTGAACAAGCTGATAAGCCACTGTTTTCTTTTGGAAAACCTGCTCCTACATTGAACGGTACTGAATCAAAACCTTTTATGTTCGGTGCAACCTTACCTTCTAATACTGCATCTACTCCTATTAGTTTTTCTTCACCATCTGCACCAAGTGAAAATAACCAAGCTAATCCGGAATTTTCCAATTTAAAACCAAATACACCATCGTTTGTTTTTTCAAAGACAGCCGATACACCAGCGCAATCAGTCACGAAACCTTTTTCGTTTGGTAACAATTCAACATATCAAGATACTTCTACTACAAAAGAGACTTCCGAGCAACCTGCTTTCACTTTTTCAAAATCTTCTGATACTGCTAATAAAGGTGCCAATGTACCATCTTTAAGTTCATCAGGTAATGCTTCTAATTCTGATACTTCTGAAAAAACTAACAATACTGGACCTGTATTTGTATTCCAACCTACGGCAGGTAAAAGTGACACTTCTTTCAAAGTTAATGGTTCTACACCCAAACCAGTTCCCGGGTTGTCTGGTCCTACTTTTACGTTCAAACCAACTGAAAAAGCTAGCGATTCGGATTCTGCATTTAAATTTAAAGCTGCAGACTCTTCAAGCTCTACCCCATCGTTTGGATTTTCTAATCAAACACAAGAAAATGCATCTAACGAAAAACCTGCATCGACTCCTCTATTTGGATTTTCAAGTGCTAAAGATGCTAGCAATGGAAATGAATCAGAATCCAAACCCTTTTCTTTTGCTAATTCTTCTGCTCAAGGAACTGCTTCAACAGATGCACCAAAGTTCAACTTTTCAAATAATAACAATGGCTCTGAAGGGTTTAAATTTGATTCTACTGCTAGCTCTATGGCATCTGGATCTTCTCTTTTTGGATCCAAGAAGCCTATTGAAAGTGAGAATGATTCCACTGGTAAACCATTTACGTTTGCTTCCCATCAGCCTTCTGCAAATGATGTCAAGACTGGAAATCAAGCAACTCCACCATTCAAATTTAATAGTCCTACTACAGAGTCTCAGCAAACTCCTAAAAAGTCTACTAAAGAACAGCCTGAGTTCAGTTTTGGCACACCAGCAACAGCCAGTGGATTTTCATTTTCTAAACCCACTTCCGAAGCAAATGTACCGACTATCGAGCCGATTAAGGATTCTAATGATAGTATCCCGAGTTTCAACTTGACATCTAGAACAGATGAAGCAAAGGGGTCTTTTGGTGGGAACGAGTACAGTAATTTGTTTTCCATAGATATTCCTAAATCATCATCCAATTCTGAATCTCTTACTGAAGATTTTAAGAGAGAGATTGATGCAGCCTTTATTTAAACTTAAATATCCCATAATTTTTTCAACTTGATTGTTAACAATCAATATATTACTTTCTCATTTTGCAGAATCTATTATTACAATGACAATTAGTCACAGCCGTGCAATATGGGTAGGGGCAATAAACGTATGATTTAGCTTTGAATTTTTCAACCATGAAGCATAAAGATTGCCGATGTCATTAAGTCCACAGCAATTTCCTCAAGTATCATTCCATAAAAAAAAATAAATAGCGAAAATGGTTAACGAAAAAATAACGTCAAAATCGATTATAGAAATACCTGATCTTGATTCAGTTCTATTGATAGGAGGATGTGGTTTTCTTGGTCTTCATATGATTGAGCAATTTTGGAATATCCAACCACGTCCAGACATCCACGTATTCGATATTAGACAACTACCCCCAATTTCCTCAACTTTTTATACTTTTGATCCATCAAAAATAACCGTTCATGTGGGTGATATTACATCAGAGAACGATATTGCTGAAGCACTCAGAGTTTCTAAGGCTAAGGTAATCGTGCATTCTGTATCTCCTGTACATGGATTGGGCAAAGACATCTATCATAAGGTAAATGTTTTAGGAACATTGAATATTATCGAACAAGCTAAGAACGACCCTAATGTTAAGGCTCTTGTTTACACTTCTTCAGCAGGTGTAGTATTTAATGGTGATGATCTTTGCAATGCAGATGAAACTATGCCCATCCCTAAAGTAGCTATGGACGCATACAATGAAACTAAAGCTATAGCAGAAGCTCACGTTTTAAAAGCTGCAACAGACAATTTTTACACCATTGCTTTGAGACCAGCAGGAATCTTTGGTCCAGGTGACAGACAAATGATTCCTAATATCAGAGCTATTGCCTTCCGTGGTCAGCATAAATTCCAACTAGGTAACAATTTGAATTTATTCGATTTTACTTATGTTGGAAACGTTGCCTATTCTCATGCTCTTGCAACGCAACAATTATTCCTTCCTGATGTCAGACCTAGCATCAACGGACAAGCTTTTTTCATTACAAATGATAGTCCAATTTACTTTTGGTCTATGGCTCGTGCAGTTTGGAAGGCTGATGGTTTTGTAGATGATGCAAAATTTGTTATCCCTAGAGACCTGGGTATTGCAATTGGGTATATTTCTGAAGCTGTGAGTAAACTAACTGGCAAAGAGCCTGGTCTCACACCCTTTCGTGTTAGGACAACTTGTGCAGATAAATATTACAATATTTCCAAAGCTAAGGAGTTACTTCACTATGCTCCACCAACTGGTTTGGAGCAAGGTATTGCTCTTACGTTGAAATGGCTTGATGAGATTGAAGCTGAAGAAAAAGCTAAAAAGAATAACTAATTCATAAATTTCAGCAAAAAAAAAAAAAAAAAAAAGAAATAAGGTAACAAAAATAACGATTCCATTATGGTAGTTTTCTCAAGCTTCAGTAATCATGAAAATATGAGAGCAACTTGATAATATAAACCATATAATTTAGCAACGTTTGTTTGAATTTATACATATATACAGAAACATATTAATATAGAGACCAGCTACTGGTTTTTCTTTGCATGTTCAACCTTTCTCAGCAGTCTTGACTGTGGCTTCTTTTTATTCTTGATCAAAGTTATCAGCATAAATGTAGTAAAAAGAGAGAGACCATACCATGTCAAGATATATTGGAAGTGAGTGTTCCTAAATTCGACTTTACCAGTTGCACCGATAGGAATACCGTGGCGCTCCATCTGCTCAATGGAAATATTATTGTTAGCTTCTTCTCGTTTACCAGGACTGGAAGAATCAAAGTCTAATAAAGCTTCAAACAAAATCGGTTGACAGTCACCTTCTTCAGCCATAGCAGCTACGTCGGTGAAATGGTAATGATGAGAGCCTGGTTTTCCCTCTACTGCAAACATTCCTTTGAAAGGAGTGGCTCTAAGTAAACATTCGACTTCAACTTCTCCTTCGACCAGAGACATGGGTCTAGTGGAGCGATCCAAATGGTCTTTCCTGATCCAACCACGCTTGATCAATAGAGTAGATCCGTTTTTTCGTTCCAAGGGCGTCATCAATATATACCCTTCCTTTCCATCCCGCATTCTAGGACCAATATACATTTCCTTGTCATGTCTGAATACACCTTTTACTGTCACACGACGATAATCAAATTCGTAAGAACCAGCAATATCCGGATTCAAAACAGGTGGAATTTCAAGCGGAGGAAGAGTAAGCTTTGATTCTGCCTCAGTGATTAAACTAGTTTTCCATCTCAATCTTTTAACCTGCCATGTTCCTAAACCAAAGGAAACAATTGGCATGAGTACCAAAAGGCCCATAAAAATTTTTCCGTAAATCGAGGATCTTTCATTTGGACTTCCGCTAGTTTGGCGTCCTTTAATAGGCTTCCAATCTACTGTTGACGTCTGAACAGACCTTGCTAATCTGACGGGATATATATTTGTACGCAAATTAGCTGGCTGTAACCCATGTGGGTGATGTAATCGCAATACAGCTCTTCTCAAACAAATCATAGTGATTGCGGTCGATTCAAAGCTCTTATTCTTATCATCATGTAGTCGATGATGAAAATAGGTAGAAATTCACTTCTTCAATCATCGGGGTTTGGGTACATATCTCAAATGGGTATTTTGTGTATACATTTACTCAAATACTTCTAGCCTATCAAAATGAGTTAAAGGAATAAAATACCAGAATGCTGTGCAAGCTTTGATTCAAATCCAAAATATCATACATATAGTGTAGTAAATAAGGTATTGATATTGTTGTTATGATTTTCATATAGCAACACTTTAGTATATTACTCCACCCTTACAATAGGATATGATATATCAACACAAGATCTGTAAGCTCCAATACCTCAAGACTGTAAAATACATAAATCATGTTAGACTTAAAAGAAAACACACAGAATCAAAATATAAAAAGATCTCTCTTTAGTTCACTTGTTTAATTTTCTTTGCTACACTTCTAGGATATAAATCAGGATAGACGCAAAAAGAAGAAGGAGAAGGATTTATTATCAATGAAAGATATTTTGATTCTACTAGGGCTTACAGCCCTTAGTACTCGTGCACAAGCACAAGGGATTGATCCTAACCTTAATACAAGATGTGTAAGTGCTAAAAGCCACGATTTCGACTTATCTGAGTGCTAATATTTTATAATTAGACTGACGAAGGATTAAGAAATTGTTTAGCTACAGTCTATCAAGGATATTCCTTATGCTCAGAAGGTGACTTGGTTTGTCAGTGCTCTTCAGTACAAGATGTTGCTGAAGTGTGCTATGGTGATTGTCCCCAATCAGTAAGTTAAAAACTTATTTTCATCATGAATCCGTACTGACTTTTGAATCAGGATAGCGTTGCATACATCAAGTCATTTGTGACTGACCAGTGTCATTTAATTCAAAATTTAGATAGAGACGAAACAGTAAAAATTGAAAATCTTGCCAGTGAGCAATTTCAAGATTTAGCTGTCCCGTTTCCATTTCCTGTAGATAGTACTACTTACTCAGAGGAAGACGAGCAATGGGAAGAAGAAGATGCCCCAGAAACTCCTGCAGACTTGGAAGAAGAAAAAGGCATACAATATTTTGACAGTGACGACGAAAAGTTAGCCTTTGGATTTTATAACAGTAATGGTGATTATGATGAGGAAGACGAAGATGAAGATGAATCTGATCCGTGAGTTTAGTGTTTTTTTAAAAAAAATTGTCTTTAGCATGAAATTAATTGTTTTGTTTAGTGTTTCGAATGCTTTTGCCCGAAAATATGATCGTGAAGCAAGACTCTACTTTGATAGCCCGGAAAGGTACCAAAACCCTGAGGAAAAGGCTAGTGTTGCATGGTTTTTAGACAAGGTATTCAAGAAAAAGCATAAGACTGCTACTGTTACTACAACTGTAACTGATGTTCAATCTGCTGAACCCACTACTGTTTTCAAAACTGTTGAGCCTGAACCAACTCCTGATTACGAACCTGAAGAACCTGAACCAACTCCTGATTACGAACCTGAAGAACCTGAACCCACTTATGAGGAACCTGAACCTACTTATCAAGAACCTGAACCCACTTATCAAGAACCTGAACCCACTTATGAAGAACCTGAACCCACTTATGAAGAACCTGAACCTACTTATGAGGAACCTGAACCCACTTATGAAGAGCCTGAGCCAACCTATGAAGAACCTGAGCCTTCATATGTTCCTGAACCTCAGGAGCCTGAGCCTCAGGAGCCTGAACCTACGTATGAGGAACCTGTACCTTCATACGCTCCTGAGCCGGAAATGGAAGAGCCAGAATCTGAAGAGCCACTAGAACCTGATACTGAGACTCCTGTATCTGAAGAATCTCCTGAAGAAGAGCCTAAGGAAAAAGGAAAACCCATGATGCCAGAGTTTCCTAAAAAGCTCAAGAAGCTCAAGAAATTGAAGAATTCTAAGAAGTCTAAGAAGCATCCCGTCGAGGAGCCTACCGAAGAACCTGCTAGTGGTCCTGAAGACTCCATCGAGGAGCCTACCGAAGAACCTGTTGGCCAGCCTGAGGCTCCTGCTGACTCTGAACCAGTAGACGAACCTGAACTTGTTGACACACCAGAAGCTATCGAAACACCTGATAGTAAAAAACCTGACTCAGAGGATGAGTTTAAGCCAGTTGACGAGTCTGAGCCTGTTGATGAACCTGTTTTGGAGGAGACTCCTGAAGAGAATATTAATCTTGACGAACCTGCCCATATCAAGAAGCCAATTTCTTCTGAAGATCCTACAACAGTTGAAGAGCCTGAATCAGTTGATGCTCCTCAAGAGTCCAACGCCCCTGCTGCATCACCATCTCCTTCACAAACTCCTAAGCGCAAGAACTTTTTTGAGCATGAGCATGTTCCTCCTGAGGCTCGCGCTGAAACTGAAGGTGATGACTCTGAAGAACTTGAAGTTTCAGATGGTACTGTTAATGCGCCCATTGGTAGAGTTGTGACGGAGCCAAATACTCCTCAGGCCACTGACCCTTCGCAACCTTTTGAATCTCCTTCTGATTCGAATACAGATGAAAGTATTATGACTCCTCCCGAAAGTGATATGAATAATGATTCATCTGCAGTCAATGACGATGAAAATATTAGTCAAGATCAATCTGATTCTTCAAATGAAGATATCATTACCCCTATTGATGATAGCAATATGCCTCCTGAAAATATTCAAGATGATTCAATTCCTACTGGTGAAGAAAATGCACAACCTATTGATACTCCCGATATGACTCAAGACGATAATGTTAATTCTCCCTTTGCTGGTGAAGAAGAAGTCACTACTAATGAACCTGAAGCTTTGCCCAATACTCCAGAAAATAGTGACACCTCAGAAGATGTCACAATTCCAGCTGAAGAAAGTGATGTTAGTCAAATGCCAATGGAGTCTGTTCCAGAAAATTCTACTGAAAGTGATGAGATGAACAATGAAACTCAGTCTGAAAATGATGCTCCTGCTTCTAATGACAGTACTGCTGACCAGTCTAAAGATAATTCTAGTGACAGTTCTATCCCTGAGCAGCAACCAGTGAATACTGACCCAAATATGTCAAATGAAGTACCTGAAGAGGATTCAATCCAGCAGCAACCTGTTGAAGATGCTGTTCCTGAAAATGAGGAAATCTTGGATGACAATAAGTTAATTAATGAGGACGAGAATTCTATCGAGGATGCTAACTCTGAAACGTCAAATGAATCTAACTCATCGGAATCTTCTGAATCTGAAAATACTTATCAGGCACCTATGACTGAAGAGCCTCTTAATGAAGAGAACGAGCAAATGGAGTTGCTTGCTGATGCAAATTATCAAAATGCAATGTTTAAGAAGCCTAATATGAAGAAATGGAAGAACAAGAAGAATAAGTCCAGCGACGCAGATTCTACTACAGAATACGTTCCTGAACCTACGTTGGCTCCTCAACCTAATGAAACTGGCACTTATGTACCACCTCAATCAAATGAAGAGCCTACTCCAGAACCTTATTATCCTGAGGAAGACGATGAGCCTTTGGATGATGAGTCTGAGCCTGAATACACTCCTGATACTGAGCCTGAATATGAACCTACACCAGAACCAGAGCCAGACTATCCTTCTGAGCCTGAATATCCTTCTGAGCCTGAATATACTTCTGAGCCTGAATATCCTTCTGAGCCGGATTACACTCCTGAGCCTGATTA